>CAXITT010000168.1:63936-167702 GCA_964033795.1 Lymnaea stagnalis
CCTCACATCGCACTCTGGTTCTGTGTGTAGCATTAACACTGTGCACGTGTTTCAAATTAAACACTGCACGTGGTTTCTTTTATAGTTAAAACATTCGTAGTACAAGATAATTATCTTTGCCATGTGTATAAAACAATACTACGTACGTATCATTTATCATGCTTTCTAATTAAGTATATGTTGTCGCCACCTGTAATTACGTGGTTATGTAACATGTTTATTTTTAGCTATGTTAGTCAGGACATTGTTGACCTGTACTATTTGTTTATTTTCAGATATTGTCCTTTTTCTTCATAGAAGCCTTTTTCTTCATAGGCTTCTTCTCCATAGTTCATAGTGTCCTTTTTCTTGTTTTCATCATAGGAGAGCATTAATTAAAAAGCTATAGTCCTCAAGACCTGATTGTTTCATTTTGATTTTGATCTTATTTATAAAACTGTAAGCTATACGTCATCCACTCGGCTACATTAAAAAAAAAATATTACATAATATTAAGGTAATTTGACACATGAACATCTTGTGATAGATGTAATATAGAGCACATATGTCCAACTCCAACCCTACCCATGGCCCATAGGCCATAGGATTTTACTTCAAATGGGGTTGCCAAGGGATTTCTGTGGGGGTTAATATAGTCAGAGAAATAGTGATTTTTTAAAGTTTTTTAAATATTGTTTTGTCCTATCCTATAGGCCTACTTACAGTTTGAGTTAGAATTTAATAATAATGGCATCAAATATATCATTTATTACAATAACTGAAAAATCTAGTTTTAATATGTTCAGACCTGTTTACTCTTACGATTTTGGCGTACACTGTACAATTTTGAGATGTGTACATTATATATACTGTAAGTTTATTTTTTTACTATTAAGAATGATTTTGTGATATTGTACGATTTTAAGAGTTTGAGGGTAAACAGATCTCTATGTTTTTATTTCCAACAATTTATCCTAATCCTATTTAAAAGCCCTTTTTTCAGTCTATCACAGTATAGTTAAATATAAGTAAGGTCCCGTTTTGCCCTTGTTGTTTAAAAAAAAAATATCTAGTGATGGTTAAGGCATATTATTATTAATTAATATATGACAACTGACTGACTGTGAATTAAACTGTTGGTAAAAGTCAGTAAAATAGTAAAAGCTACTAATATTAGACTAATGCTAACATTTTATTGTAAATCCTTATATTATTACCCAATCTATTTTCTTTTAATTGTGAATTGAAATAATATACTAAGTAAATTAAAAATGAGGCTCTGAATTTCCATATGATAAAGAAACTGACAACAATTATGACCACATTAGAGACTTAAAAGAAACACAATAGGTAACTAGATAAAATATTTAAATTTAATAATCAATTGAGCAAAACATTTTTACACATTTTGTAATACTTTACATAATGTAGCATCCTTCTAAATATGTAATAGTCCTAATTTATTTCGAGTTAAAGTTAAATAGAAACCCCCATTTATTATTATTGCTGAATAGGAAATAATTAAGATCAGATAATATTCTTTTATTGATCCAAATAAATGGATATTTGTTTAAATTACATTGTATGTATTCAATTTAAGCATATGGATAAATATTTTAAAAATAATTGTTCCTTCAATGCCACACATTTATTAAAGTTACACACTTTTCCTTCAGCTGCATTAGGTGAATCAGTTACATCATTTATGTTTTAAAAAACCTACCAAAATAATAAACTATAAACTTTTATTATAATATAAACAAATAAGCCAGGTACTCAAAATGCCATCAGTAGCCCCTGATTTTTTTGTCTTTATTATTTTACAGTGTCATAACAAAAAGAATGGTCAGGCAAGAATACATGTTACAGAAAGGTCTGGAATCATTGTCTCAAGAAGATATTCATGCAATCAATCAAGTGCTAAATAAAATAGTGCTAGAGCTTGCATATCTATTGGTGAGCCATTTTTATTCATATATAGGTTTTGTCATTTCTAAGACCGGAAAACGTCATAGCGTACTATTTTTAGAAGGTCAGCGGACAAATATTGCTTAAAACATGGCAGCTTATAGTGTGTTTCAGCATATCGTTCGGGCGATCCTTGTATCTAGAGTTACTGTTACATATGACGTTCACGCAATGAAGTCGCATTTGAGAAAACAGAAGTAAAAAAAAAAATGTGTAAAATATTTCGTAAAATAGAGTTGTAAGCAAGTTTCAGGGACACTTTGCTAACATAGTAATACTGAACAGTGTTGACATTTTGTCCGCGCTGAGTACCCGGATGATCAGTAATGGTGACATCAGTTCTATTAATAGATTTCCGCCATTAAATGACAAGCCCTATTGAAGAGCTTTATTCAAGTGCTTTAAAATGACCATTTGCCTTAAATAATTTTATTTTTGTTTTTCTTCTTAATTCATTAGTGAAGCAAAACGTGCCCAGGGTTGCCAACTCAAAAAAAAATTACAATTTACAGACAAATGTTTGAGGTACAAATTTTTGTACTGATACATTTCAAAATAAAGGTGTTTTGAAGCTATAATTTTTTTCGTACATATGTGCGACTATGTTTTTATGAGTGTATGTCAAATATACTTTTATATGACTATTTCTCTAATTCATATGATCACGAAGTGTTGACCTATTTTATAATGTTAGTTTAATGTTTATCATTCTCATCAGTGGTTGATTTCTCCTGATTATGATCATACAAGTTCAAAACAAGCAAGAAGAAATAAAAAAGTTGAGCTTTCTCAGTTTGTTTTACCTCAAAAGATATTTGTTAAATGTTGCTGTTTTTTCTGGAAATCTCAAATTTCTTAGTGGATTTTACAGCTAAGCTATTTTAGCTCTAACTTTTACCGACTGTCAATAAATTCACAGATGGTTCGCAACCCTGCACGGGACCCACCAAAAAAAAAACAACAGAATTTTATTATTTAATAAATTAAATTTGTTAAAACATAAAAACCATTTAATTCCAGAAACAGGAAGAGCATCTGTCTCATACCGGATCAACTATGAATGGAGTGGTCAGTCCTAAGCATAAAGTGCATGAGATAAAATCTCAGATAGGTTATTTGGATGAAAAATCTCACAGAACATCGGAAAAAGATGAGCTTGATGTCTTTGATAGAATTGGAAAACAGAAAGGGAATCCACTATGTCTTAACAAAACTGGCGCCAGATATCCAAGTTATAAAAGAGCACGCTTTTTCAAGCTAATTCCAAAAATAAGGAAAAAGGAAGAAAGACAAGATTTTCAAATCAAGAACACAACCACATTTTCATCTAAAATTGAAACCAAGTCAGATGGGAACCATTGTTCGGGTAACTCTTATTTAGTAGGAAGCACACCAAAAAAACATGTTTGGCATTCTAAATCTAATCAATCAGATGATGTTGATTTGTTGACTTGCTCTTCAGATTTGGAGATAATTCCAGTGTGCCCTAGTCCAGTGAGCCCAAGTCCAGTGTGCCCTAGTCCAGTGAGCCCTAGTCCAGTGTGCCCTAGTCCAGTGTGCACTAGTCCAGTGAGCCCTAGTCCAGTGTGTCCAAATCAAGTTTGCCGTAGTCCAGTGTGCCGTAGTTCAGTGTGCCCTAGTCCAGTGTGCCCTAATCCAGTGTGCCCTAAGGAAAACATGCCTGATACAAAAACCCATCCTGATTTAGTGCCATTAAAAATTGTATCTTTTGGCAGGACTGATGACCCCTGTCTATCAAATGAATACCTGCCTGTCTCAGAAAGGACAGTTGTTATTGAAAAGAAAACTATCTATGAAGAAGAACACTTTGATTCTTTGACATTGTCACAATCTTTAGACGATAAAATTGGGCAATCTGGGAACAGGAATCAGTTCCAAAGCAAGCAAGGAGGGAGTGAACTTGCAAAAGACAATGCACATTCTGAAAGTACTTCTGTCAGTCACAAGGCAACTTCTTCTTATTCAGCCAGCTCACCATCAACAGATATTGAAGACACTAATGGCCCAATAATTTGTCCCAGTTTCATAAGCTGTGCCAGTCCCATTGGAAAAATATCAGTTGAACATAACAGCCTCAAAACTAACATAAGAATGTTCAACTTTGAACATGAAAGATTAGAATATCTATGCTCTGAAAGCCATTCCATGAAATCAACAAGAGATGAATTAGTTAGTGTGTGTTCTTCAGACAGTACTATTGTTTCATCAGAAATAAACCAGCCAATACAAATTGAAATTAAAAATGATCACAAGCAAATAAAGGACAGTAACCTGGCCTCATGCAACAATTCTAAACTTGGTACTCTCATCGGGAGCAGCCCCATTGAAGTTTCAGATGAGACCAGTGACTCGGACAGCTCAATGAATTTTCGGAGAAAAAAAAGATCATCTGTTGCTTTTCCTGACTCCAGTGACCCGGAGGCCATGTCAAGTCCATTAAAAAGTCAAAATTTAAATCCAGTCTCAGAGGCTTGTCATGAGAAAAGGAAATATCACGTGTTTAACTGCACAAAACAATGTCAGGCAGATAGTGAAGATTTCGAGTACTCTGTGATTGATGAACTTGGTGGAAACATTGGCCAAGAATGTACAAGTTTTCGAGGCGCCATCAAGGCATTCTTGTCTTCAGCCAACAGTTCTGAAAGCGTGCCATCACCAAACATCACCGATGGCTGGGAATTCAACGAACCGTGCAGCAAACCAACTCCTCTTGTTACGCCAAACAATCTTAGCGCTGGAAATATGTCAGGCTGCCTTGGATTAAACAACTTTAATCATCCCACCTCTCCTTTACCTCTTTCACCTTTTAATCAAAACATAGCAAGCAGCACACTAAATTCATCAGCATCTTCTTCTCAAAGTATTGTTAAAAGGAGGAGGAGGAAGCTGCCAATGCAGAAACTGAGAATTTCATCTGAAGAATCAGATTCAGGATTGTTCGATGAGGAAGAACCGTACACTGTCAGAAAGTCTGTGCCAAGAAAGTCTTGTCAAATCAAAATAGTTCCGCAGTATGACCCAAATGTCGCTGTGATAACAAGTGCCCAATCCGATTACAATTATTTGTATGACATCCTGGGTCAACTAGAGAGCGAACTCTCAGGGAGGAGAAAGAATGGTAAATCACTGCATAATCTGGTTTTTACAGAATCTTTGCGGCATGAAAAATACACTTGTTCTAGGAGTAGACATTCAGTAAGATTTAATGAAAATAACATGGACAAAGATCAGTCGGTAATTCATCACAAGGAGACCAGCAACAAAATAACATGTGCAAGAGGTAAAACAGAACAGAAATGGGAAGGGTTAAAAAAAAATTACCCTTATTACGTGAGTAGCACAGATTCCGAGTCATGTGATCCCCATAATCACTCAAAGAAAAAGCAGACATATAAAAAAAGGGCCTCTAGAAGAAATAATAACTATCAAGGCGTCTTGTCACAGCATTTACCCAGTAGTGACAGTGTGCCGTGGAGCCCGAAGGAGAAGAGAAAACGAAAAATACCTGCATTGAAAATTGATGATGATTTAAAGTTTTCAGATGTTATGCATGGGGACCCCTTTTATTTATCCAGTTCAGAATCGGAATCCCTTCAAACTGGAAATAATTCTAAGAACAAGCAGACAAAGCAGGAGGAGGACAACCCTTTAAATTTTTTCATGAGATACTCCAAACCAATGGACTCTGCCGTTGAAAGTCATCAAAAAGCTGGGAATAGAGAAATGCCTGAAGAGGTGGGGAAAGGTAAAAAAGATTCCAACCACACATTTGTCTGTATTACCATTAGTGATGACTCGGACTGTTAAGAGTGTTATGAAAAAGGAGTAGTTTATCAACGGCAAAGTTTGTGGACAAATTCGTTTTAGATTTATTGCAGAGTTAAACAAGTCATGGAGCGCCATACATTTTGTTAACTATTACTGTGTTAAGATTTAAACATTTTTGCTTTATCAAATCTAGTGCTATTGTAAAGATTCAATTTAGTCTCCTATTAGACCATCTACATTTTTGCTGTTGCACAAATTGACTTGGGGGGGGGGGGGGGGGCCTCTAAATTTGGGGGGGGTGGGGGGTTCCAATATATAAAAAAAAGTGTGAGACTTCAGTAAAGGAAGCAAAAATATACCAATTTCTAAACACCTATAATATACACCCATTTCTAAACACCTATAAAATACACCCATTTCTAAACACCTATAAAATATACCCATTTCTAAACACCTATAAAATACACCCATTTCTAAAAACCTATAAAATATACCCATTTCTAAACACCTATAAAATAAAACCTTTCTAAACACCTATAAAAATACAACCATTTCTAAACACCTATAAAATATACCCATTTCTAAACACCTATAAAATATACCAATTTCTAAACACCTATAAAATGCCACTGGATCATGTTGCGGTATGCAGGAGTTAGAGCATTGTGTTTTGTTTCTTTTTGGTAACATTATGTAGGCTATGCTTTTCGCCCTGGACCCTTTGTATTGGTGTAATCTACACTTAATTTAATGTTCCTCTAGCACATGTATATATAATATCTACATAAATACATTGCACAAATCAGGTGTGAACTTTATTTCTGACTACTATTTTGATGTCATAGAAATTATGAGAAATGCTCCCTCATTGTCGCCGTGTATTTTTTGAAATACAAAAAAAAAAAAACCTACCTCACCTGGAGTTTGAATTGTGCAGTAGTCATCAATTTTGCTTCCATTTTTTAAAGTTTTTATTCAAAAGAGAAAATATTTAAGAACACCGTTGTAAAATGAAAGCAATAACCAAGTCTTTAAGGTTAGTTGATTATCATTAACCAAGTCTTTAAGGTTAGTTGATTATCATTAACCAAGTCTTTAAGGTTAGTTGATTATCATTATTATATATATATATATTCAGCTTTCAATGCTTGTTCTTGTATATAGATTTTTCTAAGCCTACTGTGTGAGTATTGAAATTTTCATGTTTTGATTTCGCCATGTTACTTTGGTGTATGCTCTTCACCATTTGTTAATTCAATTTTTTGTGAGTATTGCAATAATTATTATTTTTTTTACTATTTATAGTTATGGTGAAGTGCCTTTTATTTGTGGATACAATGGGCAACTACATTTTCATTCAGATGTATTTATTTTTGTTTTGTAGTTCAATTGGAGCCTATGTGATTAAGGAAATAGTTCAACAAGGTTTGTGAAATGTGTGCATTATATTACCAGAATGTGTGCATTATGATGCCAGAATGTTTGCATTAAATGTTACCAGAGTGTGTGCATTATGTAACCAGAATGTGTGCATTATATTGCCAGAATATTTGAATTATATTACGAGAATGTGTGCATTATTTTACAATAATGTGTTCATTATATTACTAGAATGTATGCTTTTTATTACTAGAATGTGTGCATTATATTACTAGAATGTATGCTTTTTATTACTAGAATGTGTGCATTATGTTGCCAAAATGCACTTAATATTTTCGGCAGACCCCTTATGTTAACAAAATATTATGTGCATCATGTTAATAACATGAAAGTATTATTTTAGGCTGTAGGCACCATTTCATTTATATCTATGCATTTTATTGTCAACATGCACTTACAATCTTAGCCTGTTGTGCATTCTGTTACCAATATGTCTGCATTATGGTGTTAGTGTGCACTTATATATTAGTCTGTAGTGTTACCAATATGTATGCATTTTGTTGTCAGTGTGCACTTATAATCTTACCCTGTTGTGCATTCTGTTACCAATATGTATGCATTATGGGGTCAGTGTGCACTTATATAATATTAGCCTGTGGTGTTACCAATATGTGTGCATTATGTTGTCAGTGTGCACTTATAATCTTAGCCTGTTGTGCATTGTTACCTATATGTGAGCATTATGTTTTCAATGTGCACTTATAATCTTAGCCTGCTATGTTACCAATATGTGTGCATTATGTTGTCAATGTGCACATATAATCTTAGCCTGCTGTGTTACCAATATGTGTGCATTATGTTGTCAGTGTGCACTTATAATCTTAGCATGTTGTGTTACCAATATGTGTGCATTATGTTGTGAATGTGCACTTATAATCTTAGCATGTTGTGTTACCAATATGTGTGCATTATGTTGTCAGTGTGCACATTTAATCTTAGCCTGCTGTGTTACCAATATGTGTGCTTTGTGTTGCCAATATAAAATTATTAAGCTGATAAATATTATTACTGATTATATTTTCACTGATAAATGCTGAAAAGGGGCACTGGATTATCTAATTATTTTTCCATTCATCTTGTAACATAAAATGATGCTAGCACCTCCCTGACCAGTAACAAGCATGTTACTAAAGAATTGATTTTTACTTACCACTGACATGATAGGTTCAAAATAGCAAAGAATCAATGTAGCTGTAAGATAACAGCCTTGGTGGACCACCTCCTGGAACCCTCATGGACCCCCTCCTGGAAACCCTCCTTGACCCGCCCCCCCCCACCCTCTTCTACCACCAACACACCTTTTTTTGTATTTCCATTTTAATTTTAAGTTATGTTATATTTGTCTGTTATGAAATTTTCAGCAACAGCACACATAATCTGTGTATCCAGAGTGATATTTGCAAGCTGCTCTGTGAAACAAAGAAAGCACAATGACAAAAATCCAATGAATTTTTTTGTTAAGATCGCACTATTCTTAAGCTTTAAGATAAGTTTAAGAGAGTTTTATTTGTGTGAAAATATAGAGATACGCTTTTCAACTAGCATTGACCTAGTTTACAAGAGTACTGAAGTCAGTAGCATATGAATTTCATTTATTTTAAGGCACTATTTTCTGACCGTACTACACATTTTCGTAATTTCATTAATTAAATAGATTTATTACTTTTGGCAATATAAAAAAAATTATTCAGTTTCATTAATTTTTTTAAGTGCCATTTATTTTCTTCATGTCGTTCATTTGCGTGCGTTAATAATGTTCATGCTACCGGTATTAAAAATGTGTTTGTTCATTTGTTTTCTTGGCGAGAGTTCACTGTGTGTATGAGCAGGTTGTTGTCAATATAGTTTGTTACTGAAGTGGAATGTCATTAAAAGCTTGCTAATCAGTATCAGGGGGAACTAACCAGACACAAGAGAGGTAATAAATCATAGAGTGACGCAGGTGAACACGCGTTCTTCTCTGCCATTTTCTTCCACTAATGAGAACGCTTTGATATGAAAGTTATATCATCAATTAAAAAAAAATAGTGGTGAGGATTCAAAAGTAAACGGGGTATAGGTTTAAATACTGAGCTAAACGCTCTTCTTGCCTCTCAACAACACTATGGGGATCAGTGGCGCAGACTGCGAGACAGACTCATCGTTGGTGGTACACGCTGGCGGGGCAGACTCACTGTTGGGTGGTACAAGCTGGCGAGGCAGAATCACTGTTGGGTGGTACAAGCTGGCGAGGAAGACTCACTGTTGGGTGGTACTAGCTGGCGAGGAAGACTCACTGTTGGGTGGTACAAGCTGGCGAGGCAGACTCACTGTTGGGTGGTACAAGCTGGCGAGGCAGACTCACTGTTGGGTGGTACAAGCTGGCGAGGCAGACTCACTGTTGGGTGGTACAAGCTGGCGAGGCAGACTCACTGTTGGGTGGTAAAAGCTGGCGAGGCAGACTCACTGTTGAGTGGTACAAGCTGGCGAGGAAGACTCACTGTTGAGTGATACAAGCTGGCGAGGAAGACTCACTGTTGGGTGGTACAAGATGGTGAGGAAGACTCACTGTTGGGTGATACAAGCTGGCGAGGAAGACTCACTGTTATGTCGTATGCGCTAGCGAGGCAGACTCACTGTTATGTCGTACAGGTTGGCGAGGCAGCCTCACTGTTGGGTGGTACACGCTGGCGAGGCAGAATCACTGTTGGTTGATACTAGCTGGCGAGGCAGATACACTGTTGGGTGGTACTAGCTGGCGAGGCAGACTCACTGTTGGGTGGTACTAGCTGGCGAGGCAGACTCACTGTTGGGTTGTACTAGCTGGCGAGGCAGACTCACTGTTGGTTGTACAAGCTGGCGAGGCAGACTCACTGTTATGTCGTACAGGCTGGCGAGGCAGACTCACTGTTATGTCGTACAGGCTGACGAGGCAGACTCACTGTTGGGTGGTAAAAGCTGGCGAGGCAGACTCACTGTTGGGTGGTAAAAGCTGGCGAGGCAGACTCACTGTTGGGTGGTACAAGCTGGCGAGGAAGACTCACTGTTGAGTGATACAAGCTGGCGAGGAAGACTCACTGTTATGTCGTATGCGCTAGCGAGGCAGACTCACTGTTATGTCGTACAGGTTGGCGAGGCAGCCTCACTGTTGGGTGGTACACGCTGGCGAGGCAGAATCACTGTTGGTTGATACTAGCTGGCGAGGCAGATACACTGTTGGGTGGTACTAGCTGGCGAGGCAGACTCACTGTTGGGTGGTACTAGCTGGCGAGGCAGACTCACTGTTGGGTTGTACTAGCTGGCGAGGCAGACTCACTGTTGGTTGTACAAGCTGGCGAGGCAGACTCACTGTTATGTCGTACAGGCTGGCGAGGCAGACTCACTGTTATGTCGTACAGGCTGACGAGGCAGACTCACTGTTATGTCGTACAGGCTGACGAGGCATACTCACTGTTATGTCGTACAGGCTGGCGACGCAGACTCACTGTTATGTTGTACAGGCTGACGAGGCAGACTCACTGTTATGTCGTACAGGCTGGCGACGCAGACTCACTGTTATGTCGTACATGCTGACGAGGCAGACTCACTGTTATGTCGTACAGACTGACGAGGCAGACTCACCGTTGCAGCACAACCCTCAGAGAAAAAATGAACCACCAACGCCCAAAATAAAGCGCACGATCAGAATCGACTCCCAATACAACTTAAACAATGTGTTCTCTACCAGCAGGAATGCTTTCAAGGCACAGTGGGACTAGCAGGCCACCTGGTGGGTACTCACCGTGGAATATACCCTTGGTCATCTTTTGCATGCGAAGGACGAACACCAATAGCCAGTCGGCCAAAAATTTTTTATTTTTTTTTTGGGGGGGGGAGGGGTGTTTGTTGGCAATCTACCGTAACTGTCCCAATCTATAACTCTTGACTAAATATGAACACCAAGGGCGATAAAAACATGAATACTATAACATGTTAGGTGGTGAGTCAATCGCTTAGCCCTACCCTTCAACCCTGACAACCTCCTTCTACACACTTTCGCGTGAAAGCTAGTATTTCGGTGCGCACCGGTTTCAAGACGTTGTTGTTGACGCAATGGTTTTATGTTTTCTGAACGCACCGAAACAAAAAAACAACAAGTCTTCAATTGATTACGATTGGAACCAAGGTTTCCCACTACGCCGTGATGTAAGTACACCTAACGCAAATGTCTACTGTGCTGTTTGAGATGGGGGGACCAGGTGATCGTTTAGTTAAATCTTGATAATGTTCGAAATTCTGGAATATAAATTATACACTGGATTTGTTTTCTATCAAAAGTGTAGCCTCCTCTTGTATTACTGCGCTTTGCCCCCATTTTTTGTTTTGTTTTGCTACAGCAAGAAATGAGTCGTTACAATATTGAAGAAGCTACATTGTGGTTATATTTGTAGTCTGTCGACATCGTGTTCTCCAGGGTATAGTAATATGTTGGGGTCGGGTCCTGGGATAAAATGTGAAGAAGCGGACTCGCGAGTGCCCCCCCCCCCCCTCTTGAAATACTTTTTCTGAAACTTTAACAGTAACAGTATAACATTAATCCCTATAAAACATGTAATATTTACAGTGATTCCCCTCCTCTGACCGATAAAGGATCTTGCTGGCTGTCGTCCATGGTTTGCCTTGTAAAAATTATGTGTTGGGGTGGGTGAATATACATTTTTTTTGCTGTTCTTTATTACATAAATGTATTTTATTTTAATGTCATGGTTATGTCTCTTTTGATAAAATTTTTATGTACAGCGCGGTGAGCCCAGCCCTAGGCTGGGGTACCGCGCTATATAAGACCTCTTATTATTATTATTATTATATAAATGTGTGTGTATATATATGGCACCATTCCGTCCTCGTGAGACGATAGAATATGTATTGACACTCCATCAACACGATTACGACGCCGACTCTGGAATGACAGTCTCGGTTGCACTTCTCGCAGAAGAACCTTGACTCCTGTTTAAATTGGGCCTTCTATAGTTTTTTGTTGTTGTTTTTGTAAGGGCTTCGTTTCGCGCATCTTCCGTATTTTTCACTCCTTCATACACTGCTTTTCGCCAGCTGGAACGGTGCTCAGCGATGATCTCCCATTCGTTAATTACTTTGTTGGCTTCCGTCATGTTCCTTTTGCAAAACGTAATCACGGCCGTCAATATGTTTTGCTCCTTCTGCCAACTCTCCATACAACAGATCCTTTAGAATACGGTCTTCCTTCATTCTCCTTGCATGGCCCAACCAGGGAAGGTTTCTCCTGGCAAGAGCGGAGAAGATTTTGGCACGTTCCAAAACCTCTCTGTTTGGTAATTTTTCCCATCAAATTTCTGCAAAATGCGACGCAGACATCTTTGGTGGAAGCTGTTGAGTTCCCGCCTGTGACCGCCACATGTGGTCCACACTTCACTGCCATATAGAAACGTACTGAGCACATACGCTTGACAGTCGCTTAGTTTTGTACTTTCAGTTAGTTCAGGATCATTACATACCCGGTATTCAATTTAGCCATAGTTGCTGCTTTTGCGAGTCTGATGTTCACCTCTTCGTCAACGGAGGGTATTTGAAAAACTCAGCTAACGACAGATTATGGCCCTAAAGCAATATGATTGGAGGGAACGGTGTTTCTTGCATCATGGTATTTGTTTTTTCTGTGGACTAATGGTCAGTTTAAACTCTTCACATGCGTGAGAGGCGATGACCTAACCACTGCAGACCTTCTTCTTTGTTCGATATATTTGTATATAAGGCTGTAAAATATTACGCAATTTTTTTAAGGAATTAACGTCATGGTGTGGCCTTGTGTTTTCAAAAGTAAATTCGCTAGATGTTGCTCTAATAGGAGACCTATTCGGTAGTGCAGTAACAGTGACCATTCTTAACACCGGCATGTTGCCGGGGCCGTGTCTGTGGGTGCGCAGGTCAGGTCAAATCTGGCCCGAAA
This sequence comes from Lymnaea stagnalis, assembly GCA_964033795.1. Classification (NCBI taxonomy): domain Eukaryota; kingdom Metazoa; phylum Mollusca; class Gastropoda; family Lymnaeidae; genus Lymnaea; species Lymnaea stagnalis. The sequence continues at coordinate 77,057 of CAXITT010000168.1, forward strand.
AGTTCTGGTGCAGAAGGTTCAGGGAGATGGATGGGGCAACTCCAGATACAGGGTTAACTTGGGCTCTTCTGGCTTGTCTCCTGCAGCAGTGGTTCTGTCCGCCCCATGTTGACTTGAGCCCTTGTGTAGGGAGGGGTGCCATGAATCTCGATTCTTTCAGGACTGTTCTGACATGTCCGGGTCAATGTGAAAAGCTTTCAAATATGTAATATTTAGTCCATGATGTGTTCCACGTGCCTGTGACTGTGAAGTATTTTATTTGCCAGCAGGGTTTCTTTCAGCTATATCTCGGGGAAGAGGGGGGGGGTTAAAGGGGCATACCCCCCCGGGAAAGCCAAGTACCCCCCTCCGAGCAAAAATATGTCCCCCCCGGAAACCCAAAGTACCCCCCCCCAACAAAAAAAATGCCCAACAAAAAAAACCTGCCACAGCTGGCACTGCCCCCCCCCTCAAAAAAAATCTGAAGTGCCGCCCGGGGGGGAAATTTCTGAAATAATCACTGTTTGCCAGTGGTCCCCCAATGTTTCTTTTTCCGGCGCCTCGCTCCAAATTTAGGTTGTTCCATCCTTACGAGTACACTTAGAAATGGTGAACACATTAAAACATGTTTCTGAAGAGTTGAGTAGAAATAAATAAAAACGTATATATGTCGCCAAGTGTCATCAAGTAACTTGAAACAGCTATGTGTACTCACATTGTTGTCATGTGTTACATTCGCGGCGCCCCTACGTGGAAGCCGTGGGGACCCGAGGCAGGGGCGTGCCGAGGACAAGTGGAGCATGCAGTGAATCCTGTAAATGGCGTCCCTTAATATAGACAAAAGAAGAAACTGGGTAAAAAATACTTTAAAAAAAAATCCCCTTGTCTTTCTAAAGTACGTGAGATTTTATGGGTTAACTGACTATCAAAGTCCTATCCATCCGGGCGAGTGCCCCCTTCTCATGGCCTTGCCCGAGGCCACTTGCACTACGGACCGAGAGCGACGCGGCAATATTTTGGGAACCACCAGGCTCGTCAAACAGCTGTGAAAACCTCTAAGACATTTGTGTACTGTGACGTCATAAAGTGTGTGTAAATAATTTGATTTTGTTGGTCATTTGTGTGGTGGGGTACTTACGTACGTACGCTGAGAGGGTTGTTCAAAAAAGAACGTGGGGGAGTGGAAAATTGGAATTTTTTCTTACGTGCTTTATGGGTTGCCCCTTTATTCTACATCGGCAAAAATATTTTTTTCCTTCGCCACCAGGTAACCAAACTGCCCAGCACCACACACAATGACAGCGTCGAAATCCAACATGACGCCCCTGCCTCAGGACGAGAAGCGCCACCCAGCGAGTGACCCCGAGCTCCCGCAGACTTCGGAAGACCGATCAATCCTCCACCCTCCAAACGCCAGCCACTCTGTCAACGGCGCCCTGGGCGACGTGCGACAAGATGGGAGCTCAAAACCCAGCGATAACGTTAATGAAAACGACGAGGGAGTCAAGTAAGTAGTTGTTCGTGTATAACGACGAGGGAGCCAAGTAAGGGGTTGGCATGTACAACGGCTAGGGAGCCAAGTAAGTAGTTGTTCGTGTATAACGACGAGGGAGTCAAGTAAGTAGTTGTTCGTGTATAACGACGAGGGAGCCAAGTAAGTAGTTGTTCGTGTATAACGACGAGGGAGTCAAGTAAGTAGTTGTTCGTGTATAACGACGAGGGAGTCAAGTAAGTAGTTGTTCGTGTATAACGACGAGGGAGCCAAGTAAGGGGTTGGCATGTATAACGACTAGGGAGTCAAGTAAGGGGGTTGTTCTGAAATAAAGACTGGGGAATCGAGTAATGGGGTTGTTCTGTATAACAACTAGGTAGGCAAGTAAGTGGTTGGCCTGTATATCGACTAGGGAGTCAAGAAAGTGGTTGGCCTGTATAACGACTAGAGAGTCAAGTAAGTGGTTGTCAAAGCAAAGCGAGAAATTAGTACTGGAATCTGTAGAGCATAAAGAGAAATTAGTACTGGAATCTGTAGAGCAAGAAGAGAAATTAGTACTGCATAAACAAGGAGATAAAAAAAATTCACACATTTTCAGTAATTTTGAATAACAATCAAAGTTATTTTTCATATCTGGCTGCTGGATTTTTTAATTCAAAATTACTAAAAATTTGTGCATTTTTTATTTGCATTCCTGCTCAAAATGCAAACTTTGTGAGGTTGTTTTTTCACTGATAAACTCCCAATTGACCAAGGACCGAAATAAACTTGAATTGAAGTCCGTGTAGTACAGTAAGTGATAATATTCACACAGTATAATTTCAAGAATATGACTTGTTGGGGTTTCCCTCTAAAGAAATGAAGAACTTTTGTCACAAAATAGCTAGCACTGAAAAGTATGTACAACTGCTTAAATAAGTGTCAAATGTACGTACAAAAACTTACTTTAAATTACTTAAATTGGTTTAATTTTGAAATGTCCTCGTTTTTCATTTTTTGCATCTGGCCGCCCCAACTACACCAGAGGGCGGATACAAGGAAAATTGGGGGGGGGGGGATTGGAAGTTATAGTAAAAGGTATTAAAGTTTAAATTTTTATTTTTTGCATCTGGGCGCCCCAACTACACCAGAGGGGGGATAAAAGGAAAATTGGGGGGGGGGGGGATTGGAAGTTATAGTAAAAGGTATTAAAGTTTAATTAATATTACTATTTTGGCTGTATGTGTACATTTTATAATAAGACTTCTACAGCTTGCCTTTATCCGGTGTTGACCTAATTATTGCACGCAAGCTGGCAGTTCAAATCCACGTCGATATATTGATTGAACCACTGGTCATTGGCGGAAACAAGGTGTAACAGGTGATGGAAACAGACCATCTGATTCAATTGTTATCAATATTTGCAAGATTCTATAAATTTCAAAGTTAATTAAAATGAAATGTGCAAATGTCGCAATGAGATTCATGTCATTTTTGTGTCGGAATGACAACTCTGGTGACGTCACGCGTCTTCTGTTGGTGATGTAGTCGCATATTGTTTCCTGAGAAAATGAAGTTAGTTCACTATAGCTTTTCAGTTGATGTTTGAATTTTTATTGGTCTCTATAGTAACTTAAGTAGACTATACAATGATTAATCTGGTCACTTGAAAATACACCACAGCCCCACTCCTTTCCTCATCAAATGTGACGGCTAGGCACCAATAGAAGAGACCCAACGGCTAAGCACCAGTAGAAGAGACCCAACAGACACACGTCAAATGTGACGGCTAGGCACCAGTAGAAGAGACCCAACAGACACACGTCAAATGTGACGGCTAGGCACCAGTAGAAGAGACCCAACAGACACACGTCAAATGTGACGGCTAGGCACCAGTAGAAGAGACCCAACAGACACACGTCAAATGTGACGGCTAGGCACCAGTAGAAGAGACCCAACAGACACACGTCAAATGTGACGGCTAGGCACCAGTAGAAGAGACCCAACAGACAGACGTCAAATGTGACGGCTAGGCACCAGTAGAAGAGACCCAACAGACACACGTCAAATGTGACGGCTAGGCACCAGTAGAAGAGACCCAACAGACAGACGTTAGAAGTTTTGTTTTTGTGGACAATTTTTGTGTTGTGGAATTTTAAATTGTTAGCCGGTGTCCGAGTAAATTCTGATATCATATTCAATTTCTCGTCCAACAGAATTCTCCATAGATGTAATGGAGCGTATGACCTTGCCCACTCTTGCTCTGAACAAATGGAGTGAAACCAGGAAGTAGAATCTTCGACAGTGAACGCACTTTCCCTTGGGACCAGCGTCATTATAAAACTGTTGCGTGCCACAGTAAGACAACCCAATGACCCTTTAAAAAAAATCTGGTTTACAGTATTCCAATTAAAAAGCGTGAATGCAATTCGAATTATCCCCAATTTTTTTTTTTATTGCTTTAACTTTATTTGAATAAAGACACGTACAGTAAACTATCAATTTTCTTGGCGTGGTTATTACTTATTAGTGTGTACAAAAAAATGACATATACGTATCCATCGAAAGAACAAACAGTTCGACAGGCTAGAGACTAAGTACTTCTTACTTCTTTGTTGGTTGGTATTCATAAATTGATCGTGACTTTATCAGAAGACAGCCGCGTCATCTGTTAAGGTAAGCAGAGTCAGGGCCACAAGAAATGACGAGGAAGGGGGACCGGGCTGGATTGAGACCTCATGACCCTCTGGGGGCCACCTTAGGTCTGGCGGCACCTGACTGTTGCCCGACTTTCATTCGGGAAAATCTGGGCCGTGATAAGAGCACCGAAAAAAAAGAAGAAGAAAAGGCAGTCGTTTAAAAGAGAACTACACATACACAAAGCTTCAAATATTTTATGTCGATACATTAAAAGAGCTGAAAACCGTGTTGAACGGAAGGAGGATTCAGGGATTACTTCCTCCCACTAAATATACCGAAATCCCTTGGAAAATATACTTTTTGCTGATACAGCATGTACATTATAAACATTAGACTACAAATCAGAAAAACCTTTTTTTTATGCCCTTTTCCCAAAAACCTTTATTTTATGCCCTTTTCCCAAAAACCTTTATTTTATGCCCTTTTCCCAAAAACCTTTATTTTATGCCCTTTTCACATCCTCTACCTCTTACTTATCCCTATTGAAAATTAATTAGTAAAAAAAAACAACAAAACACGAAATAATTAATAAAATTTAAATAACGTATTTGACGCCCACTTCAAATCAAAACTGACGTCATAATCAAATGCACATTTTTATTTCACAAAGTTTTCAAGCAATCATTTAAAGTGTCACTGCCTTTTCCCAGGCGTCCACAGTAGCGTCAAGGTCAGCCAACAACCCCTCGAGCTCCCGCGCCTGGGTATGAACATTGACAGCAGGTGCCAGGAGCGCTTCCAGGATCCCCACGAGGTCACGTGGTTCCACCATAGACCGGAAGCGGTAAAGAGGGACGCCGCTAGGGGAGACCAGAAACTTTTCGAAATTCCACGCGATGTCGTTGATTTTGATTGGTTCCCAGAAGCTCTCGCGTGTGTTGAATGCTGCCGTGGTGGGGTTGGGGCAGGCGACCTTCGGAGATAGAAAACAAAGGAATGGCTTGATTATTTTGGAGGTAATATAAGTAGAGACTTAGTCTTTTAAAGACAAATGCGTCAATGGACCTTATACTTATAGGCTGAGCTTTGCGTGGAGTCGCAGTGGAGTGTCATATCAATAAATCGTATATCTCAAAACATACATTTTGTTATGTGGACACATATTCACACTGATGTTAACGGAGCAGAAATTTTTGTTTCAACGGAAGTGGATCAAAGATTGACAGTTTCTGCGACAGTGAAACATACATTTTAGATTGGTGGGATTCTATGACAGGGGCGTAACATACACACATACAATTTGAATAACTGATTTTAAAAAAAAACTATAAATTATTTTATAAATTATAATCCTGCCAATGTTCACAGAGTTCAAACATGCAGTGAGTCCTTGCTATTTTACTTAAAACCCATCATATGGTTAGGCTAAGCTACTGAAGAGCTTTCAAGGACGCCTAAAAAGATTCTGCCCTTACACGACTAATATTATTTTGTTCGCATGCCTCCCCCTACTCACTTTTAAATAGGCGTAGAGCTCCGACTCCTTGTCGCCATTGACGTCACCTTTTAACATCAAGTGCATGTTGGGATGTGGCGTGTATCCACGACCCGGTCTGACGTAGTAGAGGCCATTTAATATCTCCGTGCGGTTCGCCCCCGGTTCCTGGTGACCAAACTGGTTGCTAGGGAAGCCGAGGATGGTGAATTCGTAAGGTGGTAACGAGGCCAAGAGTTGGTTCATTTGGATGTACTGTTTGGTGAAGGCTTAGGACCAAAAAAAAACACACAACAAAACAAGATGATTTGAAAATCCCCCCCCCCAAAAAAAAATTCTTTTATTTTTACAACATATATTTGAAGGGAATTATTTGGGATCAAATGTTAACTATTTAAATAATTCATTAACTAACTGAGTCAATAGGCAATAGAAGATATTTGTAAAATCCTTTTGAAATTAAAAAAAAAAATATTTAAAAAAAAATTAAACATTATAAAGCAATGTAATGTCAATAAATGTAATTATATATATATATAAAATATTATTATTATTGCCATGGGATTTAATAACATATTNATTTGTTTTCCAAAAAAAAAACGAAATTCTTTAACCCCCCCCCCCCCCCCAAAAAAAAAAAAAAAAAATAAAAATAAATACAAAAATAAATATATAAAAAAATAAACCAATACAAAAACAAGAAAAAAAAAACCATTGATTTTCAACAAGATTTACAGGTTACAATCTTTTAAGGTCCAATAAAATACTGAATTATAAGAGATATGAATCAAATAAACTTTACTGCAGAAAGTAGCCACGTTGACAACCATAGTCAGCTTTCCTTTGGTCAAACGGGCAATGCTAACGTCATAGCTGTCGCCGAGGTCACGTGACAGGAAGTCGTGCGCAGATGTTCCCGGTGGTGCCAAGCACTTTGAGAAGTAGAGACCTGAATTAATTATAGTTATATAAATTGAAAGAGGGGTAAAAGTCTTAACCAAAAAGTCGTCCCAGCTACCCATAGTAACAATGCGTGAAATGTGTCCTTTATTCTGGGTGGCCGAGAGGTCTAAACTGTCTCAAACCAAATAGCTGGTGGTCTGGAGTTCAATCCCCACCAAAGCCAGCATCTCAAGCACTCCGGGTGGATGGGACTCGTTGGACGGAAACCCATCTAAGAGAAAGCAAACTCTGAATTTAAACCAGGAGCGAGAATGATCAACACATTGATCGTGGGCCCCCTCAAATATAAGAAGAAGAAGATACAAAATGAGACCTCTAACTCTAATCATAAGTGACCATTCGTATTGTTTTTTTTTTAACCTTTGTCCTGGTTTGTCGGGAGCTGTAAACAGTTCAGTTCAAGACATACTTTAAAAAAAAACTCTTAAAACAACAACAACAAAGAAACAACAAAAGATCAAGTATTATCACGTAAATCTGATATTCCGGGCACATCTAACATAAATATGATTACTGCTGACCAGTGGCGACGCCATCAAATTTAACATGGCGGATCCCTTGCAGGTCTTAAAAAAATTTGGCGGGTCCCAAATAAATTCTCTTACATGTAATGTAGTTTACGCTTAATGAGCATATATACAATATGAGTAACTAATAAAAATTGACCAGGTCATTTGCCAGGTCCCAAGTTTTTTTTACCAGGTCCGAGGGCCCGGCGGGACCTGGTGTAGCGTCGCCACTGCTGCTGACCGACATCACGACACTTTTTTGTTGTTTTCAAAACCATACCTCAGAAACAGAAGAGCTTCTCTATGTCATCACAAATAATTATAACAATTTTTTTCGTTTTCGAATCCCAAGGTGCAAAGCTATTTTAAAATGTCTTGGTTTAAAATGGGAAAATTGAAGAGAAAAAACAAAAATGTCCTTAACTTAAGCTGTTACAGTTGGTGCGATAAAAAAAGTTCTTCTGTCACTTCAGCCGAATGTCTCAAAAAAAAAAAAAAAAAAAAAAAAAAAAAAAGCTTGTTAATTTTACAGAAGGGGGGGGGGGGGGGGTGGGCCCAAAATTAAAAATCAATAAAATAAAAAAAAAAAAAAAAGGGGGGGGGGGGGATTGCGCCCAAATTGAAAATTTCATAATTTAAAAAAAAAAAAAATCAATTAAAAAATAACATTTTAGATCAAATGGAGACGTATAAATACCCAGGTGTCACCATTGATAATATGCTCGTGGGATGAACACGGCCAAAATAGTGTTAAAAAAAAGTCAACCACAACCATTTCTACCTTTAAAAAGTGTACACTATCGGAGTTAGCAAATGTCTTCACTTATTCTCCAGTGGCTGTTTTGACACGCTAGAGAACCAGTCTCGATATCATGTGTTTAATTTGTTAACATTATAAAACGTAGTCTTGGCTAAAATATGCATTTATTTATGTGCTGAAAATGAATATGTACAAGGGAATAAAAAACAATTATTTCCATTTAATTCGATCAATGAAAGCGTCTTATCTCATCTTATCTCATCTTATCTCATCTTATCTCATCTTATCTCATCTTATATTATCTTATCTCATCTTATCTCATCTTATCTCATCTTATCTCATCTTATCTCATCTTATCTCATCTTATCTCATCTTATCTCATCTTATCTCATCTTATCTCATCTTATCTCATCTTATAGTATCTTTGATTATGATAAAAAAACATGGTTACCGTTCTCTGACCACTAAACGGTAATGGTCAGTAGTAGAGGCAATGTTCATAAAATGAATTCTCAGATCTAGGAGCAGCATTGGTTTCAGGTTTCGAATGGTAGGACCGATGAATTAGTTAATTAGTTTGTGACACTCGTGGTTCCAGAGTTAGGCGCCCTTCCCTCTCTTGGTGTTTCTTACTGCCTTTAGGACTTTGCCTCTTAACATTCTCACAACTTAAACAGAAAAGCAACCCTTCGCCACTGACCAGTCACTAAACAACTGGCCTGCCATTACCCAACTGACCAGACACTAAACAACTGGGGTGCCACCACCCAAATGACCAATCACTAAAAACTGATCTGCTCCTACCCAACTGACCAGTTACTACCCAACTGACCAGTTACTACTCAACTGACCAGTTACTACCCAAATGACCAGTTACTACCCAACTGACCAGTCACTAACAACTGATCTGCCACTACCAACAGACCAGTTATTTAGCAACTAACCAGTCAATACAATGGACTTACTCTTATGCAACTTAACTGTCACTAAACAGCTACCGTATCATTACAAAGCTGACCAGCCCATAAACAACTGACTTTTCATTACATAAATGACCAGCCAGTAAACAGCTGACCTGTCACCACAAAGCTGATCAGCCAATAAACAGCTGGCCTGTCACTACAAAGCTGACCAGCCAGTAAACAGCTGACCTGTCACTGCATAGCTGACCAGCCAGTAAACAGCTGACCTTTTACTACATAGCTGACCACCCAGTAAACAGCTGACCTGTCATTACAAAGCTGACTAGCCAGTAAACAGCTGACCTGTCACTACAAAGCTGACCAGCCAGTAAACAGCTGACTTGTCAATACAAAGCTGACCAGCCAGTAAACAGCTGACCTGTCACTACTTAGCTGACCAGCCAGTAAACAGCTGACCTGTCACTACATAGCTGACCAGTCAGTAAACAGCTGACCTGTCACTACAAAGCTGACAAGCCAGTAAACAGCTGACCTGTCACTACTTAGCTGACTAGCCAGTAAACAGCTGACTTGTCACTACATAGCTGACCAGCCAGTAAAGAGCTGACCTGTCACTACAAAGCTCACCAGCCAGTAAACAGCTGACTGGTCACTACAAAGCTGACCAGCCAGTAAACAGCTGACCTGTCACTACTTAGCTGACCAGCCAGTAAACAGCTGACCTGTCACTACATAGCTGACCAGCCAGTAAACAGCTGACCTGTCACTACAAAGCTGACCAGCCAGTAAACAGCTGACCTGTCACTACTTAGCTGACCAGCCAGTAAACAGCTGACTTGTCACTACATAGCTGACCAGCCAGTGAACAGCTGACCTACTACTCAACAAGAGACCTGCCACTAACACAGCTGGTCGCAACACAACTCACCTGCATCACACTGGATCAGCAACACCGCCACCAAAATCAACAACAACATATTTTCAGATGGCCGGCACTGTTACCAGATTACGGTTGTATTACCTCTTGTTACCCACAGTAGAAAGCACACACACCAAATAAATGGATACAATAACAAAAATTGAAATGTCTGGAATTTTTTTACGCGTGCTCAGAAATGACGAGAGCGTCCCACCACTATGATTGTTATGGCGACTCACAGTGAGCGATTTTCCCCCTGCCCACTGTGGCATTGGGACACACGGGCTGTGTGCTATAAATATACGGATGCTGGAGGCTTGTGTTAAGCTATCTTCTAGTCTTCACATAAAGCAAGGTTTTAGTTAAGCGACAGATGGACGCAGGCCTGATATGGAGTGTGTGTCTTTTAAGTCATCAGACATCTCTCAGATTTATATGCTTCCAGAAAGAAAAAAAAACGGGATGGCAGAGGCGGGGAGGGGGGGAAGGGAAGATGTCACAGGGCGTCAGCTAGTTAGGGGCGCCAAAATATGCTTTGAGATCATTTTATTGATGAAAATAATGTGTTTGAGAGTTGAAAAAAAAAAGAAAAGGGGGCGCTTTAAAATGAATCTTGCCCCAGGGCGTGAATCTTGTCACCAGGTACCGAACGCTGTGGCTACGCCCCTGCGGGGATGGTGCTGAAATAATTGATCGTTAAGTTCTTCGTGAGATTATAATGGTCTGTTTCAATTTGCATGAATTGATAGTCAGTAATTGAACAACCCAATAAGTAGTAGTGGTAGGAGGTTTCCAAATTAATATCAGAATACAATTACTCAAAATTTTCATTAAATTTTTAATTGGGTGGTTAAAAAAAACAAGTGGGGGGGGGGGGGGGGGGGGGGGGGCTTTGGGTGAAGTGATTTTTGCAAGGAGACAACAAACGTAGGCATATAAAATAATTGTCAGGCATTTGGCGGGGAAATCCACTCCAACCTTCTAGTACGCCACGACATGTGTCTTGAACTCACAGCCACCCTGCAGGGAAGGTTAGAATTCACTGCAGCATTGAGCCATTATTTCAGGCGATTAAATGGCAAACTGTGTGTAAAGGAAATAAAAGACAAATATATATGTGGAAGCTTGAAGAAATAGAAAGACAGGACGATGGAAGAGGAACATTTCGGCCAAAAGCCTTCCAAGAATATTTAGTATTATAAGATTAGATGGAGTATATTATAAAAGCCATCTTGCTTCGAAAGTATTTATATTATTGGTAAATTCACACACACACACACATAAAAAAAGCAACAACAAAACTAATTATGTTTGATTTTCAAAATCTTTTTTAATATTTGTTTCTGCAGAACATTGAGCACCGTCTCTGACCATTACGTTAGACATCGGTCCATAACCGGGCTAGTGGGCAGTTTATATCTTGGTGCACAGTTGACACGGTCAAAGTTTGACAGATTTACTTATAGTTACGAACCGAGTCTAACTTAAAAGGTTCGTTGGCTTCGTTGTCTAAGGGTTTAATTATATATATACTTTACAAACCATTATTCTCATATTAAATATCTTTATTACATAACTAAGGTACAGCTTCAACTGCCATTTGCTCACAAGAACACAACACACAATAATCTACGTCACATCCTATTTCGCGAAATACGTCACAAAATATCAAACATTTTATAACAACATCTACCCAAATACTTTCTAAACAACACGCAATTACCCAATACTTTCAAGTCCTTAACACTTATGCATCCGGGAATGTATAGTGTTAAATTGCCCACGATATATAAACATGACCACATGGCCATTCAAATTTATTAATTTAAAAATTTGAGACTGTGCTTTTAAAAAAGGAGACCGAATTCCGTATGTTAAAATCTTCTTAATTTTCTCCGTACAAAAATCCAATTACATGTACACAGTTTTCTAAAAGTCACTTACATTTTTAAAAAATACAATACATTCAGTCTCAGGAATAATGCAATCTTATGAGTAGATCATCCGTCCTAGGAGATTCAGTGAAATACTATCGCTCTATGATTTTAAAAAAAAATTATTATTATTTGCAGATAAAGACAATGTCTTGTTTTCATCATTTACAAAATCTAATTCATTAAATGACAACCCCCTCCCCCCTTGTTCACCCCTTGTACCGTTTATACTCCTGTATATTGTCTCTGCCAGCTAACTGACATAAACATGGATATTGCATTTTAGCGTTTAAACCTCCACCCCCCCCCCTTCCCCACGACTAGCCCTAACAATTCCGGGGCCTTACGCCAAACGGATTGCGCGGGGCCCAGTCTGGGATGTTCACCCCTTGTACCGTTTATACTCCTGTATATTGTCTCTGCCAGCTAACTGACATAAACATGGATATTGCATTTTAGCGTTTAAACCTCCACCCCCCCCCCTTCCACAGGACTAGCCCTAACAATTGCGGGGCCTTATGCCAAACGGATTGCGCGGGGCCCAGTCTGGGTAGGGATAAGGATAATAAGTGAAAATTTTGTATTAGAGAAAAAAGTGCGGGGCCCACTGCGCACAGGTTGCAGTGGCCCCCCCCTCCTCCCAATCTTAAAGGAGTACAACCGAATTGTAATAATAAAAAAAATGGAAAATAGTTGCTATAATTTCTGACCATGACATCTTGCATATTAAACAGGGCTTAACGTACAAATAAATTAAGGGGGAGAAACGTAATAACCTTTCGGTGAACTTTTTTCTTTCTTTCTCCAAATCTTAAAACACTGCTCGCGCGTAACTCCAGGTTCCGGCGTCGTGAACATCTAGGTGATCAACAGGATGCTCGCCGAGTCGCGATGGGCAAACACACGGACAGACTAACTACAAGGACGGTCACGCCCGAAACACACTTTGTCGATTAATTCTGACCCGACGGGCGCTCATGTCTATTCATCTGGGGGAGGGGGTGGGGGGGGGGGGGAGAAACAACAAACATTTCAAGATATGGGAGAGATGGTATATCTACGGCGAACTGTCTGTCTCTGTGATAAGCCGCTGACGCACTGAGTTACATGCCGGTCGTACATTGTTAAAGATCCTGGTCGTAGTATGCTACACCCCTGTCATAGTATGCTACACCCCTGTCTTACCCTGATACGCGACGGTCGTATACTATGCTACACACCTGTCGTATTATGCTACACCTCTATTTTAAAAAAAAATCCGTTTTACTATTTTACACCGCTGGCATGCTATGCTACACTCCTGTCTCATTCTGCTGATCCGCTGTCATGCTATGCTACACCTCTCTGCGTTCCTATTTTACACCGCTGTCGTACTGTGTTATGCCCATATAAACAATCACTTTTCCCCACGCACAATAATCGCTTGGAACCAACTGGACAATGCCGCCGTAGTCTTGACGTCAATATTAGCTCCACGGTTGCCCTAGCATCTGCTAGGAGCAGTTAGGATAGCAGCATCGCTTCCCCAACCGTTGCACATATGCAAGTACATGAATGCAGCAACTCACCCTACCAGAACCAGAACCATTATTATCCACGTCATAGTATGTTACACACCTGTCATACTCTTGCTAAACATTGTCATACTATGCTACAGCCCTGGCGTACTAATATTACGCCACTGTCATACCATATACCCCTTGTACATAATACAACGTTACCAAATTTCACATCATATAATACCTCTTTCATACCATGGTAAATTCTGTCATGCAATGTTACACTCTTGAAATATATACTCCTGTATACTATATTATACTCCTGTACATTTTATCAATGACCAATTCATGTCATGCTATACTTCATCGTATTTTGGTACCTATTGTCTCTTGTAACTTGGGATACGCCCATGAATCAGATGCATGAATATTGAGTTCGGATTAAAAAAACAAAACAATAACAACAACGGATTGTCGGAACGGTTTTGTTGCCCCCTCATCATACATTTGACTCCACCCAAATCTTCTCCCGCCCAAAACACCTTATCTTGTTATTGTTATCACTATTCATACACATCATTAAATTTAGAGGCCTCGGGGGTGGGGGGGGGTGGGGGTATGGGGGGGGGAAGGAGATACAATCGTGAAAGTGCATTACGATCAATACTCAGATGATTATTTAAAATATGAAGGAAAGGAACAGCTGTATATCTTAAAGACATCCAAACGCTTTGTAAATTCAAATAAATAGTGGGAAAAGATGTGTCTAGGCTATGAAAAAAAAAAGGCAGAACAATTTAAATTGAAGTTTCTGCTAAATGCCTTCTGCAGCATCTGTTCTCTCCCCCCCCCCCCCCCCCCACCCCTTAAACCACCCTCAGAAGCGAGTCTTGGCGGTGCTCCGAATTAGGACACATTTAAAACACAGAGAAGGGAACAGTGGAATAAGTTGTCGCAATGCATAAGTACGTTAACAGTGCCGTCTTAAGGCATTGTCTCACTGGGCACAGGCCCACGGCCTAACGCTTCTAAAGGCGGGGGCGGGGGGGGGCGTTCACTTTTAGGAGACTCAATCCTTTAGAAGCATCATGATTTACCTAATTTTTTTAGTGAATATTGTGGAGAGTTCGGACCACGACGGCGCCGGGGGCGTCAGATCTCGCAGCAGGGTTACCGGCCATCTGACCAGGTACAGCCGGTGCCATCTGACCAGGGATCACGATCGACTGATCAAAGCGCGCGTCAGATCTCGCAGCAGGGTTACCGGCCATCTGACCAGGTACAGCCGGTGCCATCTGACCAGGGAAGGGAGGGCGACTCGGACTCTCACCCCGGGCGCCAACACGAGGGGATGCCAAAATAGTCTTTATGTTGTACCGTGATAGTGAATTAAACGATAAAATCCAAAGTAGTTAACAAAGATAAGGGGCGCTCAAATACTTTTTTCTTTAATATGGGGGGGGGGGCAGGGGGGTCTTTTTTTGTCTTCGATTCTGGGACCGCTTGTCCTTGGCACTCCCTGATTATAACTATGAATCATGATTATACTTATCATTTTGATTATTGTTGTTGTAATCGTTATTATTGTTATTTTCATACATGTTTAAATGTATCGGCAGACAACTTGGTTGACACACCAGGACGTCGGTCGTGAGTTGCTGGCCCTGATGTCATCTTGTGACGTAGAGGCCTACGTGGCCATGAAGTCGTCAGCAGCAGTGCCGGAAGATGACGACACCATCAAGGAATTTAACGCCGCTTCATTGACAGCATTGTGTTCTGGTCTGCTACTTATGACTTCCTGTTTCATGAGTACGGCCCTGGTAGTTCTCACGTCTGGAATCTTCCATTAAAACCAAGTTCTAACATATAAAAATTGATTGCGTTGATGAGAAAAAAAAAATTCACTTGTGTTACCAGAGAAAAAAAGTGAAGATATCTATATCACGTTATTTAATTGTATAATTCTCTTTGTCAATTTCCTTTTATAATAATCTACAGTATTAAAACTAATCAGCTGGTTAAAATAAAATCTAAAGAAAAACCGAGTATTATATCCTTTTAAAGAAATCACATAATATTTATACATAAATGGCATCGATTTTTTTAAAAAAAGTGTTTGTCTTTTATTAATTTAAAAAAATATTTTTTATTCACATTTATTAAGTAGCATGAAATCAAGCAAGCGACAAAATGTCTAAATAGTGTTTAAAAATTATCAACTAATGAAGTAGTTCTAAATATCAGATGATATTTTCAACATTTATTTAGTTATAAATGTATCTATCGTTGGTGAAAGAAACGAAGCTGAAGTGAGTTTTAATTCCACCCATTTATTTTATTTCATAACAACATTTCTTGAAAGAACATCATAGATTCAAACAGGAATATTGACTAATTTAGGCCACAAAGAAAAATAATCTGAATTCAATCTGCAAATATTTCTACAATGTCCTGATGACGCATTCATTGGTTGAACAGTAGAATGCTAGCCACCTTCTCATCAGTCAACCATTTCTGCTACGTGTTCCATCAGCCTATGTAACCTTTGTTATATTATACTGAACCTCTCATAAAATATAACTCTCCTTATACGTATAATGATATCAAAACAAGAATAAAGCAAGCATTTTCGATGACGAGAAATCATATTTTGATTTACTCGTACAGTTGTACAATGACATGAAATCATATTTTAATTAACTCTTACAGCCGTACTATGACATGAAACCATATTTTGATTTACCCTGACAGCCGTACAATGACATGAATGCAGATCTGTTAACGCTCATGCAGATGTTGTATCTATTATACAGCTGTAGTATCCGTCATGCAGATGTTGGAGAACTCAAGTGACAGCTAATCCAGAGAAGTGTGTGTTCCAAGACGTAAAAAAAAAAATAACACCAGCTTAGTGACGTCATATAGTCTATCAAACGAGGAATGTCACGTCCTTTGTCCGAAATAAAGTCTTTGATAATTCATTTGGTCAACAGCCAAAAGTTCCCCGTGGTTTCATGTCTGTTAACTTGAGCTGGATTATCTTTAAAAAAAAAATAATGTATCACAATGAATTTGTAAACGTATTAAAGGTCCATATCTTCCCTGGACATTGAAACTTTTGCTAACTACATCTTCTATTTCCAATATCTGGGATCTGAGTTTGCATGCGATCTCCGTGCTGCAATCTTTAAATGTGGGCGGACAGCAGATTCCAGCGGGTCCATTTGTGTTCTCATGGCAATAATTTCCCAGCGTTGTGAGTGTTGTTAGCGTGGCACTCAGGAACTCGAAAGGACTGTCAAATCCATTTTTTCAAGTTACATGCTTATTTTAAATGATCGTTTGAGCGGATTGCCGACATTACAAAGCACTTATTTGCAATATATTACTTTGTTCTTCTTCTTCTTTCTTCTTTATTTTAAGGGCCCACGATCAATGAATTGATCATTCTGGCTCCAGGTTTCTAGGTGAATAAACCTTTGAGCGGCAATGGGAGGTAATTTGATGAGTGGAACACAGAAGAGAAGAAGAGCTGCAGAGGAGACAGTGAAAATGGGTAAACTTTCAAAATTAACAGCTTGGTTAAAAGAAAGCAAACAGATCAGTTACTGGTACTGCTTCTCAAAATAAAGTAGCGTCATCTACATCCTGTATCCAGCAATCCAGTTCCAGAATACCAGTCTTTCATTAAATGTCCTCTTGTGTCATTTCCTTGACTTTTACCTTGATTCACTGAAGGCATTTTGTTCTTGAAAATGCAACATAAAGTTGACCACAACTGAATACTGGCGATGACTAATAAATTTAAGCTGAATTCAGTGTTTGTCATTGGCCTTTGTTGATGGTCATTACAAAAGAAAGTCGTAACGGAAACGGTTTACGTCTTCCTGCAAAGCTACGTTCAAGGTCATTGGGTGCAAGAATAACTCTTGTGTACATACCCTGGTACCTTAATAAGATTTGGTCAGGATTTCACAGTCGAAGACTTTTGACATCATTTGCGTGATGACCTTTCTGGTCCTTTGCAAAGAGTTCTTGTTAAGTCAAGGTTTCGTAGCGACATTGTTACGGCACCAACATTTAATTCTACAAGGAGGCATATCTCTAGGACTTTCAGTTATTCACAAATTCCATTGATAGTTTGCTGCCTTCACGGTATTTGCACTGTTTTGCTGATTAGAATCAATGGGCAGTAAGGCCCGCTATAAAGTAAGGCCCTCTATGAAGTAAGGCCCTCTATGAAGTAAGGCCCTCTATGAAGTAAGGCCCTCTATGAAGTAAGGCCCTCTATGAAGTAAGGCTCTCTATGAAGTAAGGCCCTCCATAAGGTAAGGCCCTCTATGAAGTAAGGTTCTCTATGAAGTACGGCCCTCCATGAAGTAAGGCCCTCTATGACGTAAGGCCCTCTATGACGTAAGGCCCTCTATGAAGTAAGGCCCTCTATGAAGTAAAGCCCTCTATGAAGTAAGGCTCTCTATGAGGATAAATCATGACAATTAAAATTAATGTAAAAGAAACTTAAATATGATTTTTTTTCTAATTATTGAAAAAAATTTTAGCACAGACTTTCTTTGCGTAATGAATTTTAAGAAATTTTAAGAAAATTTTAAAGTTTTAGTATAAAATTTTCTCCTTTAAATTATCCACAACAGTATATTTTTTTTCAAACAACGAATGCTTTCAAAATCCCAGTTTTTAATGTCTTAGGCATAAAACTAAAAAGTAGAATTTAACTTCTGCTTACAGTCGATTGATCAGTGTCCAAATGTCGAAATAACCTTCCCCAACACATGCCGAAATCCTACAATTAGGACCGGTGGTTGTTGTAAACGAAGATGTTTATTTAATCACATTGTCTTATTTCCCCATCGCTCACCACCCCATGCCCCCCACCCCCACCCCCACCCCCACCTCGATCCAGCATATTTAAGCTGTCACTCTGTGTCATCAACTCAGGTGTGACCTTAAAGGTCAGAACGAGGAAGACCGAATTGACCAAACGAGAGGGTCACGTGTGGCAACAGAAAAATTACGCTACCAACTGCGACTTTTTACCAAAGACCTTCAACTGAAATTGACTCCACGCAATGTCTAGCGTTTAAAGATAAGCCTTGGTAAATAAAGAAGTACCCTTTGTTCTGAGACGAACTCATACTCCATTAAACAGGCGTTAGAGATATGTGTCACCACGACACACTGTATGTGTCACTACGACACGCTGTATGTGTCACTACGACATACTATTAGAAAGTATTTTGATCTATCTTTCTCAACTTTGCTTTGAAAGATATACATTTTGCCCCATCGTTTTTGACCTTATCGTTGAGAGGGCTATCGTGCGGCGAGATAAATACAATGCAAAAACAACAATAAAAGCAGTTTCATCGAAATTAGGAGATAAAGTTGGCTTGACGTCTTACATAAAACATTCAATATTTGTTTTCATAGAAATCTAAATTCATTTACATCGAGTTCTTACACAACGTACAATTAATAAATACGGTAAACTTGGCAACAAATCATTCTTTATTCTATAATGAAAAAAGTATTTAAAGAAACCAATTAAATTTGACTAGTTATCTAAATGCAATAAGTTAGGGTAAGATCACTATCATACATGTTCTATTCAACAATTGTTGATAAGCGCGTGATTTAAGAAATTATTTTTGTCCAGTCCTGTCTTTGTTTTCTAGTGTAATGCGAGCGATCTTTCAATCAAAAAATCTAGAAAGGGACAATTTCGAAAAAAAAACATATATTCTTTGCCCTTACAATAGCTGTTTTAAACCTGTGTGTCGCGACCCCTTGGGGGGGGGGTCGAACGACCCTTACACAGGGGTCGACTAAGACTTTAGGAAAACACATATTTATGAGGTAGCAACGAAATTTTTGTTTATAGTTGGGGGTCACCACAACATGAGGCACTGTATTAAAGGGTCGCGGTATCAGGATGTTTGAGAACCACTGCCCTAAAACATTAAGAAATATTTCAGGTTTATGAAAAAAACCACCAAAAAAACACAGATAACAAAAACAGCAATAAGCGTGAATTTTGACTGTTTGATTTGTTTCTTGGTTATTAGTGAGCTGCTGAGTTGAGTATGAATCTTAAGAACAAGTTAGTAAGCTTCTGAGTTGAGTATGAATCTAATGAACAAGTTAGTAAGCTTCTGAGTTGATTATGAATCTAATGAACAAGTTAGTAAGCTTCAGAGTTGATTTGAATCTATGCACCAATTTCAGTTTGATGGAATTACGGGAAGTGGGTCAAATATCTGTCCGAAATTTTGGCCTTTAACCAACAGATGAACAAAAGCGAAGTTGATATAAGCGATTTAAAAAAAGTAGACTTCTGTCATTCATAAAGTTATTCTGAAAGTTACGATTTGTGAAATTGCCAGTAGAGTTAAGTAGAGGGATGTGTTTGTGGTGAAGATGTAACGTTCAACACATCACTTTTCAACAAGCCATTTTGGCCCCCGTATTTCTCTGCTGTCCAAGTCTTTTTGACTGAAACGTTCACATTTTCGTGTCGACCCTTTTCAGGCTTGTCTTCACCCTTTGTATATTTCTGATTGCTTCACGCTGAACACTGTCCTCCCCCCACCCACACCCCGTATTTCTCTTGTAGTAAAATGTAAAATACTCCACTGTCCCCCCCCCACATATGGTTTAATCATCCTCTCTTCACTCTAATGTATTTTTAAAATACTTTTTCAAGCTACCTTTCTGAAACAAAGTACATCAAAAGTTATCAAGTAATTATTATCTGTTAAGTGACAAGCAAACACCTTTTTAAAAATTAAAACAAAATCATAACCCCCCCCCCCCCCCCAATGAAATAAATGTGTTCGTTTTATCGGAAACAAGGTCATAGTTCTTTTCAACTACTGTCAAATTGTGTAACTGTTTAGGTCAGCCTGATATTGCCTGCAAACCGAGTTTCTGAAGTCTGATCGTGTTACAAATATACATATTAGATTTCTAGCTGCTTTTACTTAAAGGTGAAGTCTCGGTGATCTCTGCACTTAACAGATTTATTCTCTCGGTAAAAGACTTGCACGTTTCATAGAAATTCCTCATCACCACATAGACAAACTTCCGAAGGTACAGAACTCAGCATGCAGACTCATTTTTAAATCAAAGAAACATGACCACATTCAACCACACATGCGACGACTCCACTGGCTTCCAATATCCTCTCGCATCAAGTACAAGTCTGCCAATCTATGCTTCAACTCGTTCACTGACCCTCACTTTCCTGTCTATCTCTCTGAACTGTTGCTTCCTTACATCCCCACAAAACAACTGCGCTCTTCCAATGATAATAGAACCCTCTCAATCCCAAAAACCAAAACTAAGACCATCGGTGAACGCTCCTTATACTTCTATGGGCCCAGGTTCTGGAACCAGCTCCCCTTCCTCGTCCACTTTTAAAAAGTCCCTTAAAACATATCTGTTTAGGTCCTCCTATGACCTGTAATGCACCCTCCTTGCCCTGCCTCATTTTCTATTCCTGTAGTTTAGGCCAAAACGTGCCAAAGTGTCCTCGTTTTATGGCCATTTTAATTGTTTCTATAGTATAGTAGTTACTATCCTAGTGTCTCATTTTTATTTTACTTAGTTTACATGTTTTTAATAATTGTAAAGCGCTTAGAGCTTTAAGGTAAGCGCTATATAAAAATGCCTAAACCCCCACCTCGATCCAGCATATTTAAGCTGTCACTCTGTGTCATCAACTCAGGTGTGACCTTAAAGGTCAGAACGAGGAAGACCGAATTGACCAAACGAGAGGGTCACGTGTGGCAACAGAAAAATTTCGCTACCAACTGCGACTTTTTACCAAAGACCTTCAACTGAAATTGACTCCACGCAAAGTCTAGCGTTTAAAGATAAGCCTTGGTAAATAAAGAAGTACCCTTTGTTCTGAGACAAACTCATACTCCATTAAACAGGCGTTAGAGATATGTGTCACCACGACACACTGTATGTGTCACTACGACACGCTGTATGTGTCACTACGACATACTATTAGAAAGTATTTTGATCTATCTTTCTGAACTTTGCTTTGAAAGATATACATTTTGCCCCATCGTTTTTGACCTTATCGTTGAGAGGGCTATCGTGCGGCGAGATAAATACCATGCAAAAACAACAATAAAGGCAGTTTCATCAAACTTAGGAGATAAAGTTGGCTTGACGTCTTACATAAAACATTCAATATTTGTTTTCATAGAAATCTAAATTCATTTACATCGAGTTCTTACACAACGTACAATTAATAAATACGGTAAACTTGGCAACAACTATGAAGTAAGGACCTCTATGAAGTAAGGCCCTCTATGAAGTAAGGCCCTCTATCAAGTAAGGCTCTCTATGAAGTAAGGCCCTCCATAAGGTAAGGCCCTCTATGAAGTAAGGTTCTCTATGAAGTACGGCCCTCCATGAAGTAAGGCCCTCTATGACGTAAGGCCCTCTATGACGTAAGGCCCTCTATGAAGTAAGGCCCTCTATGAAGTAAAGCCCTCTATGAAGTAAGGCTCTCTATGAGGATAAATCATGACAATTAAAATTAATGTAAAAGAAACTTAAATATGATTTTTTTCTAATTATTGAAAACAATTTTAGCACAGACTTTCTTTGCGTAATGAATTTTAAGAAATTTTAAGAAAATTTTAAAGTTTTAGTATAAAATTTTCTCCTTTAAATTATCCACAACAGTATATTTTTTTTTCAAACAACGAATGCTTTCAAAATCCCAGTTTTTAATGTCTTAGGCATAAAACTAAAAAGTAGAATTTAACTTCTGGTTACAGTCGATTGATCAGTGTCCAAATGTCGAAATAACCTTCCCCAACACATGCCGAAATCCTACAATTAGGACCGGTGGTTGTTGTAAACGAAGATGTTTATTTAATCACATTGTCTTATTTCCCCATCGCTCACCACCCCATGCCCCCCACCCCCACCCCCACCTCGATCCAGCATATTTAAGCTGTCACTCTGTGTCATCAACTCAGGTGTGACCTTAAAGGTCAGAACGAGGAAGACCGAATTGACCAAACGAGAGGGTCACGTGTGGCAACAGAAAAATTTCGCTACCAACTGCGACTTTTTACCAAAGACCTTCAACTGAAATTGACTCCACGCAAAGTCTAGCGTTTAAAGATAAGCCTTGGTAAATAAAGAAGTACCCTTTGTTCTGAGACAAACTCATACTCCATTAAACAGGCGTTAGAGATATGTGTCACCACGACACACTGTATGTGTCACTACGACACGCTGTATGTGTCACTACGACATACTATTAGAAAGTATTTTGATCTATCTTTCTGAACTTTGCTTTGAAAGATATACATTTTGCCCCATCGTTTTTGACCTTATCGTTGAGAGGGCTATCGTGCGGCGAGATAAATACCATGCAAAAACAACAATAAAAGCAGTTTCATCAAACTTAGGAGATAAAGTTGGCTTGACGTCTTACATAAAACATTCAATATTTGTTTTCATAGAAATCTAAATTCATTTACATCGAGTTCTTACACAACGTACAATTAATAAATACGGTAAACTTGGCAACAAATCATTCTTTATTCTATAATGAAAAAAGTATTTAAAGAAACCAATTAAATTTGACTAGTTATCTAAATGCAATAAGTTAGGGTAAGATCACTATCATACATGTTCTATTCAACAATTGTTGATAAGCGCGTGATTTAAGAAATTATTTTTGTCCAGTCCTGTCTTTGTTTTCTAGTGTAATGCGAGCGATCTTTCAATCCAAAAATCTAGAAAGGGACAATTTCGAAAAAAAACATATATTCTTTGCCCTTACAATAGCTGTTTTAAACCTGTGTGTCGCGACCCCTTGGGGGGGGGGTCGAACGACCCTTACACAGGGGTCGACTAAGACTTTAGGAAAACACATATTTATGAGGTAGCAACGAAATTTTTGTTTATAGTTGGGGGTCACCACAACATGAGGCACTGTATTAAAGGGTCGCGGTATCAGGATGTTTGAGAACCACTGCCCTAAAACATTAAGAAATATTTCAGGTTTATGAAAAAAACCACCAAAAAAACACAGATAACAAAAACAGCAATAAGCGTGAATTTTGACTGTTTGATTTGTTTCTTGGTTATTAGTGAGCTGCTGAGTTGAGTATGAATCTTAAGAACAAGTTAGTAAGCTTCTGAGTTGAGTATGAATCTAATGAACAAGTTAGTAAGCTTCTGAGTTGAGTATGAATCTAATGAACAAGTTAGTAAGCTTCAGAGTTGATTTGAATCTATGCACCAATTTCAGTTTGATGGAATAACGGGAAGTGGGTCAAATATCTGTCCGAAATTTTGGCCTTTAACCAACAGATGAACAAAAGCGAAGTTGATATAAGCGATTTAAAAAAAGTAGACTTCTGTCATTCATAAAGTTATTCTGAAAGTTACGATTTGTGAAATTGCCAGTAGAGTTAAGTAGAGGGATGTGTTTGTGGTGAAGATGTAACGTTCAACACATCACTTTTCAACAAGCCATTTTGGCCCCCGTATTTCTCTGCTGTCCAAGTCTTTTTGACTGAGACGTTCACATTTTCGTGTCGACCCTTTTCAGGCTTGTCTTCACCCTTTGTATATTTCTGATTGCTTCACGCTGAACACTGTCCTCCCCCCACCCACACCCCGTATTTCTCTTGTAGTAAAATGTAAAATACTCCACTGTCCCCCCCCCACATATGGTTTAATCATCCTCTCTTCACTCTAATGTATTTTTAAAATACTTTTTCAAGCTACCTTTCTGAAACAAAGTACATCAAAAGTTATCAAGTAATTCTTATCTGTTAAGTGACAAGCAAACACCTTTTTAAAAATTAAAACAAAATCATAACCCTCCCCCCCCCCAATGAAATAAATGTGTTCGTTTTATCGGAAACAAGGTCATAGTTCTTTTCAACTACTGTCAAATTGTGTAACTGTTTAGGTCAGCCTGATATTGCCTGCAAACCTAGTTTCTGAAGTCTGATCGTGTTACAAATATACATATTAGATTTCTAGCTGCTTTTACTTAAAGATGAAGTCTCGGTGATCTCTGCACTTAACAGATTTATTCTCTCGGTAAAAGACTTGCACGTTTCATAGAAATTCCTCAACACCACATAGACAAACTTCAGAAGGCACAGAACTTAGCATGCAGACACATTTTTAAATCAAAGAAACATGACCACATTCAACCACACATGAGGCAACTCCACTGGCTTCCAATATCCTCACGCATCAAGTACAAGTTTGCCAATCTATGCTTCAACTCGTTCACTGACCCTCACTTTCCTGTCTATCTCTCTGAACTGTTGCTTCCTTACATCCCCACAAGACAACTACGCTCTTCCATTGATGATAGAACCCTCTCAATCCCAAAAACCGAAACTAAGACCATCGGTGAACGCTCCTTATACTTCTATGGGCCCAGGTTCTGGAACCAGCTCCCCTTCCTCGTCCACTTTTAAAAAGTCCCTTAAAACATATCTGTTTAGGTCCTCCTATGACCTGTAATGCACCCTCCTTGCCCTGCCTCATTTTCTATTCCTGTAGTTTAGGCCAAAACGTGCCAAAGTGTCCTCGTTTTATGGCCATTTTAATTGTTTCTATAGTATAGTAGTTACTATCCTAGTGTCTCATTTTTATTTTACTTAGTTTACATGTTTTTAATAATTTGTAAAGCGCTTAGAGCTTTAAGGTAAGCGCTATATAAAAATGCCTAAATAAAAAAAAAAAAAATAAATTGAAAAAAAAAAAATTGGCGCCTGTGGCAGACCGACCCCCTTCCTACGCCCCTGCTCCTGTAAGTCAGGCTCTGTGAGAAACCGATGAACTGTTTATGGCAGTTATTTTTAACATGTGTTACATTAAAATCATCATTCTCAATATCGATCACCAGTGTTGGAATGTTAGGTTAAATAATGATGACATGTTATTGCCTCAAACAAAGTTGAAACAATCGGATGGCACAATTGTGTCCCACATAAGACACTTGACATTTTGTAATGTAAAATTAAATCATGGGAATTAACTGAAATGATTCTGTCAATGAACGAAGGATTTCATCATTTCTGTTTGGTGGTGTCTATGAGAATGTTCAAAACAAACATAAGTAATCAACCAGTATAGCCACTCATAAATACGAACATAAATATAAGTTATTTACCAGTGTTGCGAATCATAAATATGACCATAAATAAATATGTTGACAGTGTTGCCACACATACATATGTTACCAACCAGTGCAGCCACACATAAATATGTTATCAACCAGTGCTGCCACACATAAATATGTTATCAACCAGTGCCGCCATACATAAATATGTTACCAAGCAGTGCTGCAACACATAAATATGTTACCAACCAGTGTTGCCAGTCATAAATATGTTACCAACCAGTGCAGCCACACATAAATATGTTATCAAATAGTGTTGTCAGTCATAAATATGTTATCAACCAGTGTTGCCAGTCATAAATACGTTATCAACCAGTGCTGACAGTCATAAATATGTTATCGAACAGTGTTGCCACACATAAATATGTTAACAACCAGTGCTGCAACACATAAATATGTTACCAACCAGTGTTGCCAGTCATAAATATGTTATCGAACAGTGTTGCCAGTCATGAATATGTTACCAACCAGTGCAGCCACACATAAATATGTTATCAAATAGTGTTGTCAGTCATAAATATGTTATCAACCAGTGTTGCCAGTCATAAATATGTTATCAACCAGTGCTGCCACACATAAATATGTTATCAAATAGTGTTGTCAGTCATAAATATGTTATCAACCAGTGTTGCCAGTCATAAATATGTTATCAACCAGTGCTGCCAGTCATAAATAAGTTATCGAACAGTGAGCAAAATCAATAAATATGTTACCAACCAGTGTTGCCAGTCATAAATATGTTATCAACCAGTGTTGCCAGTCATAAATATGTTATCGAACAGTGTTGCCAGTCATAAATATGTTACCAACCAGTGTTGCCAGTCATAAATATGTTATCAACCAGTGTTGCCACACATAAATATGTTACCAACCAGTGCTGCCACACATCAATTTGTTACCAACCAGTGTTGCCAGTCATAAATATGTTATCAAACAGTGGTGTCAGTCATAAATATGTTATTTATTTATTTATTTAGGCATTTTTATATAGCGCTTATCATGAAGCTCTAAGCGCTTTACAATTATTAAAACATGTAAACTAAGTAAATAAAAATGAGACACTAGGATAGTAACTACTATACTATAGACACAATGAAAATGGCTATAAAACGAGGACACTTTGACACTTCAGGATCAACCCGAAACAGAAAATGAGGCAGGGCAAGGAGGGTGCATCACAGGTCATAGGCGGACCTAAACAGATGAGTTTTAAGGGACTTTTTGAAAATGGACGAGGTTTCACTATGACGTATATGGAAGGGGAGCTGGTTCCAGAAAGTGGGCCCATGGAAGTAGAAGGAGCGTTCACCGATGGTCTTAGTTTTGGTTCTTGGGATTGAGAGGGTTCTACTGTCAATGGAAGAACGTAGTTGTCTTGTGGGGATGTAAGGAAGCAACAGTTCAGAGAGATAGACAGGAAAGTGAGGGTCAGTGAACGAGTTGAAGCAAAGATTGGCAGACTTGTATTTGATGCGAGAGGATATTGGAAGCCAGTGGAGTTGCCGCATGTGTGGTTGAATGTGGTCATGTTTCTTTGATTTAAAAATGAGTCTGCATGCTGAGTTCTGTGCCTTCTGAAGTTTTTCTATGTGGTGTTGAGGAATGCCTGCGAGAAGAGTGTTACAGTAGTCAAATTTTGAAAGAATGAGTGAAGAGACGAGAGTTTTTGTGGCATCAAAGGAGAGGAGGTGTCTAATGGTGCTGATTTTTCTAATTTCGTTATATGCTGATCTGCATATATTCGTGACATGTTTGTCCATGGAGAGGGTGTCCGTAAGCGTGACTCCAAGGTTTCTGGCAGAGGGAGAGAGTGTGATGTCAGAGTTGCCAATAGATATAGAAGAAGGAGCGAATGGAGGGAGAGGTTTTTTTTGAGAGTGGATGAGAAGGTGGTGCCAGTCATAAATATGTTATCAACCAGTGGTGCCAGTCATAAATATGTTATCAACCAGTGTTGCCACACATAAATATGTTACCAATCAGTGCTGCCACACATAAATATGTTATCAACCTGTGTTGCCAGTCATAAATATGTTATCAACCAGTGGTGCCAGTCATAAATATGTTATCAACCAGTAGTGCCAGTCCTAAATATGTTATCAACCAGTGTTGCCAGTCATTAATATGTTATAAAAAATGCTGCCAGTCATAAATATGTTATCAAACATTGTTGCCAGTCATAAATATGTCACCAACCAGTGCTGCCAGACATACATATGTTTTCAACCAGTGTTGCCAGTCATAAATATGTTATCAACCAGTGTTGCCAGTCATAAAGATGTTATCCACCATTGGTTCCACACATAAATATGTTATCAACCAGTGCAGCCACACATAAATATGTTATGAACCAGTGTTGCCAAACATAAATATGTTACCAACCAGTGTTGTCACACATAAATATGTTACCAACCAGTGCTGCCACACATAAATATGCTATCAACCAGTGTTGTCAGTCATAAATATGTTATCACCCAGTGTTTCTGTCATAAATATGTTATCACCCAGTGCTGACACACATTAATATGTTATCAACCAGTGTTTCAACACATAAATATGTTATCAACCAGTGCCGCCACACATAAATATGTTACCAACCAGTGTTGCCAGTCATAAATATGTTACCAACCAGTGCAGCCACACATAAATATGTTATCAACTTGTGTTGCCAGTCATAAATATGTTATCAACCAGTGTTGCCAGTCATAAATATGCTATCAACCATTGCTGCCAGTCATAAATATGTTATCGAACAGTGGTGCCACACATAAATATGTTAACAACCAGTGCTGCAACACATAAATATGTTACCAACCAGTGTTGCCAGTCATAAATTTGTTATCAACCAATGTTGCCAGTCATAAATATGTTATCGAAAAGTGTTGCCAGTCATAAATATGTTTCCAACCAGTGTTGCCAGTCATAAATATGTTATCAACCAGTGTTGCTACACATAAATATTTTACCAACCAGTGCTGCCACACATAAATATGTTACCAATCAGTGTTGCCAGTCATAAGTATGTTATCAACCATTGGTGCCACACATAAATCTGTTATCAACCAGTGGTACCAGTCATAAATATGTTATCAACCACAGTTGCCAGTCATTAATATGTTATCAACCAGTATTGCCAGTCATAAATATGTTATCGAACAGTGTTGCCAGTCATAAATATGTTACCAACCAGTGTTGCCGGTCATAAATATGTTACCAACCAGTGCTGCCACACATAAATATGTTACCAACCAGTGTTGCCAGTCATAAATATATTATCAACCAGTGGTGCCAGTCATAAATATGTTATCAACCAGTGTTGCCAGTCATTAATATGTTATAAAAATGCTTCCAGTCATAAATATGTTATCAAACATTGTTGCCAGTCATAAATATGTCACCAACCAGTGCTGCCAGACATACATATGTTTTCAACCAGTGTTGCCAGTCATAAATATGTTATCGATCAGTGTTGCCAGTCATAAATATGTTATCAACCAATGTTGCCAGTCATAAAGATGTTATCAACCATTGGTGCCACACATAAATATGTTGTCAACCAGTGCAGCCACTCATACATATGTTATCACCCAGTGCTGCCACACATAAATATGTCACCAACCAATGCTGCCACACATAAATATTTCACCAACTAGTGGTGCCACACATAAATATGTTACTAACCAGTGCTGCCACACATAAATATTTCAGCAACTAGTGGTGCCACACATAAATATGTTATCAACCAATGCTGCCACACATAAATATGACCGTAGAACTTGTCCAGAAACGTTGTCGCATGACTCGAAAGTTTCAAAATAGATTTCACTGCCATAACCGTCAGTGTTGGAACTGATACAGGTGTAGAAGCCTGGGAGGGTTTTTTTTCTCGTTTTTTTCAGGGGTTGGGATATAGTAGGGGATAAATCTGCTGACTCATGACTGTGGTTTTTGACTTCATACGACTAGGCCCAATCTGATCTTCACCATTCATCTGGGTCAAACGATACTGACTATGATTAGAATTTTAAAAAATTATTTTTCTAAAAAAATTATTACTTAAAATATAATGTTGTTACAACGACTTAACTTGGGACACGAGATAACAACAGCAGCGTCAAGAAAACCAACAACAACAGAGTCAATAATAACAACAACGTCAACAATAACAACAACAACAACGTCAAAAATAACAACAACAACGTCAATAATAACAACAAAAACAACGTGAACAACAACAGCAACGTCAATTTCAACAATAACAACAATAACAACGTCAATAATAACAACGTCAACAATAACAATAAGAACAACAATAATGACAACCATAACTTCAACAATAACAACAATAGCAACGTTAATAACAGCAGCACCAACGTCAACAATAACAATAACAAAAACAACAACAACGTCAAAAACAACAACAAAAAAGTGAATACAACAACGTCAACAATAACAACAACAACAACGTCAAAAATAACAACAGTAATGACAACAACAACAACGTCAACAATAACAACAACGTCAATAACAACAAAAACAACAACGTCAATAATAACAACAACAGCAACGGCAATAATAACAACAATAATGAAACCAACAACGTCAAAAACAACAACAACAAAAAAGTGAACATTAAATACAACAACGTCAACAATAAAAACAACAATAACAACGTCAACCATAACAACAACAACAACGTCAACTTCAACAACAACACCATCAACAATAACAACAACAAGTATTATTATATATGATGGTATGCTTCAGCTGAACCAGCTGAATAAAAGTTGGAAGAAATTAAATAAATACTTTATGTACACTGTTTAAATAAGAAATAAAGTAAATACTTTATGTACACTGTTTACATAAGAAATAAAGTAAATACTTTATGTACACCGTTTAAATAAGAAATAAAGTAAATACTTTATGTACACCGTTTAAATAAGAAATAAAGTAAATAATTTATGTACACGGTTTACATAAGAAATAAAGTAAATACTTTATGTACACCTTTTACATCAGAAATTAAATAAATACTTTATGTACACCGTTTACATAAGAAATTAAATAAATACTTTATGTACACCGTTTACATAAGAAATTAAATAAATAATTTATGTACACCGTTTAAATAAGAAATTAAATAAATACTTTATGTACACTGTTTACATAAGAAATAAAGTAAATACTTTATGTACACCGTTTAAATAAGAAATAAAGTAAATACTTTATGTACACCGTTTAAATAAGAAATAAAGTAAATAATTTATGTACACCGTTTACATAAGAAATAAAGTAAATAATTTATGTACACCGTTTACATAAGAAATTAAATAAATAATTTATGTACACCGTTTAAATAAGAAATAAAGTAAATACTTTATGTACACTGTTTACATATGAAATAAAGTAAATACTCTATGTACACTGTTTACATAAGAAATAAAGTAAATAATTTATGTACACCGTTTACATAAGAAATAAAGTAAATATTTTATGTACACCGTTTACATAAGAAATCTTGTAAATACTTTATGTACACCGTTTACATAAGAAATCTTGTAAATACTTTATGAACATCTTTTACATAAGAAAAAAGTTAGTACTTTTACGAAAGGCTTCTTGTTTACATTGTGAAACACGTGCATGAACTCTGGGTGACCCCAAATTAGGCAACGCGATAGGCCTGGTTTAATTACAAATTGTCTCTGTTGACCTTGACTACAAGTAAAAACATTCAATAGTCTTTCGAATTAGAATTCTGTAGAAATATCGAGACTGACCGTGGTAGGAATACAATGTGTAGCCCCTTTCTGGAAAAGTCTATAAGAAAGACTATAAATACGCATATCGACTTGGAGAGATTGAGCTAGCGATTGATTTTTTTGCTTTTACGATACGAGACAAAAAAAGAGACAGATTTGTATATTAATATTTACTGTGAGTGTGCATGCACCTTTCGCCAAATGCACGGTTAAAGGTTAAGTTCTTTGCTGTAATGTAAGTGAATAGTTTTAGTTTTATTCTATTTGATTTTGTAATTTTAAATTAACTAAACAGATTATTATTTGTAATCAGCCCTGGTTCGGGTATCGTTCTACATTACAGTATCTTATTAATGGCATCGTCCTGTGGTGTTTACTGTTTGACACGAGCCACGGAGTAAAATAAGAGATTAAATTCTTCACATTATAGCGCCACTTTTGAACATCGCTCCAGACTTAACTACAAGAACTTATCAATGCGGCCTTTAGATCAACAACAGCTTTTGTTACCTTGCTGAATCAGCCATTGAACCGTGCCGTAAAAGAAAAAGGGGGGGGGGGAGGTCTCAAATGTGTATCACGCCCAATCAGCTGCCTGTACCTCCAGCGAGGAAGGAAGTGTAAAAAATGAAGGAGGCACGTTTTAAAATGGGAAAAGGTTTAGTAAAACAGTCTACTCACCATCCTGTCTATATTAAAAAAATACAATAAAAAATACAACAATGACGCGGCACGTGGATTGGATTGAATAAATTGGATTGGTTTGAATGACGTGGACTGGTTTCAATCACCTGGATTGTTTTGAATGACCTGGATTGAATGACCTGTCTTGGTTTGAATGACCTGTATTGGTTTTGAATGACCTGTGTTGGTTTGAATGACATGTCTTGGTTTGAATGACCTGTCTTGGTTTGAATAACCTGTATTGGTTTTGAATGACCTATGTTTTTGAATGACATGTCTTGGTTTGAATAACCTGTATTGGTTTCAAGGACATGTATTGGATTGAATGACCTGTATTGGTTTTGAATGACCTGTGTTGGTTTGAATGACCTGTATTGGTTTTGAATGAACTGTATTAGTTTGATCGATCTGTCTTGGTTTGAATGACCTTTATTGCTTTTGAATGACCTGTTGGTTTGAATGACCTGTCTTGGCTTGAATGACCTGTATTGGTTTTGAATGACCTGTCTTGGTTTGAATGACCTGTCTTAGTTTGAATGACCTGTATTGGTTTTGAATGACCTGTGTTTGTTTGAATGACCTGTCTTGGTTTGAATGACCTGTATTGGTTTTTAATGACCTGTGTTGGTTTGAATGACCTGTCTTGGTTTGAATGACCTGTATTGGTTTTGAATGACCTGTGTTGGTTTGAATGACCTGTCTTGGTTTGAATGACCTGTCTTAGTTTGAATGACCTGTATTGGTTTTGAATGACCTGTGTTGGTTTGAATGACCTGTATTGGTTTTGAATGACCTGTGTTGGTTTGAATGACCTGTATTGGTTTTGAATGAACTGTATTAGTTTGATCGACCTGTCTTGGTTTGAATGACCTGTATTGGTTTTGAATGACCTGTTGGTTTGAATGACCTGTCTTGGTTTGAATGACCTGTATTGGTTTTGAATGACCTGTCTTGGTTTGAATGACCTGTCTTAGTTTGAATGACCTGTATTGGTTTTGAATGAACTGTGTTTTTGAATGACATGTCTTGGTTTGAATGACCTGTATTGGTTTTTAATGACCTGTGTTGGTTTGAATGACCTGTCTTGGTTTGAATGACCTGTATTGGTTTTTAATGACCTGTGTTGGTTTTAATGACCTGTCTTGGTTTGAATGACCTGTCTTAGTTTGAATGACCTGTATTGGTTTTGAATGACCTGTGTTGGTTTGAATGACCTGTCTTGGTTTGAATGACCAGTATTGGTTTTTAATGACCTGTGTTGGTTTGAATGACCTGTCTTGGTTTGAATGACCTGTATTGGTTTTTAATGACCTGTGTTGGTTTTAATGACCTGTATTGGTTTGAATGACCTGTCTTGGTTTGAATGACCTGGATTGGTTTGAATGACCAGGATTTGTTTAAATAATCTGGATTGAATGACCTGGATTGCTTTGAATGACTGACTTGTTTATCATATTCAGAGGTAACCGAGGGTGGAACGTTGGGGGCCACGGCCTAATCTATAATTGAACCAAGTTAGATGATAACCTATTGGGTCAAGTTATCAAATATAATACGGACCTAGGCCTCAAATTGTAACTTAATCCTCCCCCCCAACCCCCTCACATTAAAAAAATAAAATAAATAAAAATATAAATCCTCCAGCCTAGGCTCACTTGACTGAATGTCTCCGAGCTGTCGGTGAGACACCAGTCACCTTCACTTCTACGTCTGATCGTTCATTATCTACCTGGACAAGATTTGAGGAAATGATTTTTATGTAAAAAGACAATAATTATTCTGTGATTCAACTTTTTATAGTCAGTTAATAAATTAGCTTAATTGAATAACAATCGTTTGTTTTTTTCGAGTGCCCCCCCTTTTTCTTTTTTTTTCAAACGTGTTTTTAATTTCTGACCCGAGACAAGGAGGACGTCGTCCACAGAATGTTAACAAGAATCTTTAGCTCCAGATAGTAAGCATTGACAGGACATCGCCAGAAACTGGCTTTTAGTACAAACGTGAAATACTTGAAAATATGCGTAAAATTAATATTAGTTTATTGCCAATAGGATTTTTTAAAAATGTTTTACATAGCAAATAAAATTTGCTATTATATTAATTATTTGTGTACTCAAATATCCATTAAAATATCCATTAAATAATTATGTTCCGGTTTTCTAGTTTTTATGGTTCATGGAAACCAAAGCCAATAATATATATATATTTTTTTTTCGTTTTGAAACACATCTTTAAAACAATATTCATTCTTCCAATGTTAAATTTTACTTCCACTTGAAAATCTACCACAAGACCGTTCCACCGACAATTCAGTTGTCATGCGGAATTTATAAGTTTATAAAAACATGTGTTAAAATATTTTCATTATCAGCCCTTTCGGAGCTGACATGTCCACAAGTGGCCAATATCGTAAGTAGTAAAGACGTGTTGGCAGTGACGCGAATTGTTTTGTTAGGAAGTAATGTCAACCAAGTATGATTTTCTGTTCTTTCAAGACTTGTGTTGACCCTGTCGCTCCTGCAGTGTGTGACGTCATACAGACTCTACCAAGCGAACATACCCAACGGTGACGCCGTGCCCCACCCCTGCAAGGCCAACGCCATCTGGCAGGGTGTTGGTCACTTCTTGGACGAAGGAACCGGGTTCAGGAATCCTTTTGGGGCGGACTTCGAGAAGGAAGGGCATGTAAGTGACCGTGGGTCAGAGGTCATAGTTAATGAAGACAAATAATAACCCATTCTTACGAATTGATACTTGTTTGTAATTTGATATAGACTGTATTTTTATCACGTGATTGATTCCAGAGTGTGGTTCAGAAGTACTGGTATAGTTTTAGTTGATTCTAGCGTTTGTTTCAGAAGTACAGTTTCAATTTTAGATGATATGTCAGAAAGAGAAGCAACCGAAATGAAAAGGGATATTGATTCTTTAGCGAAGGAAATGTTTTATTTTCAAACCTACATATTAGTGATTTTCTTATGTAGAGTATTAAGTATTTTAAGCACCCCACCCCTGGGGAATTTTAACCTGGGGATTGCTACCCATGTGTACGCAGCCTTTGCAACACTTGCCCTTTTGTCGTACAGACTCAACACATACGCTTCCCTAAGGACAGTTTTCAGATACGGGACGGATTCCTTTGTACTAGCCGCAATGTTGTCTACGCCATTGTTTGCACCCGATGCCAGATGTTGTACTTAGGGAAGGCAGGACGCGAACTCTCTGACAGACATACTGAACACCTGTGTAATATTACGCAAGAATAAACAGTGTCCCGTCTCTAAACACTTCAAAAGAAGCGACCACAAGGGCTCGGCGGATTTTACAATTAGTCTGATCGTGACCAGTACAAACCCAGCCGGGTAAATTTGGAAAACAAGCTTATCCTGACATATAGAACCTTGACACCAAATGAAATGAACGTCATGTCTTTATTCACCCCCCCTTCCCCTTTTCCACGTCACGATTAATCGCAGTGGACGAATTTCTCCTCTTTTCTTTCCCCTTTTGCCTGTACAGTGGAACCTCTCATAACGAGTTTAATTCGTTCCAGACTCTTACTCATTAAGCGAAACACTCGTTAAACGAAGCAATTTTTCCCAAACAAATCAATGTAAATACGATAATGCGTTCCATACTGAAAAAATACTAATTTTTCAAAAAATGTATAAACATTTATTCAAATAAAATTACTTATGAATTATTATGGAGTGTAACAACTTGGAATACACTTTAGATTTGAAACAAAAAACGTAAATAAAAATATGAATTTATGACAAATAATTAATCCTTTTTAACTAGAAAACTGTCTAAAGACATTTGTTTTTGCCGACGCTTCAAAATTTGACGAAAATGTGTCACAGCATTATCATTGAATAAATGTGTAGCACGAATAACCACGCTCACACCTTCTTCTCGCTTTTCAATGAATTTATGTTCCATTTTTCTCTTTTATGATTGTCTTCTTGTGTTTTTTTTCTGAAGACATTTTAGCATTGGTTATTACATCATGCACATAAAAAAAAAATGACGAATACTGTCTGAATACAAAATGTGTAAAAACTGGTGATCACACACGAAAACAATACGTTAACAGACCGAGTGCTAAACACAGACTAATGCAATGGTTCTCAACCTTCCTAGTGCCGCGACCCTTTAATAGAGTTTCTCGTGTCTCGGCGACCCCCCCCCCCCCGCAAAATAATTATTTTCGTTGCAACTTCATATCTGTAAGAATATGTGTTTTCAGATAGTCTAGTGCGATCCCTGGGAAAGGGCCGCGCTACCCCTAAAGGGGTCACGACCCACAGATTGAGAACCTCTGGACTAATACATCGGCGCGGAAGTCCCGGCTCACAAATGAATGTCGGGAAAAAGGGACGTCCCCTTTCTGCGTATCTCGTTATGCGAAATATCGCTCGTTAAGGGAGCAACTTCTTTACATTTTTTTTTTTTTTTGCTCGTTATGCAAATTGCTCGTTATGAGAGGTGCTCGTTATGAGAGTTTCCACTATATTTTATCTCCCAGCGACTACTTTTCTGTCACAACTCTTTTGCTGCTCTGTTGGATACTACGTCTCTGCTTAGTGCTATTTTCTAATATAATTCTGTTTTTCTGTTGTTTGTTCGCTGACGAAGGCTTCTTGCCGACACGTTCGTTGTTTTGTTGCGTTCCCTTTTTCAGATTTAACCATACTTTGTTTTATTCATTCCATTTTTTGGGGGTTGCTGCACCACATTCCCCAAAAATAACTTCGAACCAGCTGTAGTGGGGGTCGGTTTACAACATAACTTTCAAAACGCCTTGTCGCATTGCAGATTTGGACAACAGCATTGTGTCAGAAAGATTCAGACGGAGATGGAAAAACCAATGGTCAAGAGTTGGGTGACCCGAGCTGTGTCTGGACAAAGGGCACCGTCCCCAGTCACACGACAGGTCTATCTCATCCAGGTGAATATTCCGTGTTAAAAAATAAAAAAAAAAAAAATTAAGACATGAAAACATGTATAAACTATTTTTTTAAAGCGAAAACACTAAGCATAATGTCATATACTTGAAACTTTATTGTTTCTTATATTTTCACCATAAATTTAACATCAACGTGTTATAACCAAACTGTGATAGCAAATGTAATGTCACATCACGTTATCACTCTGTCGACTTTATAGATCCTTTATATTAACTTTGCTTTTGTTCGCGTGTTTTTCTTTGTTTCTGTCTGGATGTGTGGCATAGTTTTCGGACGGCCAATTGATCCACTTCCCGGAAACCTATGGAGCTGAAACCTGGCACATAGACTCGTTGAAGACGAACAAACATTTTCTCAAATTCTCATCCCCACCGCCTAATAATCAGTTTTCCTGTTTTTCTAATTAAAAAATTAAATTAATAAAAAGTTTGGGGTTGGGAATGAAGAAATATGATTTCACAAAATAAAATTTCGGCTAACCGCGCGGAATGAGATTCTTTATAAAAACAATATCGTGAGGGAATTTGGTGCGTAATATTTTCATTTGTTTTCCTGAAATATTTAGTGAAATAAATTTACGACGTAAAAGTGGGTGGGTCATAAGAATATTAATAGAGTTCAGGGGCGGAAAACAATGTGCTGTTGCGAGCCTTGCGGAAGTGAGCAATAATTGGAATTTTTATAAAGTGTCAAATTTTTAGGCAACCCCCCCCCCCCAAAAAAAAATGCTGGCTATTACATTTTATAAAGGATTTATACTAAAAGCTTTGTGTTAGGTTATTTTTACAATGAGGCCTGAGAATAAAAAATGCCGAACGGTGATGTTGACGAAGTCCTTAAGTAAAGTGTATAAAACGCTTGTCTCTGTGTATCTTCCTATATTGCCTTCTCCCAGGCGTGTGTGATCCTTTCAACTCACCGGCATGTTCAGCCAAGAGTGTAGCCAGCCCCCAGTACCAAACTCAGGAGCAATGGATGATAGACATGTGCCAGTCCAAAGGGTTCGTCTGCCCTGAAATCAACGAAACAGGTCGGAAGACACGCTCATATTATTTATTTGAACGAATTCAAAATGAGATTCTTTTTTTATTTATCCTAATAAATTATATAAATGTGTTTTGAATATATTCTACCTTTTTATTTTTAGCTCTTGGAAAATATTATGACCAAACAACATTGTTAAACCTGAAAAATTTAAACACCAACCGTGATTGCATAACCTAAAGTGCACAAGTCAGCCCTCATATACAATAAAACCGTACTCATTTAGTGACAGTAATGATTTTAAAAGTGATTGTTTTGATTTCGTAACTGCCGACAGAGCACGCTGGTAAATTTTAATAGATGGCGGAACACATTAAAAAGCATATCTTTCGGTTCTTACTTTGAGAAGAAAAAATTGGCCCGGATCTTAATGCATTTTAGGTATATGTGATGAAGAGGGTAGGATGTATCTGAGGTATCTGCGATGAAGAGGGTGGGATTTATCCTCCAAAATTTTTAATTCAAATTTTCCCCGCCAAATTAAAAAAAAAGGTATGTCAAATTAATCACTGCTATTAAAATAACGAACTTTGTGACGCAATTTAAACAATGTAAAACATGATACGCTTTCATTCAATGTCAACTTCAAAATTTTTATTCTATATTATTTCAACACAAGGAGTCAGAAACATCAGTCTGAGATTGCCCATTGGGGGTAAAGTCCCAGCTAAAGTGACCACCTACATGTGTCAGATCTTTGACTTCGAGAACATGACAACACCTGGAGATTACCACGTCATTGGCATGGAGCCCATACTGGACAACAAATACGTCATACATCACATGGTTGCGTTTGGATGTGAAGGTTAGCGGCTCACGTGAAAGCTGCTGTGCAAAGTAGACTGACTAATGCAGCGTTTAAGTATAAAGTAGTCGACTGACTTATGCAGTGTTTAGTACAAAGTGGTCGACTGACTTATGCAGTGTTTGTACAAAGTGGTCGAATGACTTATGCAGTGTTTAGTACAAAGTAGTTGCGTGGCTTATGCAGCGTTTGTACAAAGTAGTTGCGTGACTTATGCAGTGTTTAGTACAAAGTAGTTGCCTGACTTAAGCAGCGTTTGTACAAAGTAGTTGCGTGGCTTATGCAGTCTTTAGTACAAAGTAGTTGATTGAATTATGCAGCTTTTAGAATAAAGAAGTCGATTAACTTATGCAGCGCTTTGTGTAAAGTAGTTGACTGACTTATGTATCGTTTAAAACAAAGTAGTTGACTGACTTATGTATCGTTTAAAACAAAGTAGTTTGACTGACTTATGTATCGTTTAAAACAAAGTAGTAGACTTACTTAAGTTGTGTTTAAAACAAAGTAGTTGACTGAAGCATGTATCGTTGAAAACAAAGAAGTTGACTGACTTATGTATCGTTGATAACAAAGTAGTTGACTGACTTATGTATCGTTTAAAACAAAGTAGTTGACTGACGTATGTATCGTTGAAAACAAAGTAGTTGACTGACTTATGTATCGTTTAAAACAAAGTAGTTGACTGACTTATGTATCGTTTAAAACAAAGTAGTTGACTGACGTATGTATCGTTGAAAACAAAGTAGTTGATTGACTTATGTATCGTTTAAAACAAAGTAGTTGACTGACTTATACAGCGTTTAAAACAAAGTAGTTGACTGACTTATGCAGCCTTTAAAACAAAGTAGTTGACTGACTTATGCATCGTTAAAACAAAGTAGTTGACTGACTTATACAGCGTTTAAAACAAAGTAGTTGACTGACTTATGCAGCGTTTAAAACAAAGTAGTTGACTGACTTATGTATCGTTTAAAACAAAGTAGTTTACTGGCGTATGTATCGTTTAAAACAAAGTAGTTGACTGACGTATGTATCGTTGAAAACAAAGTAGTTGACTGACTTATGTATCGTTTAAAACAAAATAGTTGACTGACTTATGTATCGTTGAAAACAAAGTAGTTGACTGACGTATGTATCGTTTAAAACAAAGTAGTTGACTGACTTATGTATCGTTTAAAAAAAGTAGTTGACTGACGTATGTATCGTTGAAAAGAAAGTAGTTGACTGACTTATGTATCGTTTAAAACAAAGTAGTTGACTGACTTATGTATCGTTTAAAACAAAGTAGTTGACTGACTTATGCAGCGTTTAAAACAAAGTAGTTGAAAGACTTATGTATCGTTTAAAACAAAGTAGTTGACTGACTTATGCAGCGTTTAAAACAAAGTAGTTGACTGACTTATGTATCGTTGAAAACAAAGTAGTTGACTGACTTATGTATCGTTTAAAACAAAGTAGTTGACTGACGGATGTATCGTTGAAAACAAAGTAGTTGACTGACTTATGCATCGTTTAAAACAAAGTAGTTGACTGACTTATGCAGCGTTAAAAAAAAAGTAGTTGACTGACTTATGTATCGTTTAAAACAAAATAGTTGACTGACTTATACAGCGTTTAAAACAAAGTAGTTGACTGACTTATGCAGCCTTTAAAACAAAGTAGTTGACTGACTTATGCATCGTTAAAACAAAGTAGTTGACTGACTTATACAGCGTTTAAAACAAAGTAGTTGACTGACTTATGCAGCGTTTAAAACAAAGTAGTTGACTGAAATATGTATCGTTTAAAACAAAGTAGTTGACTGACTTATACAGCGTTTAAAGCAAATTAGTTGACTGACTTATGTATCGTTTAAAACAAAGTAGTTGACTGACTTATGTATCGTTAAAACAAAGTAGTTGACTGACTTATGCAGCGTTTAAAACAAAGTAGTTGACTGACTTATGTATCGTTTAAAACAAAGTAGTTGACTGACTTATACAGCGTTTAAAACAAAGTAGTTGACTGACTTATGTATCGTTTAAAACAAATTAGTTGACTGACTTATGTATCGTTAAAACAAAGTAGTTGACTGACGTATGTATCGTTGAAAACAAAGTAGTTGACTGACTTATGTATCGTTTAAACAAAGTAGTCGACTGACTTATGTATCGTTAAAACAAAGTAGTTGACTGACTTATGTATCGTTAAAACAAAGTAGTTGACGGACGTATGTATCGTTTAAAACAAAGTAGTTGACTGACTTATACAGCGTTTAAAACAAAGTAGTTGACTGACTTATGTATCGTTTAAAACAAAGTAGTTGACTGACTTATACAGCATTTAAAACAAAGTAGTTGACTGACTTATGCAGCGTTTAAAACAAAGTAGTTGACTGACTTATGTATCGTTTAAAACAAATTAGTTGACTGACTTATGTATCGTTAAAACAAAGTAGTTGACTGACGTATGTATCGTTAAAACAAAGTAGTTGACGGACGTATGTATCGTTTAAAACAAAGTAGTTGACTGACTTATACAGCGTTTAAAACAAAGTAGTTGACTGACTTATGCAGCGTTTAAAACAAAGTAGTTGACTGACTTACGCAGCGTTTAAAACAAAGTAGTTGACTGACTTATACAGCGTTTAAAACGAAGTAGTTGACTGACTTATGCAGCGTTTAAAACAAAGTAGTTTACCGCAGCGCTTGTACACATCTCTGTGGAAATGTTATGTCTTGAAATATTCTGACACAAAATGTATCTTGTAATTCTAATTGTATATATAGTGATTTCATATGTCGCAATTGTAGTAGTAACTTTATATGTTTAAATTTTTTATGCAGTAATTGTATATGATGTCAATATATATGTAATAATTGATTCCTAAAATTAGAAACCCAGGTCTACACTAATTTTTACAGCTCTAATTAATAGGGTGTTCTAGTGGTTGATCAGTGGTTGCCGGTTAGGGAGAACATTTTAATTTAATTTTATATTGGATTCTAATTTTTTTAAATTTTAACTCTCGAAGGATGATGAAGTATGGACACAAGATTAAGGCTTATTCAAAAAAGATTAAGGACTTATTCCAACAAGATAACAACTTATACAAACAAGATTAAAGACTTATTCAAACAAGATTAAAGACTTATTCAAACATGACTAAGGACTTATTCAAACAAGATTAAAGACTTATTCAAACAAGATTAACGACTTATTCAAAAACATTAAACACTTATTCAAACAAGACTAATGACTTATTCAACCAATATTTAGGACTTATTCCATCAAGACTAAGGTTTTATTCCAACAAGATTAATGACTTATTCCAACAAGATTAACGACTTATTCCAACAATATTAACGACTTATTCAAAAAGATTAAGCACTTATTCAAACAAGATTAAGGACTTATTCAACCAAGATTAAGGACTTATTCAAACAAGATTAACGACTTATTCAAACTAGATTAAGGACTTATTCCAACAATATTAACGACTTATTCAAACAATATTAACGACTTATTCAAAGATTAAGGACTTATTCCAACAAGATTAAGGACTTATTCAACCAAGATTAAGGACTTATTCAAACAAGATTAACGACTTATTCAAACAAGATTAAGGACTTATTCAAACAAGATTAACGACTTATTCAAACAAGATTAAGGACTTATTCCAACAATATTAACGACTTATTCAAAAAGATTAAGGACTTTTCAAAAAGATTAAGGACTTTTCTCAAACAAGATTAAGGACTTATTCCAACAATATTAACGACTTATTCAAAAAATTAAGGACTTATTCAAACAAGATTAACGACTTATCCAACAAGATTAACGAATTATTCCAACAAAATTAACGACTTATCCAACAAGATTAACGAATTATTCCAACAAGATTAAGGACTTATTCAAACAAGATTAACGACTTATTCAAAAAGATTAAGGACTTATTCAAAAAGATTAAGCACTTATTCAAACAAGATTAAGGACTTATTCCAACAAGATTAAGGACTTATTCAAACAAAATTAACGCCTTATTCAAACAAGATTAACGACTTATTCAAACAAGATTAAGGACTTATTCAAACAAGATTAAGGACTTATTCAAACAAGATTAACGACTTATTCAAAAAGATTAACGACTTATTCAAACAAGATTAACGACTTATTCAAACAAGACTAAGGACTTATTCCAACAAGATTAACGACTTATTCCAACAAGATTAACGACTTATTCCAACAAGCTAACGACTCATTTAACAATTATTTTCAATTCCAATTTCGGACGCACCCGTTCTAATGCCGACTCGTTGAATTGTTCACTGCGCCATGCCTCATGCTGACTTCTCCAACAAATACCAAGGCAATAATCCAACATCTTTACGGGGACAGGTGTATCCGACATCTTCAGTGTGAAATATGTGTACGATTAATTTCAACGTTCTCCGATGATAATCTGATTCAGCAGCACTATGATATTTTGCACTCTGCATACAAGAGTTGTGTGTGATGAGAATCAATCAAAGTAAACAGCTTACAAACCATCCAACATTTAAATTATATCAAAAATTTACATACTATCCAACATTTACATCATATACAAAATTTACATATTTTTTTTTTAAATGACATAATTTCAAAAATGTACATACAATCAACAATTACATATTTTCTAATAGTTACATTTCTAAGACTTACTTAATATTTTATCAGACTCCGAGAAGGCAAGCGTGGGATCATTTGAGTGTGGGATGGCTGCCTCGCATTTATGTACTAAAGTTATAACCATCTGGACAGTTGGCCTGTCAGGAGAATGTTTCCACCCAAAAGCTGGCGTCTCAATCGGAACAAAAGGTTTCAAGAAAATTGCCATTCAGGTGAGGAAATAAAATATTTCGATGTATATTTGAAAATTTTGGAAAAGAAATCTAAAAGACAGAGTTCATGAACGTAAATAGAAATATTATATCAGAGTCAAGGTAGATTCGGTGATGACAGTTGGAAGCTGGGGAGACCCTATTTGACCTTTGCCTGGTGACGTCCAAACCCAAGGAGGCGCTATAGGTCGCGTCACTAAGGTTGGAGTCACTACAGGTGGCGTCACTAGGGTTGGCGTCACTATAGGTGGCGTTACTACAGGTGGCGTCACTACAGGTGGCGTCACTAGGGTTGGCGTCACTACAGGTGGCGTCATTGGGTTGGCGTCATTACAGGTGGCGTACTAGGGTTGGCGTCACTACAGGTGGCGTCACTAGGGTTGGCGTCACCACAGGTGGCGTCACTAGGGTTGTTGTAACTACAGGTGGTGTCCTTTGGGTTGGTTTCACTATAGGCGGCGTCTTATGACACCCTGTTTTGGTGGCACCCTTATCTGATGACACCCTGTTTTGGTGGCACCCTTATCTGATGACACCCTGTTTTGTTGGCAATATTATCTCATGAAATTAAGGTCGGGGAGGAAATACTAGAGACTGTAGGCCGCTTCAATTACCTAGGAGCAATAGTCTCAGAACAAGGCTCCCAAGCCCGAACTGATGTCCAGGATTGCGCAGACTACAACAGCACTAAAGAGGCTCAAGAAAATATGGAACGGCAAAAATATAGCCCCCAGCACCAAAATCAGGCTGATGCGCTCATTAGTCCTCTCCATTTTCCTGTATGCCTGAATCCTGGACATTAACAGCCGATCTTGAAAGGAAAATAAAGGCGATGGAGATGAGATGCTTCAGAAGCATTTTTGGCATCTGCTATAGGGACCATATCTCCAATGATACAGTGAAAGAAAGAGTTCGTCAGGCAATTGGGGAGTACGATGACCTACTGGTGACTGTAAAAAAACGCAAACTACAATGGTATGACCACGTGACAAGTAAACAAGGGCTTGGCAAAGAAATATTGCAGGGCACCACAAGAGGAGGGAGAAGAAGAGGAAGACAAAGAAAAAGATGGGAGGATAAAATCAAAGAGTGGACAGTACTAAAACTAGGCGATGCTGAGTGTAGTGCAGAAGACAGAGACGAATGGAGGAGGATAGTTCACATGTCATCTGTGGCGCCCCAACGGTCCAAGGACTAAGGGACTTGATGATGATGATCTCATGACACCCTGCTTTGTTGGCACCCTGATCTCATGACACCCTGTTTTGTTGGCACCCTGATCTCATGACACCCTGTTTTGTTGGCATCTGATCTCATGACACCCTGTTTTGTTGGCACCCTGATCTCATGACACCCTTCTCTGGTGGCACAGAGTTTTGTTATTAAAACTAAGATCTGTCTAAAACCCCTTAATGAGGGAGCTTTGTTTAATGTTCGACTACAGAGCTGACGT
Source organism: Lymnaea stagnalis (assembly GCA_964033795.1). Taxonomy (NCBI): domain Eukaryota; kingdom Metazoa; phylum Mollusca; class Gastropoda; family Lymnaeidae; genus Lymnaea; species Lymnaea stagnalis. The sequence goes on from CAXITT010000168.1 coordinate 121,940, forward strand.
AATAAAAGAAATAAGTATTTGCCATTAAGTCTTAGTTCGTTCTCTATTTCTATGCCCAGAGTTTTATAACGTTGTTTTCCAATATGCATTTTTGAATAAAGAAAACCAGTATTTTCTTCTTTTTTTTTAAAATCCATTTATGTACTTATTCGGTTTATTCTTTAAAAATAATTGAAAAATTTTCAATTAAAGAATAAATGGAGTTAGTTCACTTTCTTTCACCTAGCTTCACTGGAACAACCCCGACAGTAGAGATGACTGGGTGGACAGTTCTGGACTGTTGCTACACTACACCCCACACAAGTAAGCAAAAAAAAGGGGGGGGGGGCAGGGGATAATTTATTTTATTTCAGAGCATGGTTTACCAAACTTTATTGCCACCACCTTTATTGCCACCACCTTTATTGCCACCAACTTTATTGCCCCATACTTTATTGCCCCACGTTTATTACCCCCACATTTATTGCCACCACCTTTATTGCCCCCACATTTGTTGCCGCCACATGAGCACATAAGTAGTTGAATGCTCTTTCCCTTATTGCAATGGTCGGCAAACTCATCAGTCAAAAGAGCCGAAAATCAGGAGCAGGACGATTAAAACATTTTTGAGCCACTAATTTCTTTTCAAGAACACGTCAAGATCCATGTTTTTCGGAGTCAAAATCGAGTTGTGTCCGACTGGCCGAGCCGCACTCAAGTCGCTAAAGAGCCGCATGCGACTCGCGAGCCGCGCTTTGCCAGCCACTGCCTTCTTATGGGAAGAGCTAACAAAAAAGAGTTGTACATTGTGCCGTGAGGAAGCTTGAAGTTCACGTTCGTGGTTTGAGTAGTCCTCGGGGAGTTCCCGCTGTAGGATCAAACGAAACAATGATGGGAACCCATTTGACTATTGGTCAAGTACAAACAATAACACTGGTTAACTTTTAAAAAATGACCTGTCTAACACTTCCACTCTACAACCCATTTTAACAAGAAACCTGCATACATTTCCTACCACATATGCCAAATTTACTCTCATAATCTTCAAATTGCACCCCCCCCCCCACATTGTAAGCCGAAAAAGACTCATGGAAAGGAGGTGACTTTATGAAGATACAATACATTCATTGACGTCATTCCTCCCACGAGGCAAACATTTTGTTTGTGTTGCCATTAAAGAGACAAAGCTTGTTAAATAAAAACTTGCAACACTTTCGATGAGATATGACACCGAATATAAACACGAGGAGCTCATAGTTAGGTGAAAAAAACACACAAATTATTATATGAAAGTAATAAACGCTTAGAACAATGAAGACATTGTTCAATCACGCGAGTGGCAGTGCTCCCTTATCTGAGTGGCAGTGCTCCCTCATCTGAGTGCCAGTGCTCCCTCATCTGAGTGGCGGTGTTCAATCATGTGAGTGGCAGTGCTCCCTCATCTGAGTGGCAGTGCTCCCTTATCTGAGTGGCGGTGTTCACTCATGCGAGTGGCAGTGCTCCCTCATCTGAGTGGCAGTGCTCCCTCATCTGAGTGGCGGTGTTCAATCATGCGAGTGGCAGTGCTCCCTCATCTGAGTGGCGGTGTTCACTCATGCGAGTGGCAGTGCTCCCTCATCTGAGTGGCGGTGTTCACTCATGCGAGTGGCAGTGCTCCCTCATCTGAGTGGCGGTGTTCAATCATGCGAGTGGCAGTGCTCCCTCATCTGAGTGGCAGTGTTCAATCATGCGAGTGGCAGTGCTCCCTCATCTGAGTGGCGGTGTTCAATCATGCGAGTGGCAGTGCTCCCTCATCTGAGTGGCAGTGTTCAATCATGCGAGTGGCAGTGCTCCCTCATCTGAGTGGCAGTGCTCCCTCATCTGAGTGGCAGTGTTCAATCATGCGAGTGGCAGTGCTCCCTCATCTGAGTGGCGGTGTTCAATCATGCGAGTGGCAGTGCTCCCTCATCTGAGTGGCAGTGCTCCCTCATCTGAGTGGCAGTGTTCAATCATGCGAGTGGCAGTGCTCCCTCATCTGAGTGGCAGTGTTCCCTCATCTGAGTGGCGGTGTTCAATCATGCGAGTGGCAGTGCTCCCTCATCTGAGTGGCAGTGTTCAATCATGCGAGTGGCAGTGCTCCCTCATCTGAGTGGCAGTGCTCCCTCATCTGAGTGGCGGTGTTCACTCATGCGAGTGGCAGTGCTCCCTCATCTGAGTGGCGGTGTTCAATCATGCGAGTGGCAGTGCTCCCTCATCTGAGTGGCGGTGTTCAATCATCTGAGTGGCAGTGCTCCCTCATCTGAGTGGCGGTGTTCACTCATGTGCAGCGCAGTGTTCGCTCATGTGAAGGGAGGTGCTCACTCGTGTGAAGGGCAGTGTTCACTCATGCGTCGATGTTAAAGCGTAACAGTGTCGAAATAATGTCAGGCTTTTAATGACACAAATAAAAGCCTTCCAACATAATTTTCTTGTTCCCTTTGTTAATCATTTAAGTCGTGTTGCATTTAAGCAGTTTTGCATTTAAGCAGTTTTGTATTTAAGCAGTTTTGCATTAACGCCCCGTTGCTTGAAGCTAAAACATTTTAAAGAAAATGAGTCCAATGAAGCGTATTTTTACAAAGTTTTGAGAATTTTATTGGAATAAGATTGTGAAATGGAAAAACGAGGAAAGTAATATACCACTGTGTCCTTTGCTTAGGCGCCAGTATGAGTCCGGTATTCTTATAACGGGTGTCCAAAGCTTCACACTGCCACCAGAAAGAGTGAGCTATGAACTGACCGGAACGTGTCACAGCACGTGCACCCGTCAGACCTTCAAAGGTCCGGTTTGGGTCACTTCCGTTTGGAACCACATGCACTACGCAGGTAGGAATTATGAGGACACGTTTACATTTATTTATTTTAAAAAAAGCTTTATCGCTGAACGAACCTCCACTTTCAACTTAAATTGTATAATACTTTTGGGATTCATTTTCAGAATTCTGCAAACTTACTTGTAGGCTTAGTATTACTATTCCATAAATGAGGCCTCCCTAGCTCAAACTGTAAGGCGGGCCGAAATACTTTAAGACAAGCTTGTGCGGGCCGAAAGAAAATAGAACAGGGGATAAAGCTCTTAAGAAAATAATAGTGGAAAAGAATATTTCGTTACTTCGCGGGCCGTGAATTGGATGCTGGCGGGCCACATGCGGCCCGTGGGCCATTGGTTGTGCAGGCCTGCTATAAATAATCCGTTAAACAATGGTGGCAGCAATCCGTGGCTACTAAACTTACATGACACAAAATACATTCAACATACAATCAACGTACAATCAACATACATTCAACATACATTCAACGTACATTCAACATAAATTCAACATACATTCAACATACATTCAACATACATTCAACGTACATTCAACATACATTCAACATACATTCAACATACATTCAACATACATTCAACATACAGTCAACATACATTCAACATACATTCAACATGCATTCAGCATACATTCAACATACATTCAACATACACTCAACATACATTCAACATACATTCATCATACATTCAACATACATTCAACATACATTCAACATACATTCAACATACATTCAAGTAACGCACTTCATAAGAATCAAAACTAGTGCTAACTTCTGGGAATTTTATTTTGCGCGCCCTTTGAACACAACGTTACATCCATATATACACACAGAAAATTTTTGTTTGTGATGTAAAAATTGAGGCAATTAAATTATTAATTATGTTGATGTCATTGAACTGCAGGCAGACGAGGGACAATCGAACTGATCAGAAACAATACCAGCACCTTTCTTATTAATGAGACCTTTTACAGCTATGACAGTCCACAAGTCCAATCTTAGTAAGTAAAGTAATTGAAATCACGTTATATAACATTAGTAAGTAAAGTTATTGAAATCACAATGTGTAACATTAGTAAGTAAAGTTATTGAAATCACAATGTGTAACATTAGTAAGTAAAGTTACTGAAATCACAATGTGTAACATTAGTAAGCAAAGATATTGAAATCACAATGTGTAACATTAGTAAGTAAAGTTATTGAAATCACAATGTGTAACATTAGTAAGTAAAGTTATTGAAATCACAATGTGTAACATTAGTAAGTAAAGTTATTGAAATCACAATGTGTAACATTAGTAAGTAAAGTTATTGAAATCACAATGTGTAACATTAGTAAGTAAAGTTATTGAAATCACAATGTGTAACATTAGTAAGTAAAGTTATTGAAATCACAATGTGTAACATTAGTAAGTAAAGTTACTGAAATCACAATGTGTAACATTAGTAAGTAAAGATATTGAAATCACAATGTGTAACATTAGTAAGTAAAGTTATTGAAATCACAATGTGTAACATTAGTAAGTAAAGTTATTGAAATCACAATGTGTAACATTAGTAAGTAAAGTTATTGAAATCACAATGTGTAACATTAGTATGTAAAGTTATTGAAATCACAATGTGTAACATTAGTATGCAAAGTTATTGAAATCACAATGTGTAACATTAGTATGTAAAGTTATTGAAATCACAATGTGTAACATTAGTAAGAAAAGTTATTAAAATCACAATGTTTAATATTAGTAAGTAAAGTTATTGAAATCCCAATGTGTAACATTAGTATGCAAAGTTATTGAAATCACAATGTGTAACATTAGTATGTAAAGTTATTGAAATCACAATGTGTAACATTAGTAAGAAAAGTTATTAAAATCACAATGTGTAATATTAGCAAGTAAAGTTATTGAAATCCCAATGTGTAATATTTATAAGAAAAGTTATTATAATCACAATGTGTAATATTAGTAAGGAAAGCTATTAAAATCCCAATGTGTAATATTAGTAAGTAAAGTTATTGAAATCCCAATGTGTAATATTAGTAAGTAAAGTTATTTAAATCCCAATGTGTAATATTAGTAAGTAAAGTTATTGAAATCACAATGTGTAATATTAGTAAGTAAAGCTATTGAAATCACAATGTGTAATATTAGTAAGTAAAGTTGTTAAAATCACAATGTGTAACATAAGTAAGTTAAGTTACTGAAATCACAGTGCGTATTTAACGTTATTTATGTAACTTTTATAGAAATGTAAGCGTTTATGATTCAATATTGATACGTATAAAGGTTAGCTTATAATGTGTGACACTTCCTTAAAGCAGATGATGACTTGCCAATACTATTGCCTTCAACTCCACACACGATAGTCTCTCTCTTCGCTAAGAAGCAGCATTGTCCAAATGAACATTACACAGTACTTTATTATATATGCTAAATACGTCACATGATTCCTTGACATTAGAATAATGTTATGACAATTATAGTGACAATATGAAGAATATCTATCCACACACGTTCCATACTTTATCCAATTATTAATTCAGTAAATCCATCAGAAAAATCCAACAGGTCATCCTCCTACATCAAATTTATATCACTCACTCTCTTCTGCAACAGAAAAATCAGGAATTCTGCCTACGCTATAAAAACTAGTCCGTTTCCCCCGTGATTGTATTCTTTATCTTCTAATCACTACACCATTGTAACTTGAGAGCAAATATTAGTGCCGTACGACAAAGCCGTGTCATATGCATAACTAACATGGTCTGTTACGGTGTGACATTAGTAACTACACAAATTTTGTAATGACTATGTGTAATTAAATTTTAGTAAGTAAAGTTATTGTAATCACAAGGTGTAACATTAGTTCGTGAAGTTCTTGCAGTCTCAATTCGTAACACAAGTAAATACAATTATTGAATCACAATATGTAACAATTGTAAGTAACATTGAGGTATGAAATAAATTATTAACATCCGCATGAGAAGAACAAATGAACAGATTGCACAGAATTCAAATTTGAACAGATTGCACAGAAGTCAACTTTGAACAGATTGCATAGAAGTCAACTTTGAACAGATTGCACAGAAGTCAACTTTGAACAGATTGCACAGAAGTCAACTTTGAACAGATTGCACAGAAGTCAACTTTGAACAGATTGCACAGAAGTCAACTTTGAACAGATTGCACAGAAGTCAACTTTGAACAGATTGCACAGAAGTCAACTTTGAACAGATTGCACAGAAGTCAACTTTGAAAAGTTTACCTGCGAATTATACGTTTTAAAATGTTCTTTAAAATATCTTGTTTCGAAAAAAAAAATTGTTGAGCTGCATGGTCTCATCATGTGCCCTAGACCAGCGTTCCCCAAACGGTGGTCCGTGGACCGGCACCGGGCCGCAAGCCTTACGTTACCGGTCCAGAGAGCATGACTATTGATGTTTAAATAGAAAGAAAATTTAATAAATAAATCTGGCAACGGTCCCTGGTGCAGTTTCAAAACTTGTCCACCGTTCCGTGGGACTTAAAAGTTTGGGAAATGGGTCCTAGACTAAACTCTATTACTGGTGTAGCTATGGCAAATAACACAAAGAAATGTAAACCATTTTGTAAGTAAAATAAATGAAGAGACACATCTTAAGGCATTAGATATCGGACGTCGATTAAATGATGCACACTTTCATCAGTGATACAATGATATATCTTTCCAAATGATAAGTATGTACACGAATTTATAAAAATATCATCAGTGAGACAATGATATATCTTTGTAAATGATAACTATGTACATGGATATCTGATTTATAAGTTCAGGTAACTCTTGCACACTCAAAAAATATTTAACATATGGTTACAGTTGTTGGCTGGAGCATCAAAATTGTGTTGAAAGGTTTGTCACTGAGATGTTGATAATCAAATAAGAAGGTTTCACGAGATCTTAATACTAAACTTAAGGTCGATACTTCTTTAGTGCAGGAAATTATTTATTGGGATCAGGGGTGGACTGGGGATTTCAAGCGGCCCGGGAAAAATCAAAGCGGCCCGGGAAAAAAAAAAAAGCGGCCCTATCTTCATGACTTTTATTTTTATTATATCACCGCTCCTAGCGGCCCATCGGGAATCTTCCCGGCGGCCCAGTCCACAACTGATTGGGATTATAAAAAAGAAAATTATAACTTAGTTTTTTTAGAAGTTAATTGTTAAAAGTTAGAAGACAATCTTCATGTCTTTAGTTTCAGAGATTCATCGAGTTGTCAGTAACATATATTAGAGCAATCCTTTTGCTAGAGTTTATGAATTCAATCCCTTAAACAATCTCTGTTTCTATAGTTTATAACTCTAATCCTATAAATCAATCTCTGTTTCTATAGTTTATAACTCTAATCCTATAAATCAATCTCTGTTTCTATAGTTTATAACTCTAATCCTATAAATCAATCTCTGTTTTAGTTTATAACTCTAATCCTATAAATCAATCTCTGTTTCTAACAGCAGGGACAACCCCTTTCGACTTGTACCAGGAGACGAGCTCATCACCAAATGTGGCTTCAGCACATCCACCAGGCCAAAGTCCACCAAATGGGGGGAGGCGACCAGTGACGAGATGTGCTACAGCTTCATGAACTTCTACCCCAAGGAGAACATCACCAACTTTTTCTGTGTCAGTGACGGTCCAGATGTCAGGTAATAAGAATTGGACAGGGTGTTTCATCTTTTATAAATGTATCTTTTACAATTTAATGATTCATTTTTAAAATCTTTTCTGTGTGTTAATTCATCATTTCTATATGTTCATTATACAGTAAGAGAAGCCTAAGGAAAATATTAATTTACAAAAGGTTCTCAAATATATAAAATGGCTGGGGGCATTTAATAAATATATATTAACGCGACGATACATTTAGAAAAAAAATAATTTAGCTATAATAATAATAAAAATATTTATAATAATTAACATAATAATTGTGTTGTTATAAAGAGAAATTAATGAAAATCAATCATTAAACAACCCCTAAAAACGAAGTTTTTCTTATAAATATTTTAGATGCATTTTTATGACTTTATTTTCTATTGATATTCTCATGTCCCAATCACTTTCACCGCAGATTTATTTCACAAGAAAATATCCCGCAACAAACGCTCTTGTGATCTTTTATTTTAAAAAAAGTGATCGGAATTTTATTTCGGGAAATTAATGACATCCTAGCTCCGTCATCTTCCCCAAGAAAAACGGGACAAACTGATTAGTGGGGGCGGGGGGTGGGGGGCTGGGTGTTGGTGCTCAAAATGTAAAAGATATGTTGACATAGGAGCCAGAATGATCAATTCATTGATGGTGGGCCCTTAAAGTAGAGAAGAAGAAGATGAAGGAAAGTTGGCGTCCGAAGATTTGGCCAACCAGTGACACAGCCAGCCACGAACAATAGGAAAGTTAAAATAAAGGATTTAAAGACAGATGTATACTTTCTCAAGTACTAACAACGACGTCATCCTTACGTTATTAAGAAACGTGTAAAATTAAGGAAAACATTCTAAAATTGAAGACGACTCTATCTTAGTATTAGTAATATATAAAAAAAAAAATAAATGAATGAAAATATCGATTTAAAAAAATATAAGAAAATGAATTTATAAATATTAAAAAAAAAAAAAAAAAAAAAAAAAAAAAAAAAAAAAAAAAAAAAAAAAAAAAAAAAAAAAGAAAAAAAAAAAAAAAAAATATAAAAAAAAAANTTCAACGTTGATGCTAAATTGATTAGCAAAATATTAAGAAAACAATATAACTTCTTTACAAAAAAAAAAAAAAAAAAAAAAAAAAAAAAAAATAAAAAAAAAAAAAAAAAAAAAAATAAAAAAAAAAAAAAAAAAAAAAAAAAAAAAAAAAAAAAAAGATACTATGACGTCAGTCTTACCTCATTACGACAATTGTGAAATCAAAGAACAACTTTCAAATTGAAGAGGACTCTAATTAGTAACTGGCTCTCCCCTCACCCCCAGCAAATGTGAGCCTTCGACGTACCAGGGATGCCTGGACTTGTACAGTTACAGCAACGCTTCATGGGTTAACGAGACTAGTCTGTACAGGGATCTCAAAGAGAATTGTAACAGTTACAGCCCTTGTCTAGAGGAATGTACCAAGACGTTAGTCAAACACAAGAAGGACAACCCTTGTCTGCAGGACGAGATTTTCACGCACATCAAGGTTTGTCTTCCTTTTTAAAAAGAATATTTAATTTAATTTTTTTTTCAACACTGCGTTCACCTGAAATCCGTTATTCGCAAGTTACTGAAGGAATTGTTAATTGTAGAGTTAAATTAAACTAAATTATGTTGAATATCTTAAGCCTTTTAGGATCCATAGTGTTTTGACAAACAATTAGAGGATTTTGACAGACAATTAAAAGGGTTTTGTCCAACAATTAGGGAGTTTTAACAGACATTTAAAGGGTTTTGAAAGACAATTAGAGGGTTTTGAAAGACAATTACAGAGTTTTGAGAGACAATTTTTATAGTAGGCTGGTTTGCTGCGACTTTACTCCCCATTCGTTTTTATATATTATTTTAACTCCTGGTTTTTTGTTTTTTTCTCGTCTTCTAATGTTGCTGGCATCCATCACGCAGAGCAACCTGAAATTATAAGGTCACCCCTTGGGGAGGGATACATACATAAATATTAACATTAAACAAAACTGGTGCGCCCTATCACACTAAAATAATGTAATACGAAAAAAAAATTCCTAAAATGTATCAACAAATTGGTGGAAAATAGATTACTATATCGGTCATTATTTGGTTGAATTCAGTTACTCTTTTTAAAAGTAGAAAATGGGCCTCTAAGACTCCATGACTCAATCAATATATTACCCAAAGACACCAAGACTCTATGGCTACAAGAATGCAAAACGTTCTTCGTTTATTGAAATGTTTTAAGACCTTCAAATGAGGACATTTTTACTGAAGGCCTATCTCCTGGTAATCTGCTTGGTCAAGCCTGGCAAGCTTTCACTAGTAGTTGAAATATCTGTCTTCTTCTTCTTCTTCTTCTTCTTCTTTTTTTTTCCTCTTCTCTCGCTCTCTCCTTTTCGTTTTCCATTTTACTATGTTCATATTATTCGTTTTATTGATATTACTATTATCAGGGGCGAGCGAAGTGAGGGAAGAAGGGGGCCATCAAACCAATCGCCAATACATTGGGGTGCCAAAATTTACTTCAGGTTGTAGTGAGTTAAACGATAAAACAGTTAGCATAGACAAGGGGCGCCAACACATTGGGGTGCCAACATTTACTTCAGGTTGTAGTGAGTTAAACGATAAAACAGTTAGCACAGACAAGGGGCGCTAAAATATTTGTCTATATAATGAGGGGTCGTAGGCAGGCTTCGCTCCTAGAACTGCTTTTCCTAGGCACGGTCCTGATTGTGACTTTTTGATTGTGACTTTTATTATGAGTATGATTATAATTATTTTTATGATTATCATTATTGTTGTGGTGGTTGTAATCGTTGTCATTGTTATCCTCAAACGTGTTTAAATGTATCGGCAGACAACTTGGTTGACACACCAGGACGTCGGTCGTGAGTTGCTGGCCCTGATGGCATCTTGTGACGTAGAGGCCTACGTGGCCATGAAGTCTTCAGCAGCGGTTCCCGACATCGAAACCGGAAGATGACGACATCGTCAAAGAATTTAACACTGCTTCATTGACAGCATTGTGTTCTCGTCTGCTACTTCTGACTTCCTGTTTTCATGAGTACGGCCCTGGTAGTGCTCACGTCTGGAAACTGTCATTAAACCCAAGATACAGCATTTAAAAAATGCGTTTGTTGAAAATACAAATATTTATTTGTGTTACCGGAGAGAAAAGTGAAAATATTCACATTATGTTATTTAATTAAGTCTCTTTGTTAATTTCCTTTTAGAATAATTTACAGCATTAAAACTAATCCTTTGGTTATAATAAAATCTAAAATAATACTGAGTATATCCTTTAAAAAAATCACATAATATTTATACATAAATGGTTTCGACTTTACAGAAAATATGTACTTTTTTTTAACAATATGTTTGTCGTTTCTTTAAAAAAAAATTCTACACAGTTTTAAAGTTACATAAAATCAAGCAAGCGAACACTTTGATAAAAAAAAAGGTAAAATTTCAACAATGATTTCATCTAGAATGATTCTAAATATTAAATTGTCTTCTCAGAATTATTATGTTATAAATGTTATCTGTCTTAGGTGGCAGCAACATGCGCTACGATAACAAAACGATAACCATAACATGTTCAACCACATTACCAGAAAATCATACTAAAAACTTACAGTCGTACAACCACATGAAATCACTTAAACCAATGGGTCTCACAATCAAATTGTCAGGGGGCCGCAGGAAGTAGAGTCTGAGTGAGACTGGGCCGTATCAAGTATTCCACAATAAGCGATTACACATTATATCAAGTACAACTATTGCAATGTGCTCAGCCTTTATAAATAACAAAAACATTAAGGGTTCTTAAGAGCTAGGCTTTACTTTCTTCCTCCTACCGTCGTTGCCAGAGACCTGGCAGCGCGTCTTCTTGCCCAGCTGAGCAACATTTGGCTTGAGTGAGGAAGCAACTGAGACCCTCAGTATAGCTTGAAGATGCTCATCAGTACATTTGGCCCTGAACTATGATTTGATAAAGTTCATAGTAGAAAAGAGCTTTTCACACAGATAGGTACAGATTATAGGCACATGGTCCTCTTGAAAAACTTGAAAATCTCAAGGATAGTGGTGGGCAATACTCTCATAAATTGTCCATGCTTGTCTGTTTTTCCATTCACCTCCCCGAACTTGCACTGAAGATCAATCAGCTCCATTTGAAGCGGAAAAAAAAAGTGTTCGGAAAAAAAGGGGGGGGGGGGGGGCATCTTCCACATCGACGGGGCAGCAAAAATTTGAAAAGTGGCTATGTCTGTTTTTAAGTCTGCAAACATGTCATCCAATTCCTCCTGTAGCTGTGTAATGGCATCCGTATAATTACTACTGAATGATGTGCACGAGTCCATGAGTTTTTAGCATGTTGGGAAATGGCAGAGGTTTCTCTGAGAAGAATAACACAAATTTTTGTGCAGAATGCCCTGACAGTGTCATTGGCAACACTAACAAGCTGCCACTGTTCTTGTAACTTCTTAAGCACATTCATCTCCTGTGTAACGTCAATAAGAAAAACCAAATCCATGAGCCATTAAGGATCCCTTAGTACAGGAACAACAACCCCATCTTTCTCCATGAAGGCTTTGAAGGCTAAAAAGTTGTTCAACAGTAGGCAGGGGCAGGTCATACTTATGTATTAGGGATGCGAAGTGTCACATGGTGACTGTTACGCAATGGCCGATGTGCTGTCCACAGGTTCAAGTATCGTGAGAAAGTAAGGGAAGTAAGAAGGCTAGGAGGTAAGGCGGTCCCCTGCGGCTGTTATCACACGGGGGAAACGTATGAAGCGAGTGTGTACACAATAGTCTGCGAGTGTGTACACAATAGTCTGCGAGTGTGTACACAATTGTCTGCGAGTGCGTACACAATAGTCTGCGAGTGTGTACACGATTGTCTGCGAGTGTATACACAATAGTCTACGATGTACATCGACATGCCTTGAGGCGTTGGTTTATTGTAGCGTGATGACAGGTCTTGACAAACATCGGGCTGGACATTGGCGACTGCAAGGAGTCGTGGCTAGAAGTTTGGGAGTAACGGAGGGGCATATATCGTGACAGCGACTTCGGTAGTTTCACTGACCACTACAGTCCACACATGAGACTTCGCTCGTGAGCGTGTGTAGATCTAGACCTGGACCTACCTTGTGCCAGTTTCGCCACACTATCCACATAGAGAGGTAGACTAAGTGTAAGTATGTACCTATTCTGAATGGAGAAGTTTTATGGTAGTTTGTGTGATTGATAGTTGCATTAGGTAGACGTTTAGTAGTTTGAAGGACTACGGTGAGTATCTAGGCAGGGCTTAGTGTAGATCGCACGGTGTAGATGATTTCTTGATATATTTCAGGAATAGTCACCTTTCATTGTTATTGACACTAATGAGATAAATCATCACAAGCTCGTGGCCGTGTGACTGCGTGTGTATAGACTCCAATACAGAGCGACGACGAGGAGCAAGAGCCGAATACAGTCCTTGACCATAGACAGACCCTTGCATGGTAGAAAGGCGACAGTCATACAAGACTCCACTATAAGGAGGGTAGAGTGTAGATGGAATCTTATTATAAGTCAAATTGCCTGTATTTCGTCTCACTTGTACGCTGCATACGTTCTCTGAGTAATTTATAGTAATATGACAGCCATCAGTCATTTTCATAGCATATCTTCTAGGATAATTCTCAATTATATGTCATCAAACCCCGTAGCGTATTCAATGGATATCGCATATTATTTTGCTAAGTATATTTAGATGAAAAATTAGCTTTTGTCACTTTAAGTTAAGTTGAAGAGTTCTTTTGTTTATTGCAGGCTTGCCCAACTCAAATGTAAGGCGGTCCGTAATACTTTATGACAAACTTGTGCGGGCCAAAATAAAATAGGACGGGGGAAAGCTATTAAGATAATAATACGAATAAAGAATATTTCGTTACTTAGAGGCCGCAAAGTGGGTGCTGGCGGGCCGCATGGGGCCCGCGGGCCGTATGTTGTACAGGCCTGGTTTATTGTCTGGTTATTGTGTTTCCTTGGGCACTTCAAAACAAGGTGGTGTCAGAGCTATTGTGTTTCCTTGGGCACTTCAAAACAAGGTGGTGTCAGAGCTATTGTGTTTCCTTGGGCACATCAAAACAAGTTGGTGTCAGAGCTATTGTGTTTCCTTGGGCACTTCAAAACAAGGTGGTGTCAGAGCTATTTAAGAAGTTAGACTGAATCTCACCGAGCACAAGCGAGCTCCTAATGCGAAGGAAGTTGCAATTGTAGGCAGAACGATTTTGTTTTTTTATCGTGGAAAAGGCCATTTTGACTAACACTATTTCGAAAACACTAGCGGCAATTTAATAGGGATTCTTCGATACTGTGTCAGATTGCCACGATTGACACAATTATGGTTGTGCATTTACCCACCAACTGACTTTTTAAACGTTTCTCAAAACCGCACTTTGGCCACGTTTGTCTCATAAAATATAAAATAAAAACTTTTTAAAAACGGGTTTTACCATTATAATCAACGTTCAAATCTATTCAAACATAATAAACATCAGAATTAGACAAGTCAGTGAGATTCGACTGAAACCGTTGCGGAGGATCACATTAAAGATATGAGAATGGGGAAATCTTGCGGGCCGCATTAACACTAAACTTTTCTGTCAGGTATCGGGCCGCAAAATATCGTCTTGCAGGCCGCAAAAGGTCCGCGGGCTGCAAGTTTGATACCCTTGCCGTAACCGAATATCGTGTATTGAGGCTGTATCTTTACACGCTTTCATGATCTCTGAAGTTGTTTGATCAGTCATTCGGATGCTTTCACTGTCATGCAGAAGTTGTATCTGTCATGCAGGTGTTGTATCCATCATGCAGATGTTGTATACGTCATACAGGTGTAGTTTCCGTCATGCAGATGTTGTTTCCGTCATGCAGATGTTGCATCTGTCATGCGTTTATTGTATCCATCATGCAGATGTTGTATCCGTCATACAGGTGTAGTTTCCGTCATGCAGATGTTGTGTCCGTCATGCAGATGTTGTATCCGTCATGCAGATGTTGTATCGGTCATGGAGATGTTGTAGATGTCACGTGGCAGCTTATCCAGAGAAGTATGTTTTCCAAGTCGTTAAAAAATAACACCAACACCAGCTTAGTAACGCCATAAGCTCTATTAAACTAGGAATCTTACGTCCTTTGTTCGGAAGATAGTCTTTGATAATTCCTTTGCCCAAAAGCTAAGTGTTTCCCGTGGTTTCCCGTCTGTCATCGAGAGCCGAATGTTCTATTTTTATATTTTACGACAATGAAGTTGTTTAACTATTAATGGTCCATCTCCTACCAGGTCATTGAATCTTTTTTGCTAACTACGTCTTCCATATCCAAGACCTCTTACCTAAGCTGACATCGGATCTCTGTGCTGCAATCCTTAAATCGGGACTGACAGCACATTCCACCGGGTCCATTTGTGTTCTCTCACGTAGGGCTTCTCAAAGTGGGATAGATGACCACCAGTGTTGCTTTCAGACAATTTGTTCCAGGGGAGTGGAGGGATTTCAATTGTTCGGGTGGGCAGCGCCTGTGGCGTAGGAAAGTGGGGGGGGGGGGGGCTTGGGGTTGGGTCCCCCCCCGGGGGTCTTTTTTTTTTTTTGGGGGGGGGGGAAAAGGGGGGGGGGGGGTTGCCGTGGGGGGGGGGGGCGGGGGCGGGGGGGTGGGGAGGGGGGGGGGGGGGGGGCTTAGGGTTCGGTCCACACCCGGGGGTCTTTTTTATTTTTATGGAGGGGGCGAAATATATTCAGTTTACAGCAGAGTTTTTATCGTAGACGGGGACAGCAAAAATCTACTTCTGCCAATGACGTCATTAACTCTAGCTACGCCAAATGGGCAGTGAATCTATCAGCGTCGTAATACGTCAAGATGGTGACCAGGCCAGGTATAACTCTGCGACAATTGGGAAAGATTGCTACCAGGCCATGTATAAATTTGCTACCTTTAGAAAAGATGGTGACGAGGCCCGGTATAAATCTGCTACAATTGGGAAAGATTGCTACCAGGCCATGTATAAATCTGCTACTTTTAGAAAAGATGGTGACCAGGCCAGGTAAACTCTGGTACCTCTGCCCAACATAAACTAAATTCATTTATAAATGACGACCGTGATGGGTATGCATTAGGCCCCATCCAAGTTAATCCATTGGAATCTGTATAGTTCTGATTTATAAATTAGATGTATAGTTTAAAGGGTGCAAAAAATGTCTTTGATTCGGGGCGCCTAGAGATGTCAGAAAGAAAACACTGATGGACACGGCATACTGCTTGGGGCGCCACGGCATACTGCTTGGGGGGCCATAGCGTCTTGTCTTGGGGGGACACGGCATATTGCTTGGGGGTCACTGCGCATTGCATGGGGGCACGGTATATTGCTTTGGGGCCACGGCATACTGCCGGGGGCCACAGCGTCTTGCCATGGGGGGCACAGCATATTGGTTGGGGCCACAAAAACATTGTTAACAAGAATTTGGGCCACGGAGGTAAAAGAGGCTCATGTGGCCCGTAACATAAACCCTTGGTGTCAACACACAAGTACACAGATATACAACCTTACACAGGTATACAACCTTACACAGGTATACAACCTATACGAGTCGCGAAACTCTTGTATAGAAGCGAAGTGACGCGCCTACCCCGCACATACTTGTTATTTACAACATATTCAATGCATTAATCTCCTAGAGCATTCGCAGTGGCGTTTCCGTCATTGCTCATCTCATGCCTTTGATCAATGCTCACCTCCTGCATTTCATCAATGCTCACCTCATGCCTTTGATCAATGCTCACCTCCTGCATTTCATCAATGCTCACCTCATGCCTTTGATCAATGCTCACCTCCTGCCTTTGATCAATGCTCACCTCCTGCCTTTGATCAATACTCACCTCCAGCCTTTCATATTCAAATAGGTCAGTGCACTCATATTCAAAATGCCTCCTTCTCCTACTCCTCCTTCCTCTTTTACTTCTAAAATTGAGCTCTACATCTCATTCTATAGCTTTATTTTTGTGTTGAGTTGCTGCATTTAAAAATCCATTACCCCGATAATCAATTCTATAATCATTGATAGTATTCATTAGTTACTAGATAGTTACACAGAGATGTTCTGCATCAATTGGCTAACAACATTTACCCTGCCTAAGATATACACCAGACATTTATCATCATTAAAAACACAATCTTCTATTTGTGATACAGGTGTTTCTACTTCATGTCGCACTACACGATGAGACGCAGACGTTTCTGAAAATTCATAAAGATTTTTTCTTAAAATCCCGTAAATCCATTTGTAATGCCTTTGACAATTTCAATTCTGCACTCCCATTTCGTCTCCCAAAAATGTTTTTACAGTGAGGCAGTTAACCTTTTTTTTTTTTTTTCCGAAGTAGCTCGTCAAAACCTTGTTAAAAAAATCCCCATTATGTGGTGCAAAGAATGTTTCCGAAGTGCCTCTAGATATTGAGTGATGCTCTTTTTAACGTTTTAAGACTTGACGACAATGTTCACGTTCTTTTATCCCCTTTGTGGCTGAAGGTCCTTATCAATGGCTTTATTAGTCTGTAATCACTGTGATGTTTCAAACCATTTATGGTATATCCTTATAAATGGCATGAAACAGAATATACAAGAAGTGACTTGGTCTTTTTATATATATTTAGTCTATAAAGGGAATATGGCAGATGCTAAACATACTTTTTTCACTGGCCATTCAGCAAATGTCAGCTAATTGTACGATTTCCAGTTATGTATGCATAGTCAATAATACTCAATATATTACTAAATTATTCCAAAGCGAGATAATTAAATTACGTACCGATTGGAATATGTTACACAAATCACAATCATAATCAATTTATTTTAACCTATTATTTATAATCTACTTAATTATATTAAACTTTAAAAAAAAAATTGTTTATTCGCACTAGGGCGTTATATAGGCACTGTTCTGTTCTGCAGAACTAAAAATTCGAGTCCGAACGCTGGTGAGTGGTAAATTTATAGTCGATGTCTCTTCAGCTATGGGTTTACAAACAGCAATTGTCGCCACCGCAAAACGACCAAAATCGCCGAAAAAGAGGTCGACCAGTAAGCAATACGTTGACAAACCTACCACCGCCGTCAAATCGAAGTCGCTGTCACTAGAAACAAAGTGACAAAGAGAGAAAAACTCGATGCACCTACAAAGGAAGCAGCCTCCTTTTTCAGCAGCGACTTTTGCCGCCACTATCTGTAAACTAAAATACGATTTATGGAGTATGAAATACAAACAGTTTGCACTAAAAATCCTTTCATGGCGCCCACATTCGATGCTTTTTTTGTATTTTGGAAGATCATTTCTAACGCCCTGAGCACAATTCATAGTACTATTATTTTGTTTCAATCCGTAAGAAAACAATAGGTGCCCCCCCCCCAACCCCTTAAAACCCCGTCCATTCGAAATTGGATCTTGTGCAATTGTACATTAATCAGAAAATCAGAGGAGAGCGAGTCAGGAGAGATTAAATTATTTATGCAAAATATATGATTTGAAACACGATTAACTATTATTTTTCCGCATGACATGGTTTGAACAGCAAACGAAGTGATGAATTCGAATCAAACCTGTATGTAGGAGAGGAAGCAAACCTTTCAGTAGACGTAGAAGTGGTCCCCCGGGGCTCCGGTCACCAAGTCTGTGGTGGCTTGCCGATAAGGAGACACCGGCCGCCAGACCACTACGGTGCTACCCGGGGAACAAAACCACAATTTTGCGTCCTGCGTGGGCAGACAAGGTACCTGCCGGAATTAAAACAGCACCTACAGGGCTGCCCACTGCGACGTTTTACAGTGGGACGTAAGGACAGAAACAGGGTAGGGATCATGATTACACGTTGCCGCTAATGGATATGAGACGAGAGGCGAAGGTGGAAGTCTCTGGTCTATGGTTCTAGTTACGCAGCACTTAGAAAGCTGCTCCTAGGCAACCGTTTCGTCCCAGCTACTTCCCAAACTAGTCGTGGGGTGGAAACCCACTGTAGAAAACTTCTTAAATGGCGTCCGACGTTTCTCGGGGATGGGTGGGGGAAGATATTTTGACGTCAATTTACTATCCTGACTCCTAGGAAGTCGATCGTGTGCACTGTGTGTATGCAGTGTCGGACTGACCGGGTGCCTTTGGGTTGGGGCAGCCTCCAGCGGAACCCGATTGAGTGGACTCGGGTTGGAGATGTCCTGGCAAAGGGACATCTCCAACGTGCCAATACCGGGCTTAAGGAGGGGTGCTTTGGGCAGGGCATAGGGAGCTTTAACTCGACGGCCCGCTGATGCCATTTCCTAATGTGATTTTTAAGTAGAAGTGGAAGAAAACCTTTAAGTAAAAGTGGAAGCAAACTTTAAATAGAAGTGGAAGGAAAATTTATTTAGAAGTGAAAGCAAATCTCTAAGCACTAGGAATCAGAATAATGGCCTTAGGCGGAGCAGTGCAAATGGTTGGTCGTGAAAAATTAACAGGTGTGTCGCACAGGTGAGTCGCAAGATATTGACTTACCTGTAATGTAAAAAAAAAATTAACGAAAGAAGCTTGTGGTGGATTATACCTAAAAAGTAAGATAAGACCGATAATTTAATCTAATAATAATAATAGTGATAATGATAATTGTGACGATTATATTAAGAATATAATACAACTAATAATAATATTTATTATTATTATAATTTGCTGTACGCTGCTGCTCTGGAAAACATAGTAATTTTTGTTTAAATAACAGAAAACAAACATTTCATTTACATTGATTTTTTTCCCCCCGGCAGTTCAAAAAAAATAAATAAATTCTAACAAAAATATTGAGCCATGAGTCAATGTTCATTATTAAACATTTAAATGCCATAATGTTTAGTTAAGTTACGTAGAAATTGATTCAAGTTGAATCAAAATTTTCTACCTCTGTATCACATGAAAAGCTACTCTGTTGAAACGTCTTATTAGACGTGTAGTTAAAGATGTCTGAAGTGTGCGCTGTGCCGTCGCATAAATTCTGAAGGCCAAATGACGCTTGAATTCTGAAGGCCATCTGCAGCTTGAATTCTGAAGGCCATCTGCAGCTTGAATTATGAAGGCCACCTGACACTTGAATTCTGGAGGCCATCTGACACTTGAATTCTGGAGGCCACCTGACACTTGAATTCTGGAGGCCATCTGACACTTGAATTCTGGAGGCCGTCTGACACTTGAATTCTGGAGGCCATCTGTCACTTGAATTCTGGAGGCCATCTGACACTTGAATTCTGGAGGCCATCTGACACTTGAATTCTGGAGGTCATCTAACACTTGAATTCTGGAGGCCATCTGACACTTGAATTCTGGAGGTCACCTAACACTTGAATTCTGGAGGCCACCTGACACTTGAATTCTGGAGGCCACCTGACTTTTGAATTCTGGAGGTCATCTGCCGCCTTTCTGTTTTTGTTTTCTTATTTAGCTATTCAATGCCATTTAAAATATTACCAATTTATTTCTGTCCAAAATTACAACATTTGGCCCGCTGCAGCCGCAGCAGTTGCAGTGTCCAGACGACGTCTCTGAATGCATGCCTTTGGATAATGATGGATAATGATGAATAATGATGAATTTTTATCTCCCATTCTGTCCATAACAAAAGATGCTACTTGTTTCTTCACATCCTGTAACGGAATTAAAGACCAACTGCAGAGTTATTTTTTGTCCGTGGAAAAGGGTGTCAAAAATCTTTGCCTGTCCCGGGGCGGCACGAACCCTTGCTACGCCCCTGCATGCAGGCGATAACAGGAACTATTTATTTCACCTGTGGTCCTAGCAATAAAAAAGTTTTATAATGGATCTCTCTTGACGGGACCTTGACCCACGGTAGGATCCTGAAGCCCGCTCCCCCCCCCCCCCAACCCTCTCTTCCGCCTTTCTACCCTAAACACCATATCCTTATGAAATGTCATTTTCCACGACCTTTAGTCCGACCTTGGTGCATACACTTAACAACAAAGTATGATTGCCCTTTTTACTACAAATTCATATATTCTAAATTCTTTCTGGTCTCGAATGGGAAAGACGACATTGTAAATGTAATATCAAG
Source organism: Lymnaea stagnalis (assembly GCA_964033795.1). Taxonomy (NCBI): domain Eukaryota; kingdom Metazoa; phylum Mollusca; class Gastropoda; family Lymnaeidae; genus Lymnaea; species Lymnaea stagnalis. Next base: position 142,571 of record CAXITT010000168.1, read on the forward strand.
GATTGGAACTCTGTTATCAAATAAATGTTGTTTACAACTGTTGCATAAACTAATATCCATCCATGGTCAAAGGAAAAAGAGGGGTGCTCCGCCCCTGGAGGCACTTATTTTGGGGGTGGCATTTTCAGTGCAATTCACTTAGTTAATATAGATTACTTAATATAGTTTACTTAATATAGATTACCTTATATAGATTACTTAATATAGATTACTAAATATAGAATACTTTATATAGATTACGTAATATAGATTATTTAATATGTATTACTTAATATATATTACTTAATATTAAGTACTTTATATAGATTATTTAATATAGATTGCTTAATATAGATAACTTAATAAAAAATCCTCAATATATATTACATAATGTACATTACTTAATGTAGATTACTTAATACAGATTACTTGATAAAGATTGCTTAAATAGATTGCTTAAAATAGATTACTTAATACAAATCCTGAATATATATTACATAATATACACTACTTAATATAGATTACTTAATATAGCTTACTTCATATAGATTGCTTAATATAGATTGCTTAATATATTTTTTGGTTAATATAGATTACTCAATATATACTAGAATAAATGACCCGATGTTATTGGGATAATAATGCTAGGTCCTTTGCGATAATTTCTAACTGCTATTGCAAAAACTCATCCCCATTCATAACTTTTAAATTGTAATGATATTTACGTTTCTAACATCATTAATTTTTGAGAAGTGTTTATCTGCTATATATGATACGCGTACACAACACCCTTTCACGCTCCTACGCTACCTCCCCCCCCTCTAAACATGACCTTAAATGACCCAGTCTAAAGTATCACTAATTTGTCACTTTTGTCACAAAAGAAGTTAATTGAGGTAAAATACGCTAGAGAAATACTTTAGATTCACCTCTCATTGTGCCCTTGAATTACAACCCTTTTCTCTCAAAATTGTTAAAAAACCTAATCTTAAATATATTTTGTATTACAGTAATTCGATATATAATGATATTTTCATCAAAATTTTAACACAGTTTTGCCTTTTTTTTAAATTATACAATATCAGAAAATCGTAAAACAAAGAATTCTTTTATCTAAGAAGAATCTCGCAACTGCTTTCCACGCCAATATCAGATTTGACTGTCTTTAAAAAAAAAATTAAATTGTTAATTGCGCATTTTGCCTAAGGGGACCCGGGTCCGAATAGCTGCGATGCATCTCGGGTTCCATTTTATTGTTAGATATTTAAAAAAATTAAATTATAAAATGTTCAACTAATTTGAAACACACACGCACGCATATATATATAAATAAATATATGGATTTATGGGTTGGGGGGGGGGACACATTTGGTTATATTTTATTAAGAGTATTCTTGAAAATGTGAGAGTTGTCAAATTGGAAAAAGAGTGTGTGGGGGTACCGTTGCCTAACTTTTGCTGGTATAGTTTATGGCCCAATACAGTGTACCCTAGCCCTACAAAACACACAGCCAGACCGTTTATGGATGGCCACATACAATGTACTGTTAGCGTTTCGAAGCACATAACCTTGAACCGTTTTACACCCAGCACAACCGACATGATCTAGGAATGTCACTATCCAAATAACAACCCAAATTGTTTTTTAATGGCATGACTCCGTCAGACCGTAACGGAGAAGGTGTGGGGGGGGGGTTCAAGGTGCTGGGGATGGGGTCCGGGTGCTGGGGGGGGGGGGAGGTCACAAAAGTGGCACGTGCAGAATAAAATGTAGGTATATCAGTGGCGTAACCAAAGGCCTGGAAAGAGAAGCGGATAAGGGATATCAGATGGGGGGGGGGTTCAAGGTGCTGGGGGTGGGGTCCGGGTGCTGGGGGGGGGGGGAGGTCACAAAAGTGGCACGTGCAGAATAAAATATAGATATATCAGTGGCGTAACCAAAGGCATGGAAAGAGATGCGAATAAGGGATATCAGAAATATATTGGAATTATGTTGTTCGACTAACTATTGTTCAAGTTTTTTTGAGCGGAATTTTGTTCGAAATGAAGTAATATGGGGGGGGGGCAACAAAATAAATTATATTTAAACATTTACATTTCCCCAATCACACCTTCCCTTTCAACTTTCACACATAGACATGTAATTAGGACGCACATAGACAAATATTTAGAATGCACACTGACATGTATTTAGGATGCACACTTGTATGTATTTAGGATGCACACTGGCATGTATTAAGGATGCAAACGTGTATGTATTTAGGATGCACACTGGCATGTATTTAGGATGCACACTGGCATGTATTCAGGATGCACACTGGCATGTATTTAGGATGTTTAGTGTACAAAAAGCATTCGCCCCAGATACAAAACAGAATTTAATGATTAGGAACTAAAAATTATGAATTGAGGCCAAGCGGTATTTCATACTTCGACTTGAAGGCCTTCTTGTATAAGAGTACTAAAAGGGCCTGCACTCTACAAAGGTGAAAAAGAAATTATCACTACCACACTCGCTTTTCAAAACATAAATATATATTTAAAAAGTATAAATAATGCAGTAGAGGCTTTGTCGACACACTTCATCCGACTAAGCCATCAGGCAAAGTCACTTGCCATTTCATCTGTGACCATTCAACATATACTGGACAAGAGTTTCGAAAATGCTATTTAGGTAAATCAGCATAATTAAAAATGAATCAGCATTTTATAATTCACGCAATGTATTGACTGAAGTGGATGAAAATTTAAATATATTTTTTTTTCTTTTTTTTTTTTTTTTTTTTTTTAGCGTTTTTATTCTGTCTCTCGTTTGACAAGGACGTCCGTAGAAGATAGAAGAAATATTTTTTTTTTAAAGATATCAATCATGTTAATCTATATTTCCGTAATTGGACTTCAGTAACGTGTTTATCCATGGTAGCTTAGATCAAGGGCCGGCAAACTACGGTCACCGGGCAACATCTGGCGGTCTATCCGGTTTATCCGGTCCGAGGAGTCAATCGTTATTTTAAATTCAGCCAAGGATTGGCCTCTGTCTATAGCTTGTATGGAAAAACAACAGGTAACATCATCGTCAGAGACTTGGAATAAACTCCTGCCTTGGACGAAAGAGAAGTACATCACAGCAGGTCGTGGTGAAAATATGTTTAGTGAAGGGAACGATTTTGTTGGGCAAATACACAAGGTTGTTACAAGCCTACGAGTCTTCAGCGCATCGTTAATCAACAGGCAATAAGTGGAAAATATATGTATTAATCATAGGTCATTAAACCCGTGGTTTCAACACTTTGTTTTGTTCGCATGAATCGCCCCAATGAGGATTTTCAACCGAGATCAATAGAATGGAGCTATTTTTATCCCATGTTCCTGGGATAGACAAGCACCACTGAAGGAGAAGTTCTAACATCATTCATTGTCACGACCGGGTTTTTTTAAGGGAAACAAAAGCGGAATGATCCCGACCCGCTATGTGACACTGATGTCTGGTGGCCAAGTCTGGTGGCAAGTCTGGTGGCCAAGTCTGGTGGCCAAGACCAAGAACTTGGACGGATGTAACGTCTGATGGCAAGGCGAAACCAATATTGTCCCGACGTGTGCATCAGATATGAACTAACTTTAGGAAACAAAAATGGTCATCTCTCAGTTATTGAGGAGTGGTTTCACTCAATTTTTATGCGTTTTTTTTAAAAAACTGTTGGGGGTGGGGGGGGGTGGGAGGGATTCGATCCTCTCATTTTGAGCCAAGCAGCTAACGGTACGCCTGAGAATGAAAGCGTGAATATGATAAATAATTAACCTTCTTCGCTAAACACGTGTAAGAGGGCTGGAATAGGAAAATAGAATTCAGTAGCGAAGCATAGGTGGGTAATATTTTTATAATGAAAGCAAAATATCAAAATCCGTTATTGCTACATATGTTTAAAAGGGTACATAATATTTAGATTTTTAGATATTTAGACTTTAGAACAGGTGGAATGTAGCGCGATATGCCTTCTCTTATTATCCCGGTAACATCGGGTCATATATTCTAGTATTTAAGCATCCATATGACGCTAAAAAAAACTAATCGAGGTTGACTGATACTTTCATTTCAGATTTAAAGGAACGCGTTTGATAAATAACTAGTCTTCTTCAACAAACAAATATATGGGGTAGGGGAAAGGGTGTGTATGTTTTTACGAGGATGACACTATCGGTACATCCAATGATATTGCAGTTATGAAAAGAGTTGCTACAATCCCTTTTGACAAATAAATATATGCTTACCAATTAAGAAAATATAGTTGCATGGAGTTTACAAACCGTGATTACATTTACACAAGTATACCCTTACCCCTAAAAAAAAAAAAGATAAACCAATCATTTTACACTCTTTTAAAATACAGTTACAAAAAAAAAGAGCCCTATTTTTGTTTTACAGGCCACGTGCGTGAATAAAGAGGGATTACGATTTTCTTTTACAATATGATAACATACTATTGTTTCCACTTTGCGAAAAGTATCAATATTTCAACGTCCGTTATATAAAAGATATTTAAAATGGTACACAGATTTTTGGGGGTAAATTTAAGGTCATGTTTTTTCCATTTTTTTGAGCACACAATTTATTTCAGGGCACAGGGTAGGCGTATATTAGAGAGCAGATAAATAGTTCTTACAACTAGAAACGTTAGCATAACAACAGAGATAATTCTTTTTTAGACAAGGAATTCTGGTGAGTTTTCTCAGCATCAGGTAGAAACCATCGCAAATGCCCATCATTATTCGGGTAACATCGGGACATGTCTTCTAGTGTTTAATAATCGCTTTGAAAGACTAGAAACCTGTCTGATAGTCGGTTCATAATGAAACGGCGTAAAGCAATCCGGCCCCCAAGGCACGACAAGATTTTCTTACCAGCCTTCGTCCAAATAATAGTTGGGCGACCCCTGGCCGAGATAGTAAGAGGTAGTACACACGAACTGGTCATGACAAAAGCCGTCTTTATAAAAGTAAGCTCAACCAAGTTTGAAGGTTTTTTCAATTCCGTTCCTTCTAGATCCGTCTTGACCCTGTCGCTCCTGCAGTGCGTGACGTCATACAAAATCTACCAAGCGAACATACCCAACGGGGACGCCGTGCCCCACCCCTGCAAGGCCAACTCCATCTGGCAGGGCGTTGGTCACTTCTTGGACGAAGGAACCGGATACAGGAATCCCTTTGGGGCGGACTTCGAGAAGGAAGGGCACGTAAGTGACCGTGGGTCAGAGGTTGAAGTTACGGTACACAAATTATTATTCGGTGTAATCAAATCAATCATGTGTCTCCTTTGATTTAGACACTAAATATTTGTCACGTGATGTAGACAGTACATAAGACAGTACATATTTGTGCTTTGATGTAGACAGTACATATTAGTCACGTGGTGTAGACAGTACATATTTGTCCCTTGATGAAGACGGTACATGAGGATACCGAAATGACAACACTACTCATGAGGATTATGATTGAGTTCTTGTATGGCGCTTGTGGCAATGCTATTCTATCATGCTCACAGCGCTCTGGTGTCCTAAAATCTAATCTAAGAAAAACGTATTTAAATGGTTCTTAAATGACTTTTTATCATTTACAATGTCCCTTAAAGATAGAGGCAAACGGGAGAGGCAATAGAAGAGCTCCGTTGCTCTACAAACCTATTTCACTATACAGAACAAACAGTCGGCACCAACTCTCCTCAAAAGAGATCATAAGAAATTTAGCAGTTAGCAGATCTGATCTAACCCTCCTCTCCTCAGACTTGATACAGATATACACCAGTGAGGTACTGGAGAGCATAGGTGGCCATCCCAGACCCATTATGACGACCAACGAAACCAAATCAAAATAATTTTTAAAACACAAATCTGCTTCTTCAATATATTAAGGGCATACGATCAAAGTATTGATCATTCTGGCTGCTATGTATGTAGAGGGGATTTGCAATGTTTCTGTGCCTGTTATTTAAGAGGATATTTCACTGGTTGCACAACGCTCCACAAGATAGAAAAGCAAGTAGAAAGAAATTCTTTAAAGACAAGAAGCGATGAAGTGGCCAGTAACGTCTCCCAAAAGAGCACAACAGAAAGAGTATGCAAACAAATCACCAAAGCCGAGTTCAGGCCACCTTCCTAACTAATTTATTCATCTATACGGCACAATATCACCATATGCAATTAATCAAATATTATCCTACTAATGATTTTCAATTATTTCTTTTACTTCTTTATTTGTTATATTTTGTTTGACTCTAAAATATTTTAGTCCGTTTAGACTTAAGATCTTATTTTTCACAGTCATAATTCATAGATTCTGTAACGTCGTTCAATCTGGAAAACCCAGCTTCCGGCACAACAATGGCGATCGCTTAAGTTTTTAACTAGTTTCTATTTCTTGTTGCATTCTCACTTTTCCTGATTGTCGAGGAAGGCTCTTAGCCGAAACGTTATTGTTCTGTCTTTCGATTCAAGCTTCCACATACCTTTCTCTACTCTTTATTCCTTCACACAGCTTAAACGCAGTCCTTCTTTAAATATCCTAAGAGGTTGCAGGATGAAATATAAACCTTTATTGGACAAAAATTTAGAACAAACCATGAACAGACAGAGCTTTCGACAGAAAATCTTTAGAAAATAATCGAACTCTTGAAAAAAAAATAATTCTAAATGCGACCAAAGCCAAGGTAAAAATAGCAATCAAGACTGTCAAGAGAAATACAATGAGAGTCACTTAGTCGCTTGTTTTGTCCCGTGATGAGAGTAAAAACGAATAAGACTTCCAGGAGGCTGTATACAACACACTAGTGCTTGACAACAGTAGTCCGTTACACACTACAACTAGTAATTCAAGATGCCTAGGGAATGTTCGGCTTTTGGCTATTCAAACAGTCAAGTTGAGGACAGCGGTATAAGTCTGCATAAGTTTCCACTTAAGGATAAAGAAAATTTAAGACAATGGCTTGAAAAAGTGGACCTTCGTTAATTATTCACATGAAATCTTGTTCCAACTGGTTATTAAAATATTCCTTCGCCGCACAAATATTGAATAAACACGCAAACGACGTCATGGGTAGGCCGACATTTCGTCCAATGAAAATTAACAATGAAATAAACAAAGGGGAATATTCTATATTTTGAGGGCCCATGATCAATGTATTGATCATTTTAGCTCCTAATTACAAATTACATCACGAGACGTTGATCAATTCGGGCCATGCAGGTCAAATAAAAAAATACATATTGAATCTTATAAACAGCACTTAAGGCAAAAGCAAATTCCCTAAAATCGTTTTCAAATGGCTGTTAATATGCAATGAAATAAAAAAAACATGTCCATTTGTTTGGATCAATAAAATAATATTTTCTTATTATAAAGTAGTTTTAAAAAAACGTTTTTAAAGCAAGAAAAGACTTCTATCAAAGACGAGTTAAAACGCAATAAAAATTAGAAAATAATGTACAGTTTTTTTCCAGTGTATTTTGTTGTGGGCCAATGCATGTAAATACATCAACTGCACCTTACCTCTGCTTAAAGTCCCAAGGGTTTGAGGTATTTTCAGGCATCACTGTACATAGAAAAGTTCCGGTGCGGGACATGGCTTGGCGTGAGGGGGGTGGGGGCGGGGGGGGGGGTGGAAATCAAGGAAATTTCTGAGAGAGGGGGCTGATTGATCCCCTCCCCAAACTATTTTTTCGACACCTTCAATATGAAGATTTCAATGGTGGTTCATACCGGAATTTACTTTTGTATCATTCTACCAAAGCGCACCAGAATAAATGCTATATCGTTTTGGGTGTCCCTTGACCTGGTTCAGTTTATACAAATCACTACTTTTAGATTTATATTTTCAACAAATTTGTAGTGTGGTCTTATACTATTGATCAAACCTATCGTAAAACTATGAAACTATTTATTTTGTTTAAACTCATTCATTAGTTAATTACTTTTTAACAGTTACGCTACTACAGGAGCTTACAGTTGCAACAAAAAAAAATAATAATTAAAAAAAAAAAAATATATATATATATATATATATATTATATATATATAAATATAGATATAGATAGATAGACAAATAGAAAGACAAACAGACAGACAAACAGACAGACATAAACTCATTCATTAGTTAATTACTTTTTAACAGTTACGCTACTACAGGAGCTTACAGTTGCAACAAAAAAAAATAATAATTAAAAAAAAAAAATATATATATATATATATATATATTATATATATATAGATATAGATATAGATAGATAGACAGATAGACAGACAGACAGACAGGCAGACAGACAGACTGACAGACAGATAGATAGTTACATAGATGCCCAGGTCCGCCGTGTAATGACGCCAAACGTGTATCTTGGGACCAGGGCCGAATGGCTAAAGAATGGCTAAAGAATGGCTAAAGAATGGCTAAAGAATGGCTAAAGAAGAGGTCTATGACTTTATATGAAATTAAATTAATGGAAAACATTGAAGTGGTTGGAAACATTAAATCCTTTAGACAAGGGTTCCCAAATGATGGTCCACGAAAGGCACCGGTCATGAATATTCATGAACAAAAATAAATAAAATATTATAAACAAATCTGGCATCGGTCCCCAAGCCTTACGTTTTCGGTCTAAACAACTTGAGTATTCATGGACAAAAGTAAATAAAATATTATAAACAAATCTGGCACCGGACCCTGGTTGGTTTTGGAAACTTGTCCTCTGGTCCGCCGAACTTATCCCTAGGCTATGTATGCCAATGTTGACTGTACCCAGGACCTCAAAGCTTTCAATGTGACCACCCAGCATCATACTAAGGCAAGATTAGAATGAAAACACGTGAGGACTGTCACAGTTATTGTTGCAGTGCATCTCCTAGATGACCGAACGAAACCTTGTCTGGGGCAGTTAATCTCAAGCAGGGACCTAACAGAAATTAAAATTGTAATTTAAAATTTAAAGTGACTAATTGAACTCGACTTAAGAATAAACCGTACTTACAGTTATACGCACTAAAACACAATGGCTGCTTTAAAACTATATCTTTAACAATGGCTTGTGGGATTGCAGAGTTGGACGGCATCATTGTGTCGGAAAGACTCAGACGGAGACGGGAAGACCAATGGTCAAGAGTTGGGAGATCCGGACTGCGTCTGGACCAAGGGTAGCGTCCCTAGTAACACGACAGCTCTATCGCATCCAGGTGAATATTTCAGAATAATTTGTAAAACATTGTTATTCATATTTTTTAAAATTTCTAATTTTTTATATTTTTTTATGGATCACAACACTAACACTTTAGTAGCGTGTATGAAGTGTGTCTTTTCTGAAATGCTATGTATAACTTAAACATCAGGATGTTATAACTAAAGTGCCCTTTTATGGAATCAAGTGTAGCGGCAAATCACATTATCACAGAATTGACTTTAGAACTGAGCATCCCCAAATCGTAGACTTTGTTCACGAATCCCTTAAATAAAGCATAAATTATGTTTGTTTCTTTGTATATTATGTTTTTTCCAATGTATATTATGTTTGTTTATATGTATATTATGTTTTTTCTATGTATATTATGCTTGTTTCTATGTATATTATGTTTGTTTCTATGTGTTTATGCTCGTTTATATATATATGCATGTGTATATATATATACATATATATATATATATATAATGTTTGTTTATATGTTTCTTCCTGTATTACCTTCTCCCAGGCGTGTGTGATCCTTTCAATTTACCGGCATGTTCTGCCAAGAGTGTAGCCAGCCCCAAGTACCAAACTCAGGAGCAATGGATGCTGGACATGTGTAAAGCCAAAGATTTTGTCTGCCCTGAAATAAACGAAACAGGTTGGAAGAGATTGATTGCGATAAGATTACTACAATCTTGTGGGGAAAATATTTTTTCAAAAATAGCTCAAAGAAATAATTTTATAACGGGATTTACCTGTGTAAAATTTTGTAACACGTCTATTTATAGTAAACTTTGTAACACGTCTATTTATAGAAAACTTTGTAACACGTCTATTTACGTCTATTTATAGAAAACTTTGGAACACGTCTATTTATAGTAAACTTTGTAACACGTCTATTTATAGTAAACTTTGTAACACGTCTATGTATAGAAAACTTTGTAACACGTCTATTTATAGTAAACTTTGTAACACGTCTATTTATTGAAAACTTTGTAACACGTCTATTTATAGTAAACTTTGTAACACGCCTATTTATAGTAAACTTTGTAACACGTCTATTTATAGTAAACTTTGTAACACGTCTATTTATAGTAAACTCTACAACTTTTTTATAATTTTATTTCAACACCAGGTGTCCTTAACATTAGTCTAACATTGCCCCATGGTGGTAAGGTCCCAGCTAAAGTGACCACCTACATATGTCAGATCTTTGACTTCGAGAACATGACAACACCTGGAGATTACCACCTCATTGCCATGCAACCCATACTGGACAACAGATACGTCATACATCACATGGTTGCGTTTGGATGCGATGGTAAGAAATTACAGATGATTATTCATTTGATCAGACATTTGATAAGTTGACTTTTCTTCTACACACGCATTGTGGTGAATGGCCGACCGAATATCATGATGAAAAATGTTCTACAAAATACAATAAACAATTTAAAATAAAAATGTTTATGTTACAGTGTACAGATGTCAGTAAAATATTGTCGGATTGAATTTATAATGTACGGTGACAGGTGTACGCTAACATGTGTGCTGCTAAATGTGTCATTGTTTCAAAGTTCTCCCATGCAAAGCCTGAATCAGCGGCACTAACATCTTCGATGCCTACATGAAAAAAATTTTGTTTGTGGTGAGATTGAATTCAAGTCAGCAGAGGGCGATGACGTTAAAACAACAAAAAAAAATTTATAATGAGATGCCTCACATGTTTAACATCTCTGTTACTAAGATTGAAATGAATATTTTTCTCAGACCCCGAGGTCCCCAGCGTGGGAGCGTATGAGTGTGGGATGGCGCCCTCGCTTTTATGTAAGAAAGTCGTCACCATATGGCACGTTGGCCTGATGGGAGAATGTTTCTATCCAAAGGCTGGCGTCTCATTCGGAACGAAAGGTTTCAAGCGAGTCGCCATTCAGGTGAGGAAAGACATTGCTTGGTGTTAATCTGACAACAATCGGGTTGAAATATTAATGTGGAATGAAGTTTTAATAGACGGTCAAGGAAATATTCTGATGAAGTCAACGTTGGATGAATGCTGACTATTGGGAGTTTGGGACAGCCCCATTTGTCAGCTGGTTACGTCCATGTCCGATGCGTCACGACAACAGAGCAGGGCTTCTTCTGCTTATTTCCATTATTAAATCCAAGGAAAGTAGGCCATTAACATTCGCCAGGTCTCTGGCTATCCTAACTCTTTCCCACTCTTTCCAGTCTTCGTTACATCTTTGTTGATATCACTTCTTCATTTGCTTTTGTCTCTTCTTCGCCCTCTTGGTCCATTGAAGCATCCATAATAACAGTTGTCTTGTTATATTCCTATGGTATGACCTATGCATCTCATGGTATGACCTATCCATCTCATGATATGACCTATCAATCTCATTGTATGACCTATCCATCCCATGGTGTGACCTATCCATCTCATGGTACGACCTATCCATCTCATTGTATGACCTATCCATCCCATGGTGTGACCTATGCATCTCATGGTATGACCTATCCATCTCAGTGTATGACCTATCCATCTCATTGTATAATCTATCCCTCTCATGGTATGACTTATCTCTCTCATGGTATGACCTATCCATCTCCACCTACTTTTCTGGATTTCCTGCTCCACTCGTATGTGTTCCGTCCTTTCCTTCACCTCTGTGTATGGGATTATGTTGAATATCTGATATTGATTATTTTACTGATTAATTAGACAACAACAATGTGTGTCCATATAACAATATAAGGTAAGCTTTAATGATAATTTTACAGAATACTAAAGTAAACGTGTCGGCACACTCCTTCATCAGTACAACAAAAAGACAAAAATAGTATAAATTAAATTTACATAATATATATATATATACAGCTATCCTACCAAAAAAAAAGGGGGGGGGGGGGATTGGAGAGAGCGAAAAAAACCAGACAGAAGCAAAGTAAAGTAAAGTGTAAAGGAAGTGATTTGAGCAAAATTGTAAAAACCAAACAAGAAAAAAGACATGGCAGCTAGGTAAAATTGTGGATTTGGTTTATTCCCTATAGAGACAACGTACCAAATCGTGTCATTAATTTATTCTCCAAGTAAAAAAGCTTCATCACAGTCCAACACTTTTTATAATTAGTTAATTATTTTACTGAGACAGCTGTTCACGAAGGTTTGCAGTCTTTTTAAGTCTTTCTTGGTTGATCTCCAGCTTTCTGAAACATCCAGTTCAACAGAGATTCATGGGCCTAGAATTCCAAATACTTTTAAGTTAAGAAAAATCTCACCCACCCCCCCCCTTTTTCCTGTATCCTCACCTTGTTAAATGAATCCGACACTCACCCCAATCCTATATTTCATAGATAGGGAAAATATCCCACAACTCCTATGTTTCACCTCTTATTGTTGCAATTCCTATGTTTTCTCTCTAATAGCTATATCTCCTTTGTTTTACCTCTTGTTTCTAAATCCCCAATGTCTTCATCCCCTTCCCCCCCCCCTCAAATAGCTAAAACTTCTTTGTTTTACCTTTTATTGCAACATCTCCTATGTTTTCCCTCTAAGAGCTAAAACTCCCATTTTCCCTCTTATTGCTACATCTCTTATGTTTTCTCTTTCATTGCCACAACGCCTCTGCTTTTTTTTAAAACGTTTGTTTTAGTTTCATTTGGACTTGTAATAAATGACGTCATCACAGAGCTGGAGTCAGGGAAATAATGATTGTCTCCTAATTAAGTCTTATGTCGTTCTATTTTTATATCTTTTTATTTTAAAAAAATAAGTCTCTTTGAAGTTAGTAAAAATATTTTTTTTATTTTTTATTTTTAAAAATCCATTATTTTTATGCTTATTCCGTCTCGTGCTCATCTGCCACATAAGTAGTTCGTTGAAAAATTCTTCCCTTCTTTCATTAATTTAGCTTCACTGGAACAACCCTGATAGCAGAAGTGACTTGGTGGACAGTTCTGGAATGTTGCTATACTACACTCCACACAAGTAAAGAAAAAAAAAGATGTGTGTGTGGGGGGGGGGGATAATTACTCTTAATGTAAATCCATGTTTCCGCACTTAATTGCCCAATTAAAGAGGGGGGGGGGAGAGGGGGGTGTCACAGGTTGCAAATAAGTGTCTTAAAAGATAAAAAAGTTTTATTCACGTGAAGTCCTCTTTGATGTTAAAAGTCTCCATAGAGAAAACAATGAGTTCAGTTTCCAGCACCTAGACGTTAAAGCCCCCAAAAAATGACTTCTCGGACTTGGCTGAAACACACTTTTAAAGCGACTTTGTGCAAAGGTCTATTTTTAGGTGCATATCTCAATGTCAAATCTACGTTCGGCTTCACTTGCCATCTAGCAAAGTGTGAAAATTCTGTTCCGCTTGAGCGATTCTAAATACCGTGTTTTATGTAAAGCCAACTTTGAAGAGTTTACGTCTAAACCTGGTCATGGCGTGGTTCCAACCATACCCCTCAAACCAGTTACTCAGATTTGATGGATGGTTTCCAGTCCGGAAGGTCGAATTTAATTTTGTGACTTCGTTGGGGCTGTTGAAACATGGTTAGTGTAGGCCTGGTTAGTCCTGTCTAGGCCTTGTTAGTTCTGGTTATGTTTGTTTAGGCCTGGTTAGTCCTGTTTGGGGCCATTTAGTCCTGGTTAGGACTGTTTAGGCCTGGTTAGGTCTGTTTAGGCCTGGTTAGGTCTGTTTAGGCCTGGTTAGGACTGTTTAGGCCTGGTTAGGTCTGTTTAGGCCTGGTTTGGGCTGTTTAGGCCTGGTTAGGACTGTTTAGGCCTGGTTAGGTCTGTTTAGCCCTGGTTAGGTCTGATTATGTTTGTTTAGGGATGGTTAGACTTGTTAAAGTCTAGTTAGGCCTGGTTAGTCCTGTTTGGGGCCGTTTAGTCTTGGTTAGGACTGTTTAGGCCTGGCTAGGTCTGTTTAGGCCTGGTTAGGTCTGTTTAGGTCTGTTTAGGCCTGGTTAGGACTGTTTAGGCCTGGTTAGGTCTGTTTAGGCCTGTTAGGACTGTTTAGGCCTGGTTAGGACTGTTTAGGCCTGGTTAGCGCTGTTTAGGCCTAGTTAGGTCTGGTAAGGTCCGTTTAGGCCTGGGTAGGCCTTCAGATTCAAAGTGACATTTTATGACACTTGCAACTAAAACCATCATACATATTGAAGAGTTCCGCGTGACAGTCATTTAACTAGTGTTACTTGCAATTTAAACTTTACAAACAATGGATGGAAAAATATGTATTTTGGGGAGCGAAGTTGAATTTTTTTTTATTTTTTTTTTTACAAGAACGTGACATGGATGAAAGTAAAATAATAAAGCAATGTGTCCTTTGCTTAGGCGCCAGTATGAGTCCGGTGTTCTTATAACGGGTGTCCAATTATTCACACTGCCACCAGAAAGACTGAGATATGAACTCATCGGAACGTGTCACAGCACGTGCACTCGTAAGACCTTCAAAGGACCGGTTTGGGTCACGTCCGTCTGGAACCACATGCACTACGCAGGTAGGAAATATAAGGGCACATTACATAACATACGTCATCAAATAGGTTTAATAACGCTCTACTTTAATTTGATAATAATTTTCGGATTCTTTAATATTTTTTTTGCATAATTGATCGTATGATTAATATTACTATTCTATAAATAATCCGAGAAACAATGGTAATGACAATGATTGTACCATAGACTAAAGTAATTTGACAAAACATGCATTAAAGCAACGCACTTTATAAGAACCCCAATTAATGCTAACCCTGTGAATTTTATTTTGCGTGCCTATTGAACATAGCGTAACAGCCATACACACCTCCATAGAGAAGTTATTATTTGTCATGTGGAAATTAAGTTAGTAAGTAATCAAGTAACGCCATGCCATCGAACTGCAGGTAGAAGTGGGACAATCGAACTGATCAGAAACAATACCAGCAGCTTTATCATTAACGAGACTTCCTACAGCTATGACAGTCCGCAAGTCCAAAATTAGTAAGTAAAATGATTGAAATCAGAAGTGTTAAATTTTTAAGTAAATTTATTGAAGTTGCAATAAGTACTATAAGTAAGTAACTTTAAAGTATTAGCACAAAAGTTGACTTTAAGTTGTTTACCTGCAGCTAATAATTTTTATAAATTTCTCACAATTATTTTGAGTGTTTATAAAAAGACAATGAAAGTTGTTGAGCTTTAATGTACCATAGACTGTAAATTTATAACTGGCATAACTCTAGTAAATAATTAAATGAAATACACATTTGTTTTTAGATCAAATTGAAATGTTATTACGAAATTAAGAAAGTGTCATTGTGATGTCAATACTAAAATAAGAAGTTGTCATGTGATGTCAATACTAAAATAAGAAGTTGTCATTGTGATGTCAATACTAAGATAAGTTGTGATTGAGATGTCAAAACTAAAATAAGAAGTTGTTATTGAGATTTTAATACTAAAATAATAAGTTTTCATTGTGATGTCAATACTAAAATAAGTTGTCATTGAGATGTCAATACTAAAATAAGTTGTCATTGAGATGTCAATACTAAAATAAGTTGTCATTGAGATGTCAATACTAAAATAAGTTGTCATTGAGATGTCAAAACTAAAATAAGTTGTCATAGTGATGTCAATACTAAAATAAGAAGTTGTCATTGTCATGTCAATACTAAAATAAGAAATTGTCATTGTGATGTCAATACTAAAATAAGAAGTTGTCATTGTGACGTCAATACTAAAATAAGTTGTCATTGAGATGTAAAAACTAAAATAAGTTGTCAATGTGATGTCAATACTAAAATAAGTTGTCATTGTGATGTCAATACTAAAATAAGTTGTCATTGAGATGTCAATACTAAAATAAGTTGTCATTGAGATGTCAAAACTAAAATTAAATTGTCATTGAGATGTCAAAACTAAAATTAAATTGTCATTGAGGTGTCAAAACTAAAATAAATTGTCATTGTGGTCTCAATACTAAAATAAATTGTCATTGTGGTGTCAATACTAAAATAAGTTGTCATTGAGATGCCAAAACTAAAATAAGTTGTAATTGAGATGTTAATAATAAATTAAGTTGTCATTGAGATGTCAATACTAAACTAAATTTCGATTCTTTTTATCTTCAGGAAATTATTTAATGTAAAACAAAAAAAAGGAAATCATAGTTTATTAATTTTTTTAAAATACATTTTTATGAGTTATAAGGCTATCTCCAAATGTCTTTTGTTTTAAAATGTTTGGAGTTCCTAGTAAACTATATTGGAACAATCTTTGTTTGTATAGATAATGAATGCAATCTTCGGAAAACAATCTTTGTATAGTTAATGAATGCAATCTTTGGAAAACAATCTTTGTATAGTTACTGAATGCTTTCTTTGCAAAATAACCTTTGTTTGTATAGTTAATGAATGCAATCTTTGGAAAACAATCTTTGTATAATTACTGAATGCTTTCTTTGCAAAACAACCTTTGTTTGTATAGTTAATGAATGCAATCTTTGGAAAACAATCTTTGTTTGTATAGTTAATGAATGCAATCTTTGGAAAACAATCTTTGTTTGTATAGTTAATGAATGCAATCTTTGTTTGTATAGTTAATGAATGCAATCTTGGTTTGTATAGTTAATGAATGCAATTTTTGTTTGTATAGTTAATGATGCAATCTGTGTTTGTATAGTTAATGAATGCAATCTTGGTTTGTATAGTTAATGAATGCAATCTTTGTTTGTATAGTTAATGAATGCAATATTTGTTTGTATAGTTAATGAATGCAATCTTGGTTTGTATAGTTAATGAATGCAATCTTTGTTTGTATAGTTAATGAATGCAATCTTTGTTTGTATAGTTAATGAATGCAATCTTGGTTTGTATAGTTAATGAATGCAATCTTTGTTTGTATAGTTAATGAATGCAATCTTGGTTTGTATAGTTAATGAATGCAATCTTTGTTTGTATAGTTAATGAATGCACTCTTTGGAAAACAGTACTTGTTTCTATAATTTATAAAATCAATCCTTTTAAAAATCTCTGTTTCTAACAGCAGGGACAACCCTTTTCTACTTCTACCAGGAGACGAGCTCATCACCACATGTGGGTACAGCACAGCCAACAGGTCAAAGTCCACAAAATGGGGGGAGGCGACCAGTGACGAGATGTGCTACAGCTTCATGAACTTCTTTCCCAAGGAAAACATCTCTAACTGGTTCTGTGCTACAGACGGTCCAGATGTCAGGTAATGCTACTAATGTTCCAGATGTCAGTTAATGCTACTGACGGTCCAGATGTCAGGTAATGCTACTGACGGTCCAGATGTCAGTTGATGTTACTGACTGTCAAGATGTCAGGTAATGCTACTGACGGTCCAGATGTCAGGTAATGCTACTGACGGTCCAGATGTCAGGTAATGCTATTGACGGTCCAGATGTCAGTTAATGCTACTGAAGGTCCAGATGTCAGTTAATGCTATTGACGGTCCAGATGTCATTTAATGCTACTGACGGTCCAGATGTCAGGTAATGCTACTGACGGTCCATATGTCAGGTAATGCTACTGACGGTCCAGATGTCAGTTAATGCTACTGAAGGTCCAGATGTCAGGTAATGCTACTGACGGTCCAGATGTCAGTTAAAGCTACTGACTGTCAAGATGTCAGGTAATGCTACTGACGGTCCAGAAGTCAGGTAATGCTACTGACGGTGCAGATGTCAGGTAATGCTACTGACGGTCCAGATGTCAGGTAATGCTACTAATAACATCGCATTTGGAGATGGTGTGGGTGGGTCATCAAGCGTGAGCTCTTAATACCCACCCCCCAGGCACATAATCCTAGAAGAATAATCCCAGGCCTTGTGGATTTCGTCTGCCAAATCTACACCATCGTCACATTGTTATGGACAGATACCAGCAAACATTTAGAAAATGTTCAAACGATATGAAATGTGGGGGTTTTTTTTTTTTGGGTGGGGGGGGGACAATGAAAAAATAGCTTGAACGCGAAGATACACTTGGAAACAAATTATTGTTATAATAGTTGTTATAAAAACAATAATAATAATTGTACTTATTATTTATACAAAACTTTAACAAACGAAAATATCGGGGAAAAACACACCGTTTGTATCATTTTTTTTAAAGATGACAATGACGTCATTCTTGTCTCATTAAGGAAATTGTGAAATCAAATAACAATTTTCATATTCTTATTAAAAATTGACTTTTTTCCCCCAGCCAATGTGAGTCTTCGACGTACCAGGGATGCATGGAGTTGTACAGTTACAGCAACGCTTCATGGGTTAACGAGACCAGTCTGTACAGGGATCTCAAAGAGAATTGTAACAGTTACAGCCCTTGTCTAGAGGAATGTACCAAGACGTTAGTGAACCACAAGAAGGTCAACCCTTGTTTGAAGGACGAGATTTTTACACATATCAAGGTTTGTCTGCACTTCGTTAGCATTCATTTAACTTATCGACACTCTGTGTTCTCCTGACCCTCGCTATTCGTGAGTTACTGAAAGAATCATTGTTTGTTGATAAAAGGTAAATTAAAGTTATGAGTGCGCTGTTAATTTTAAAACGAAATAGCTTAGCCCTACAGTAAGCATGTCAAACTGACAGCCACATCTGTGTTGTCATGACAACAAGACAACTAACTGAATTTATTTTTAACAAAAACTCTTCCAGAATATTTCTATTACTTAAACTTAGAAACGTACAACGCGCATACAAATAGTTTTGCTTTTAGCCTACGGCTGAAACTTTCTATATATATTGGTGGAGCCGGGCCGTTTTCAGGCTACGCCCCAGGCACTGCTTTTCCTAGGCACGGCCCTGATTATAGCTATGAATCATGATTATAATTATCATTATGATTATTGTTTATTGTTGTTGTTGTAATTGTTATTGTTATTTTCATACATTTTTAAATGTATCGGCAGACAACTTGGTTGACACACCAGGACGTCGGTCGTGAGTTGCTGGCCCTGATGGCATCGTGTGACGTAGAGGCCTACATAGCCATGAAGTCTTCAGCAGCAGTGCCGACATCGAAACCGGAAGATGACGACACCATCAAGGAATTTAACGCCGCTTCATTGACAGCATCGTTTTCTCGTCTGCTGCTTCTGACTTCTTGTTTTATGAGTACGGCCCTGGTAGTGCTCACGTCTGGAATCTTCCATTAAACACAAGTTCTAACATAAAAAATAATGTGTTTATGAAAATAAAAAATATTTACTTGTATTACCAGACAGAAAAGTGAAGATAGACATATTACGTCATTTAACTTTCTAATTCTTATTTGTCAATCTTCTTTTTTTTTTAAAGTACGGCAGTTAAGATTAAATCCAAAGAAATACGGAGTATATCTTTTAAAAATTTAATATTTATACATAAATGGCATGGAACTTTTTGAAAAAAATATATTATTTTTATACAATGTGTTTGTCCTTTTTATATATATATATTTCTACATACAGTGATAAAATTTCTAAAAATTCTTTTAAAAATGTCAACAATGATCTCATGAGTGAATGGTTCTAAATATCAAATGATCTTCTCATGATTGTCTTGTTTTAAATGTATCGCTGATTAGTGGCAGCGAAAACGTTAACTTTAATTTTATTTCAACTCATTGGTTTTATTTACACAAATAATTCTTGAAAGAGCATCATAAATTCAACAAAGGAATATTGACTAATTAGGGCACAGAGAAAAAATATCTGAATTCTAACAACTCCAAATATCTCTACAATGTCCTCATTGGTCGCATTCATTGGTTGAACAGTACACTAGTCATGTGTCAACTATTTATTTTCCATTGATGGATAATTCTATGTATGACATTTTATGTTATAATGAACGTCTTATAAAAAATACAACTCTCCTTACATCCGTACAATTACATGTAATCCTAATTTGATCTACTCTTACATCCGTGCATGAGATGAAATCCTAACTTGGTCTACTCTTACATCAGTACATGAGATGAAATCCTAACTTGGTCTACTCTTACATAAGTACATGAGATGAAATCCTAACTTGATCTACTCTTACATCCGTACATGAGATGAAATCCTAACTTGATCTACTCTTACATCCTTACAACCACATAAGAATCCCAGTATTCTAATTTCTTGGTATGATTATATTCAGACTTTACAAGCTTCCCTGATTTTCACAGGTGCTTCATCTGTCATGGATGAGTTTAATCCGTCATGCAGATGTGTTATTCGTCATCCAGGCTTTGTATGACTCATGACGGTTGTTTAGTATCCGTCATGGAGGATTGTAAGAGTCATGCAGTTGTCGGTTGCGTCATGCAGTTGTTGTTTGCGTCATGCAGGGGTTGCAACTGTCCTTGATGTTTTGCATGCGTAATGCAGGTTGCATGCGTAATGCAGGTTGTAAGCGTAATGCAGGTTGTAAGCGTAATGCAGGTTGCATGCGTAATGCAGGTTGTAAGCGTAATGCAGGGTGCATGCGTATTGCTGATGTTGTATGCGTATTGCTGATGTTGTATGCGTATTGCTGATGTTGTATGCGTATTGCTGATGTTGTATGCGTATTGCTGATGTTGTATGCGTATTGCTGATGTTGTATGCGTATTGCTGATGTTGTATGCGTATTGCTGATGTTGTATGCGTATTGCTGATGTTGTATGCGTATTGCTGATGTTGTATGCGTATTGCTGATGTTGTATGCGTATTGCTGATGTTGTATGCGTATTGCTGATGTTGTATGCGTATTGCTGATGTTGTATGCGTATTGCTGATGTTGTATGCGTATTGCTGATGTTGTATGCGTATTGCTGATGTTGTATGGTTCATGTTAGAAACTGAAAGTCTTCGTGGAAAATGTCATGTGACACCGCTGTGTTCTCCGAGTCGACAATATAATAAAAGCCGAAAGACGCCGTACGTCCTACTTAACTAGCAGCCATCCTGTTACAACTTTTGTCTCTTTGTCCTATTTAAAAAAGACAAAAGTCTCACCACTTCATTGGGTCTGAGATCAAAAGTCTCCTGTGAATTCCTATCAACGTAATCGGAATGCACTATTTCATTTTGCATGGCAATATAGTTTCCTTGGAGTGGTGCAGCTGGGGTGAGTGCCCCCCCCCCCCGGGGTGTACCAAGGTGTTTCCCGCACCCCTTACACCCTAAATCACCAAAACTCCCAAGAGTTCCAATCATGCCGCCCCACCATTCAAGAAAAAAAAAGTTCCATCCGGTTATGACCTTGCCTACACCCCCTATTACTACGCCACTGTGTGCATGAATTATTCATCGATTCCTCGGCACTTAACAACCCCAATGGCTCTTCCTGCTACGCAACTCTCCCCCCACCCCCTTTTTTAATTTTTTTTTTAAAAGACTCCGAATCTAAGTTGACATCGGAGCCCATAAACCACATGGTCTAAAACACGGTCGTAGGAACTTGTATTTGTTTTTAACATTGCAACAGTGCTGAGGTACTTTTGACGCTTAATGCAAATATGTTCCTATCCCGCTTCTTCGGTTGATTTTAAGTCTGACCCACTAACCCGGATGTTCAGTTACATTAGTACATCCGGGAGGAGACAGTCACTTGTCTAAAAGTTCATTTAATTTTATAAGATGATTCTTTCATCACGGCATGATGCATTTCGAACAAAAGCGAAGTAAGCAAAAGTATTAGTGGACCCGGAGCAAAACTTTAAGGTCAAGATCTTGGTGTCATGGACTTATGACTTAGCAATTTAACCACAATTGTCTTGTAAGGTTCAAGGGCGTGTCAGAACGTAAGAAATATATTTAAAAAAAAAAAAAAAAAAAAAAAAAAAAAAAAATTAAATTTAATTCTGAGGCATTTTACCTACCAACAGGGGAGAACATTGAAATGTTTACCTACCGACAGGGGAGAACATTGAAATGTTTACCTACCGACAGGGGAGAACATTGAAATGTTTACCTACCGACAGGGGAGAACATTGAAATGTTTACCTACCGACAGGGGAGAACATTGAAATGTTTACCTACCGACAGGGGAGAACATTGAAATGTTTACCTACCGACAGGGGAGAACATTGAAATGTTTACCTACCGACAGGGGAGAACATTGAAATGTTTACCTACCGACAGGGGAGAACATTGAAATGTTTACCTACCGACAGGGGAGAACATTGAATTGTGACACCTGGGGAGGTCCATAATTTTGCAACCCCTAAATAACAGAAGCTGCTAAAGAAACAGAATACACATTCAAGCAAAAGCTATGTAAAGTATCTAAACATATGTAAGGCCTATCAAGGGGAGCGAAAATGATTCCTTAACATTAGGGCCGCCGCCTCTTCCTACGCCCCTGCCGGCCAAGTAAGATAACTTCGATTCTGTCGCCCAATCAAACAACTTTGATACTAATCGCAATGATAACAAAAATGGTGTAAATAAAATCATTTTTAGTTATAGATTTGGACATTTAATATATATGTGTGTGTGTATATATATATATATATATATATATATATATATATATACATAAAACTTGTAAAAACTTTTATTCATATACAAGTTTAAACGCAATAAAAATTTGAGAACAGTTATTTTAAAATGTCTTAAAATGCATTTCTTTTCATGAAATCAAAATAAATCTTTGACAACAAGGCGCAACGTTCAATTCCTTTGAAATAAATGACCCATCTTTTTGGGGATGAACTGTGACGTTGTCTTATCGTCTGGTTATCATCTATAAGGAGATTAATTTTATCATTTTCTTGTTTGGGGATCAGATTAAATTTGTTATATCTATATTATTACCAAAAAAGAATTTAAAAAATACAACGTTCGGAAGTGACCAATGCATCCTTTAGGATTCGACTATCTACTTCTGAAGTTTTTAAAAGCTATGATTTGATCACAATTTTAATTTTGTTTTATGTTGTTTCGAAATTAAATACTTTTTTTTTAAAAAAATCATGTCCCTTCTTTTCCTCTCAGTCAGAGACTATTGCTCCAACCTAATACTCGAGATGATTGCTCCAACCTAATACTCCAGATGATTGCTCCAACCTAATACTCCAGATGATTGCTCCAACCTAATACACCAGATGATTGCTCCAACCTAATATTCCAGATGATTGCTCCAAACTAATACTCCAGATGATTGCTCCAACCTAATAATCCAGATGATTGCTCCAACCTAATACTCCAGATGATTGCTCCAACCTAATACTCCAGACTATTAATCCAAACTAGTGTCCGCTGTTAATTTTTTGGCATGCAAAAAAAAAAAAAATTAAAAAAATAACATTATGTGGTCTTAGCAACAACACAATTTTTATAAGGAATATCAATTAAGAGGTCTTAGATCGAGGACCAGGTCCTATTACAATGTCCACCTCCATCTCCCAACCCGGCCTTTCTGAAACTAAACCGTTTCTTGTACTTAACACCGTAGCCCCCTTAAATGCCATGACCACATTGCTAAAGTCGGTACATAGAACATGTTACAAAATAGTAAACTAAGGACCGACCGAAAGTGATTTTTTAATTTCGGCCGATGCCGAAAATAGGCCGAAAGTTTAAAGTGATTTTCGGCTGAAACCAAAATAGATCGAAAGTTTAAAAATGACTTTCGGCCGAAACCGAAAAAAGGCCGAAAGTTTAAAATTACTTTCGGCCGAAACCGAAGCCGAGAATGAAATATTTTGATATTTTGAAATTCGCTCCCGCATACAGTCTGCATACATCGAAAATAATGGGGGAAAATATAAATATTTACATTATTTTTATAAAAAAGGAGATAATCGTGAATATTAATTAATAAACATCTAAGGGGTCTCAATTTCGCGACCCGCGAGAAATTTGTGACCCGCAAGACGATATTTTGCGGCTCACTATATGACAGAAAAGTTTATTGTTAATGCTCCGAAGCGTTTCCCCCATTCTCATATCTATATCCTGACTCTCCTCGACGGTTTCAGTCGAATCTCACCGACTAGTCTAATTCTAATTTTTTTTTTTAAATGTTCTATACATGTATGATGATTATAATGGTAAGAAACGTTTTAAACTCGGAATATAGGTTTTTATTTTTTAGCTTTTTATGAGACAACATGGCAAAGTTTGCGGCTTTGAGAAAAGTTTTTTAAAGTAAGTTGGCGAGTAATGCACAACCATAATTGTGTAAATCGTAGTAATCTGATACATTATCAAAGGATCCATATTAAAATTGCCGCTAGTGTTTACGAGTGAGGGAAATTCCGAGCCCGTCAGCTTGGGCAATTGCTATTTCTAAATCTTCTGCTTATGCCTTTTTACACTGTCTGGGTCTCTACATTTTTTAGACTTCAAAACACAGACAGGCACTTTTCAGCTTTTTCCTGACCCTTTCTCCTTTACTGTGCAAGATGCCCCGCGTGGGGGCTGAATAGAAAAACAGACACGCATTGACATTTTATTGCATTGCCCTCCACCTTCCCTGAAATTTTTAGGTTTTTCAAGCAGAACATACGACTTTTTGGGAGAACATATCTGTGTGAATAGCTCTTTTCCACTATGCACTTTAACAAGTCAAAGTTCAGGGCCAAACTTATTGATGAGGGTCTTCAAGCTATACTGAGAGTCTCAGTTGCTTCCTCACTCAAGCCAAAGTTGCCCAGCTGTGTAAAAAGAAGCGCTGCCAGGTCTCTGGCAACATTGAGTAGGTGTAAGAAAGTGAATCCTAGTTCTTGAGAACCCTTAATGTTTTTATTGTTATTTATAAAGATTGAGCAGATTGTAACAGTTGTAATCGCTTTTTTGTGGATTACTTGATGCGGCCCACTGTCACTCAGACACTCCCTTCTTCTTCTTCTTCTTCTATATCTTAAGGGCCCACGATCAATTTATTGATCATTTTGGCTCCTATGCATGTAGATGGGATTTGCAATGTTTCTGTTACTGGTGGTGATGAGGAAATTATGCACTAGGGGTTTGAAGGCTTGAGGCAA
>CAXITT010000168.1:168375-220485 GCA_964033795.1 Lymnaea stagnalis
GGGGGTGTGGTGGGTGGGGGGGGGGTGCTAAAAGTTGTTTATTTTTCCAGGGGGTGGGGGCAAACATTTTTTAGTAATGTTTTAATTTACTGTAGCGTATTTTTATGGTGAACGAACGGACAGGACATCAGCTTAGTTACTTTCTCTTTATTTTCTCTTTACTTTAATAATTTGTTTGTCTACTTTTGTCTAAAAAAAAATTATCCAATCAATCCAGGGGGGGGGGACAAGTGCCCCCCTTGCCCCCCCTGCGGGCGCCCATGATCAGGGGGGACTATATCTTACGGAAACTTGGACATCAGGGGAAACTAAATCTTACGGATACTTCGATATCAAAGGCAACTAAATCTTACGGAAACTTGGACATCAGGGGGAAATAAATCTTACGGAAACTTGGACATCAGGGGGAAATAAATCTTACGGAAACTTGGACATCAGGGGGAAATAAATCTTACGGAAACTTGGACATCAGGGGGAAATAAATCTTAAGGAAACTTGGACATCAGGGGGAAATAAATCTTAAGGAAACTTGGACATCAGGGGGGAATAAATCTTACGGATACTTCGATATCAAAGGCAACTAAATCTTACGGAAACTTGGACATCAGGGGGAAATAAATCTTAAGGAAACTTGGACATCAGGGGAAACTAAATCTTACGGAAACTTTGACATCAGGGGGAAATAAATCTTAAGGAAACTTGGACATCAGGGGGAAATAAATCTTAAGGAAACTTGGACATCAGGGGGAAATAAATCTTAAGGAAACTTGGACATCAGGGGGAAATAAATCTTAAGGAAACTTGGACATCAGGGGGAAATAAATCTTACGGAAACTTGGATATAAGAGGAAATAAATCTTACGGAAACTTGGACATCAGGGGAAACTAAATCTTACGGATACTTCGATATCAAAGGCAACTAAATCTTACGGAAACTTGGACATCAGGGGGAAATAAATCTTATTGAAACTTGGACATCAGGGGGAAATAAATCTTACGGAAACTTGACATCAGGGGGAAATAAATCTTACGGAAACTTGGACATCAGGGGGAAATAAATCTTACGGAAACTTGGATATAAGAGGAAATAAATCTTACGGAAACTTGGACATCAGGGGAAACTAAATCTTACGGATACTTCGATATCAAAGGCAACTAAATCTTACGGAAACTTGGACATCAGGGGGAAATAAATCTTATTGAAACTTGGACATCAGGGGGAAATAAATCTTACGGAAACTTGACATCAGGGGGAAATAAATCTTACGGAAACTTGGACATCAGGGGAAACTAAATCTTACGGAAACTTCGATATCAAAGGCAACTAAATCTTACGGAAACTTGGACATCAGGGGGAAATAAATCTTAAGGAAACTTGGACATCAGGGGGAAAAATTTTTTACCAAAACTTGGACATCAGGTGGAAATAAATCTTACGGAAACTTGGACATCAGGGGGAAAAAAAACTTAAGGAAACTTGGACATCAGGGGGAAATAAATCTTACGGATACTTCGATATCAAAGGCAACTAAATCTTACGGAAACTTGGACATCAGGGGGAAATAAATCTTACGTATACTTCGATATCAAAGGCAACTAAATCTTACGGAAACTTGGACATCAGGGGGAAATAAATCTTAAGGAAACTTGGACATCAGGGGGAAATAAATCTTAAGGAAACTTGGACATCAGGGGGAAATAAGTCTTACGGAAACTTGGATATCAGAGGAAATAAATCTTACGGAAACGTGGACATCAGGAGGGGGGGGGGGACTAAATCTTGCAGAAACTTTGACATAAGGGGGGAACTAAATCTAACGATGACTTGGAATAAGTGGGGACTAAATCTAACGATGCCTTGGGAACAGTGGTGGTCTAAAACATACGAAGAATTAGCATTATGGGCGGACTAAGATTATTTTTAGGAGTACCTAAATCTTAGTCATTCAATTTTTAGGAGTGCCTAAATCGTAGTCATTCAATTGTTAGGAATAGCTAAATCTTAGTCATTCAATTTTTAGGAATGCCTAAATCTTAGTCTTTCAATTTTTAGGAGTACTTAAATCTTAGTCATTCAATTGTTAAGAGTACCTCAATCTTTGTCATTCAATTTTTAGGAGTACCTAAATCTTAGTCATTCAATTTTTAGGAGTGCCTAAATCTTAGTCATTCAATTTTTAGGAGTACCTAAATCTTAGTCATTCAATTTTTAGGAATACCTAAATCTTTGTCATTCAATTTTTAGGAGTACTTAAATCTTAGTCATTCAATTTTTAGGAGTACTTAAATCTTAGTCATTCAATTTGTAGGAGTACCTAAATCTTAGTCATTCAATTTTTAGGAGTACCTAAACCTTAGTCATTCTATTTTTAGGAGTACCTAAATCTTAGTCATTCAATTTTGCCATGTATTTCACCACTGCTGATGAAATGTTTAAATTGTGCAGGGGAAATGAAGTTAGTCTCATCAATCTTTCATTGATGTTTAAATTGTGCAGGGGAAATGAAGTTAGTCTCATCAATCTTTCGTTGATGTTTAAATTGTGCAGGGGAAATGAAGTTAGTCTCATCAATCTTTCATTGATGTTTAAATTGTGCAGGGGAAATGAAGTTAGTCTCATCAATCTTTCATTGATGTTTAAATTGTGCAGGGGAAATGAAGTTAGTCTCATCAATCTTTCATTGATGTTTAAATTGTGCAGGGGAAATGAAGTTAGTCTCATCAATCTTTCATTGATGTTTAAATTGTGCAGGGGAAATGAAGTTAGTCTCATCAATCTTTCATTGATGTTTAAATTGTGCAGGGGAAATGAAGTTAGTCTCATCAATCTTTCGTTCATGTTTTCTCTTTGTACATTTTGTTTAAAAAAACAACAACGAAATTCATGACGTCATGTTTTGGTATGGGGGGTTTTATATCTGGATCGAGGTCCGGGTGGCACTTTGCTCAACAAAAGGGGCGGCATTATCGACCAACTGCCCAATCACTTCGTGAATTAGGGGGTGGGTGGTGGGGGTGGGTGAGTATCAACAAAATTGAACCAGAACAATAACATAGTGGTCTTGATAAGAACAATAAGATAGTGGACTTGATTAGAAAAATGATACAGTTGGTTTGATCAGGACAATAACAAAGGGGTATAAATCAGAAATATAATATACTGGTAATGATCAGGACAATAATAAAGGGGTATAAATCAGAAATATGTTATAGTGGTTTGATCAGGACAATAATAAAGGGGTATAAATCAAGAATGTCATTGGGTCGGTCCTTTTCATCCTCTATACTAAATCTCTATCATCTCTCATTAGCCACCACTCAGTTTCCAGTCAATCCTTTGCTGATGACACTCAAATCAGTGACTCTTGCTTTCCTGATCAACTTGATGCCACAATCCTTCGCATGCAGGAGTGCGTGGACGATGTAAAGCGTTGGATGACTTGCAGCAAACTGAAGCTAAATGATGATAAAACGGAAATCCTTCTCATCCACTCTCAAAACAAACTTCTCCCTCCATCCGCTCCTTCTTCTATATCTATTGGCAACTCTAACATCACACTCTCTTCCTCTGCCAGAAACCTTGAGTCACGCTTACAGACACCCTCTCCATGGACAAACATGTCACGAATATATGCAGATCAGCATACAACGAAATTAGAAAATCAGCACCATTAGACACCTCCTCTCCTTTGATGCCACAAAAACTCTCGTCTCTTCACTCATTCTTTCAAAATTTGACTACTGTAACACTCTTCTCGCAGGCATTCCTCAACACCACATAGACAAACTTCAGAAGGCACAGAACTCAGCATGCAGACTCATTTTTAAATCAAAGAAACATGACCACATTCAACCACACATGCGGCAACTCCACTGGCTTCCAATATCCTCTCGCATCAAGTACAAGTCTGCCAATCTTTGCTTCAACTCGTTCACTGACCCTCACTTTCCTGTCTATCTCTCTGAACTGTTGCTTCCTTACATCCCCACAAGACAACTACGCTCTTCCATTGACAATAGAACCCTCTCAATCCCAAGAACCAAAACTAAGACCATCGGTGAACGCTCCTTCTACTTCCATGGGCCCACGTTCTGGAACCAGCTTCCCTTCCATATCCGTCATTGTGAGACCTCGTCCACTTTTAAAAAGTCCCTTAAAACCCATCTGTTTAGGTCCGCCTATGACCTGTGATGCACCTTCCTTGCCCTGGCTCATTTTCTGTCTCGGGTTGATCCTGTAGTATAGGCCAAAGCGTGCCAAAGTGTACTCGTTTTATAACAATTTTAAGTGTTCCTATAGTATAGTAGTTACTATCCTAGTGTCTCATTTTAATTTTACTTAGTTTACATGTTTTTTAATAATTGTAAAGCGCTTAGAGCTTTAAGGTAAGCGATATATAAAAATGCCTAAATAAATAAATAAATATATTATAGTGGTATTGATCAGGACAATAATAAAGGGGTATAAATCAGAAATATATTATAGTGGTATTGATCAGGACAATAATAAAGGGGTATAAATCAGAAATATATTATAGTTGTATTGATCAGGACAATAATAAAGGGGTATAAATCAGAAATATATTATAGTGGTATTGATCAGGACAATAAAAAGGGATGTTGATCAGGACAATAATATAATGGTATTGATGAGAGAAAAAACAAAAGTCTTTTCATGTAATGATGGTATTGACTCATCGCTAGAGTTGGACAAGCGTGAATCTGACTTTTAAATGATTTTTGAACTTTATACTAGAATGAAGTAAACAACAGAAATTCAGAAATTCTAGCTAATGTGTTGTTCAATGAACGTGTGCTTAGAAGTTTGATTTGTGTACTAGATTTCTCCGTGAGCGTATCTGACGTGGAGATTAAGTGTGTACCTGTTGCTATGTGGGTTTTTTTTTTTGTTGTTGTTTTTTTTTTGCTGACGTTTTATGGTATGAAAGATGGCGTTTCTAGTTTTTATGGTTTTTGGTAGTTAGAGAGTTGTAGAAAAATGGTGGAAGGAAGTAGGACATATTTGGATAATGTTGACTGGTTGATCTGCGGACTGTGGTTGATGTTATCACCTCCGCATTTTTTTTTTTGTTGTTGTTTTTTTTTTGCTGACGTTTTATGGTATGAAAGATGGCGTTTCTAGTTTTTATGGTTTTTGGTAGTTAGAGAGTTGTAGAAAAATGGTGGAAGGAAGTAGGACATCTTTGGATAATGTTGACTGGTTTATCTGCGGACTATGGTTGATGTTATCACCTCCGCATTTCGTGACGTCTCACAAATACTACCAATCAGATATACCCAATGGGGAGACTGTCCCACACCCGTGCAAGACGAATTATATCTGGCATGGAGTTGGTCACTTCATAGACCAGGGAAGAGGAATCACGAATCCCTTCGGTGCTGACTTTGACAAGGCAGGAAGAGTAAGTGGCATATTGTTTTATCAAGTGGGTTTCTACACTAAGTAAAAAAAAACCTGTCTCCATTTTTAACCCGCTCTACACTTCGCAACCCACCCTCCCCCTTTTAACCGACTCTGCATAACGGCTGTTTTATGACCGAGATGAGGAACTGAGACACGCTCCAGTAGATTAGAATGCTTCCAAATACTTTAGGAGTGATTACAGTGTGTGATCAAGTTTATCACTTAGAAGTCCTAACAATGTGTGATAAAGTTTATCACTTATGAGTACTAACATTGTGTGATGAAGTTTATCACTTAAGAGTCCTAACAATGTGTGATGAAGTTTATCACTTAAGAGTCCTAACAATGTGTGATGAAGTTTATCACTTAAGAGTCCTAACAATGTGTGATGAAGTTTATCTCTTAGGAGTCCTAACAATGTGTGATGAAGTTTATCACTTAGGAGTCCTAACAATGTGTGATGAAGTCTATCAATGAAGCATATAAATGAAGTCTATCAATGAAGCATATAAATGAAGTCTATCAATGAAGCATATAAATGAAGTCTATCAATGAAGCATATAAATGAAGTCTATCAATGAAGCATACAAATGAAGTCTATCAATGAAGCTTATCAGTGAAGTCTATCAATGAAGCTTATCAGTGAAGTCTACCATAAAGCCTATCAATGAAGAATGCATTTTTACTCTTAATTTTTTAAAATTGAAATGTAAAAAAACTTTCCTTTTCCCTCCAAAAATATTTCCTTTTGTTATCGAATTTTTTACTTGCTATTAAATTTCACAATTTTTGTTTTGCTCTAAACTTTCAACAAAGGAATTGTGGGGACCCCCTCCTAATAATTACCCCCTTTCTACGCCCCTGAACACAACATGAGGATGTTTTAGTAAAGTAACTTGATCCACACTTGCGCTTTGTTGAAGGTTTGGACAGCAGCTCTGTGCCAG
This sequence comes from Lymnaea stagnalis, assembly GCA_964033795.1. Classification (NCBI taxonomy): domain Eukaryota; kingdom Metazoa; phylum Mollusca; class Gastropoda; family Lymnaeidae; genus Lymnaea; species Lymnaea stagnalis. Next base: position 174,748 of record CAXITT010000168.1, read on the forward strand.
AAAGATTCCGACGGTGACGGAATGACCAATGGTCAAGAGTTGGGCGACCCGGACTGTTTGTGGCAGAAAGGCGCCATCCCTGACCGCACAACAAGCCTGTCTCATCCGGGTAATGTAATAAATATAATGTTTTTGTTTTTTTTTGTTTTTTTCATGTATGCCCTGTTACCATGAATACACATAAACGCCAGCTATACTTCATTTCAGTATCACCACACGAAAGGGTTGAATATTGTTGCATAATCAGTACAACAGCGTCAAATAAAATAAAGGTTACTTGAGTTTGCTATGGCGGCGGAAGTTCATTCTTTTTCTCACTCAGTCAAAACTATTTCTTTATGAATAATAATGTCATTTTGTGCTTTTCGCGTTTAAATGCCACAAACCTATTAAGTGATTTTTTAAAAAAATATAACTAATTTTACGATCTGTGTAGATGATATTAATGAAAAGAGTCAAACAACATTCATCTGTGATGATTCTATAGCCAATCAGAATGCATACAGTAAAATGACGTCTCGAGCTCCCCCTACCAGGCGGACGTCATCTCAGCCAATAACCATAAGCCAGTCACGAAGAAATCTGAAAATCCTTCTCCAATCGGATTTAATGTTTTTTGAATAACATGGAGCTACAGAATAATTTTAAGGCTTCTTAAATTCATATTTTGTTTGATGTCATTTGTTTTGTTTGGTGTCATTTGTTTTGTTTGATGTCATTTGTTTTGTTTGAGGTCATTTGTTTTGTTTGATGTCATTTGTTTTGTTTGATGTCATTTGTTTTGTTTGATGTCATTTGTTTTGTTTGATATCATTTGTTTTGGTTGATGTCATTTGTTTTGTTTGATGTCATTTGTTTTGGTTGATGTCATTTGTTTTGTTTGATGTCATTTGTTTTGATTGATGTCATTTGTTTTGATTGATGTCATTTGTTTTGTTTGATGTCATTTGTTTGTCAGGTGTATGCGAGCCATGGGATTCGCCGAAATGTTTTTCAAAGGAGGTCGCCAGCCCCAAGTACCGAACTCAAGAAGAATGGATGAAAGACATGTGCAGGGCAAAAGAATTCGTTTGTGCAGGACTCAACGAATCAGGTCAGACACTATGTTAATTTATCTACAGCTAGTAAACCAATTTCAGTCAATTCAATCTACTTATGATTAGTCATTATTTTAACAGTGGAAAATTTAGAGAGGTTCATTTGGTTTTTTTAAATTAAATGAATATTATGACATTATTTTAAAAGATGACCAATTAATATTTGCATGTTACTTTACGACATAACTTTTGAAAATATGAAAAAATATTGATTTGTTTAAAGTGTGGTACTTGTACAATGTTTCAAAGAAAAAGGATTTTGGGCTATCAAAATATGGAAGAAGAGAAGAAGAAATAGAAATACGTATTAAAATTTAGATAAACAAACTTTAGACCTAACCAACTTGATAGAAATAAATATGAGACTCATTATGACCTCAATTTTATGAAAGAAAAGTTATTTTTGATATTTAAACCATTTTTTGTTGTCTTCTATAACAGATAAAATCCGTTTGTGTGTATATATATATATATATATATATATATATATATATATATATATATATATATATATATATATATATAATGCAAGATAATCCTCTTTTTGTATAATGTCCCATCTGAAATATTTTTATTAAATTTAAATCCTCATTTTGTATAATGTCCCAACTGAAAAGTTTATGTTAAATTTTAACCCGTTACGTCATCTGGAAGCAGAAGTTCATGTCTCGCATGTTGTACTCACTTGCGTGCAAAACTAACCATTCATATATGCCTAAAGTTGGGATCTATTTTAAGATCATTTAACTTTGTAAGTACAATTATATGGCTCAAATAAAAAAAATCATTAATATGTGCATTATTTTCAATTAAAAATTCCTAATTCACATAATTAAATGTCACATATAAGAATCATTCATAATTTTCTGTCACCAGATGTCAGAAATATGAGTCTGAGATTGCTGAATGGCAAAGTCCCAGCCAAAGAGACCACCTACATGTGTCAGATCTTTGACTTCGAGGCAATGGCCCCGCCTGGAGATTACCACCTCATTGCCGTGGAACCCATACTGGACAACAGATACGTCATACATCACATTATACTTTTTGGCTGCCACGGTATTGTTATCTGTACATTGTACTGTTTGGCTGTGAAGTTATTGGTGTAAATTACATTTTACTGGTTTGATGTGAAGTTTTTGGTGTACATTACATTTTACTGTTTTGATGTGAAGTTATTGGGATACCATACATTTTACTGTTTTGATGTGAAGTTATTGGTGTAAATTACATTTTACTGTTTTGATGTGAAGTTATTGGTGTACATTACATTTTACTGTTTTGATGTGAAGTTATTGGTGTACATTACATTTTATGTTTTTGATGTGAAGTTAGTGGTATACATTACATTTTACGGTTTTGATGTGAAGTTATTGGTGTACATTACATTTTACTGTTTGGCTGTGAAGTTATTGGTGTACATTACATTTTACTGTTTTGATGTGAAGTTATTAGTGTACATTACATTTTACTGTTTTGCTTTGAAGTTATTGGTGTACATTACATTTTACTGTTTTGCTGTGAAATTATTGGTGTACATTACATTTTACAGTTTGGCTGTGAAGTTATTGGTGTATAACACATTTTACTGTTCGGCTGTGAAGTTATTGGTGTAAATTACATTTTACTGTTTGGCTGTGAAGTTATTGGTGTACAACACATTTTAATGTTTGGCTGTGAATATATTGGTGTACAACACATTTTACTATTTGGCTGTGAAATTATTGGTGTACATTACAATTTACTGTTTGGCTGTGAAGTTATTGGTGTAAATTACATTTTACTGTTTGGCTGTGAAGTCATTGGTGTACATTACATTTTACTGTTTGGTTGTGAAGTTATTGGTGTACATTACATTTTACTATTTGACTGTGAAGTTATTGGTGTACATTACATTTTACTGTTTGGCTGTGAAGTTATTGGTGTATATTACATTTTACTGTTTGGCTGTGAAGTTATTGGTGTACATTACATTTTACTGTTTGACTGTGAAGTTATTGGTGTACATTAAATTTTACTGTTTGGCTGTGAATTTATTGGTGTAAATTACATTTTACTTTTTTGATGTGATGTTATTGGTGTACATTACATTTTATGTTTTTGATGTGAAGTTAGTGGTATACATTACATTTTACGGTTTTGATGTGAAGTTATTGGTGTACATTACATTTTACTGTTTGGCTGTGAAGTTATTGGTGTACATTACATTTTACTGTTTTGATGTGAAGTTATTAGTGTACATTACATTTTACTGTTTTGCTGTGAAGTTATTGGTGTACATTACATTTTACAGTTTGGCTGTGAAGTTATTGGTGTATAACACATTTTACTGTTTAGCTGTGAAATTATTGGTGTACATTACATTTTACTGTTTGGCTTTGAATTTATTGGTGTAAATTACATTTTGCTGTTTGGCTGTGAAGTCATTGGTGTACATTACATTTTACTGTTTGGTTGTGAAGTTATTGGTGTACATTACATTTTACTATTTGACTGTGAAGTTATTGGTGTACATTACATTTTACTGTTATGCTGTGAAGTTATTGGTGTACATTACATTTTACTGTTTGGCTGTGAAGTTATTGGTGTACATTAAATTTTACTGTTTGACTGTGAAGTTATTGGTGTACATTACATTTTACTGTTTGGCTGTGAAGTTATTGGTGAAAATTACATTTTACTGTTTTGATGTGATGTTATTGGTGTACATTACATTTTACTGTTTGGCTGTGAAGTTATTGGTGTACATTACATTTTATGTTTTTGATGTGAAGTTAGTGGTATACATTACATTTTACGGTTTTGATGTGAAGTTATTGGTGTACATTACATTTTACTGTTTGGCTGTGAAGTTATTGGTGTACATTACATTTTACTGTTTTGATGTGAAGTTATTAGTGTACATTACATTTTACTGTTTTGCTGTGAAGTTATTGGTGTACATTACATTTTACTGTTTGGCTGTGAAGTTATTGGTGTACATTACATTTTACTGTTTTGATGTGAAGTTATTAGTGTACATTACATTTTACTGTTTTGCTGTGAAGTTATTGGTGTACATTACATTTTACTGTTTTGCTGTGAAATTATTGGTGTACATTACATTTTACAGTTTGGCTGTGAAGTTATTGGTGTATAACACATTTTACTGTTTTGATGTGATGTTATTGGTGTACATTACATTTTACTGTTTGGCTGTGAAGTTATTGGTGTACAACACATTTTAATGTTTGGCTGTGAATATATTGGTGTACAACACATTTTACTGTTTGGCTGTGAAAATATTGGTGTACATTACATTTTACTGTTTGGCTGTGAAGTTATTGGTAAAATTACATTTTACTGTTTGGCTGTGAAGTCATTGGTGTACATTACATTTTACTGTTTCGTTGTGAAGTTATTGGAGTACATTACATTTTACTATTCGACTGTGAAGTTATTGGTGTACATTACATTTTACTGTTTGGCTGTGAAGTTATTGGTGTACATTACATTTTACTGTTTTGATGTGATGTTATTGGTGTACATTACATTTTACTGTTTGGCTGTGAATTTATTGGTGTACATTACATTTTACTGTTTGACTGTGAAGTTATTGGTGTACATTTCATTTTACTGTTTGGCTGTGAAGTTATTGGTGGTCATTACATTTCACTGTTTGGCTGTGAAGTTATTGGTGTACATCACATTTTACTGTTTAGCTGTGAAGTTATTGGTGTACATTACATTTTACTGTTTGGCTGTGAAGTTATTGGTGTACATTACATTTTACTGTTTAGCTGTGAAATTATTGGTGTACATTACATTTTACTGTTTGGCTTTGAATTTATTGGTGTACATTACATTTTACTGTTTGGATATGAAGTTATTGGTGTACATTACATTTTACTGTTTGGCTGTGAAGTTATTGGTGTACATTACATTTTACTGTTTTGCTGTGAAGTTATTGGTGTACATTACATTTGACTTTTTTGCTGTGAAGTTATTGGTGTACATTACATTTTACTGTTTGGCTGTGAAGTTATTGGTGTACATTACATTTTACAGTTTGGCTGTGAAGTTATTGGTGTACATTACATTTTACTGTTTGGCTGTGAAGTTATTGGTGTACATTACATTTTACTTTTTGGCTGTGAAGTTATTGGTGTACATTATATTTTACTGTTTGGCTGTGAAGTTATTGGTGTACATTACACTTTACTGTTTGGCTGTGAAGTTATAGGTGTACATTACATTTTACTGTTTGGCTATGAAGTTATTGGTGTACATTACATTTTACTGTTTGGCTGTGAAGTTATTGGTGTACATTACATTTTACTGTTTGGATGTGAAGTTATTGGTGTACATTAGATTTTACTGTTTGGCTGTGAAGTTATTGGTGTACATTACATTTTACTTTTGGCTGTGAAGTTATTGGTGTACATTACATTTTACTGTTTGGCTGTGAAATTATTGGTGTACATTACATTTTACTGTTTGGCTGTTAAGTTATTGGCGTACATTACATTTTACTGTTTGGCTGTGAAGTTATTGTTTCTTTTTGATCCCACTAAAAAACTAAAAGGAAAAATAAACAAAAACCATAATCATTTTTGTTTAAATTAAGAAATAATACAAACTAATTACGAATATTTATTAGAACATTTTTAAAAAATAAATAAATTATCCCAAAACAGCCATCCAATATCCCTGCATATAAGATGTTGTATCATTCCTGGCAACTCTCAGCATCCATTGAGTTTATACACACACACACACAAAGGCAGTCAAAATCATATTTTGGGATAGCATAAGCTAAATTTTCATTTTTAAAGTTAAAACCAGGAAATTTTGAAATATTCAAATTATAACCAGGACATTTCAGTATAGGAGAGCTCATGACAGTTTGGATTATTATGTTTTTTCTTGACTTCTGAAGAAGGCATTTGGTCGAAACGGGTATGAGATAACTGTTTTCGAGATCAACATGTTTACTTGCAGACTTTGCGGTCCCTAGCGAAACCCCATATGAGTGCGGGATGGTGGCTTCACGTTTTTGCTATGATTTTCTAAACATTTGGACAGTAGGGTTAGCAGGAGAATGTTATCATCCCCAAACTGGCATTAGGATAGGTACAAAAGGCTACGCACGAATGGCTCTTCAGGTAATCAATAAAATTATCAAATCGTTTTTTAACGTCGCTTAAACCTAAGATGCCCTTTAATTGCTTGACCAGTCTACGGCTTTAAAACCTAAGATGCCCTTTAATTGCTTGACCAGTCTACGGCTTTAAAATCTAAGATGCCCTTTAATTGCTTGACCAGTCTACGGCTTTAAAATCTAAGATGCCCTTTAATTGCTTGACCAGTTTACGGCTGTAAAACCTAAGATGCTCTTTAATTGCTTGACCAGTCTACGGCTTTAAAATCTAAGATGCCCTTTTATTGCTTGACCAGTCTATGGTTTTAAAATCTAAGATGCCCTTTAATTGCTTGACCAGTCTATGGCTTTAAAACCTAAGATGCCCTTTAATTGCTTGACCAGTCTACGGATATAAAATCTAAGATGCCCTTTAATTGCTTGACCAGTTTACGGCTTTATAACCTAAGATGCCCTTTTATTGCTTGACCAGTCTACGGCTTTAAAACCTCTACTTAAGATGTTTTATCGCAGCTGTTGCATGATATTGTTTTTTTAAAAATGAATTTCAGCTCCACTGGAACAATCCTCAAAACAAAAGTGACTGGACTGACACCTCTGGTTTGAAACTCTTCTACACGGAGAATAGGTATGGCGTTTAGCTTCTTGGAAGTTTATTTTAGACGAAATTTTCCATAGCACTCATAGCTGAAAGTAAAGAGCTTCTCGGATGTTTTTTTTTAATGACGGAATTTTACATTTCACACATTGTGGGGATGGTTCATAGTCTTATTTTAAAAGAAGACATTGGTTCTTTAGCAGACGTTGCAGAACAAACATTTTATTTTTTGAATTGAATCCACAGAAGACCGACTCTTAAACCGTTGATACTCTAAAAATATTAGAAACTAGATGTAGCCCGCCAAACATGGGCGATAGCATGCGTGAGCTTCCTATCTACTAAAGTTACTTGACAAAAACGTGAACTCAAGCTACGCACATTTAAGAATCCCAATTCTGCTACACCCCTCCCCCTTTTTCATGATACGTCATTGCACACTTTTTATTTCACGCCCATGAACTATATAAATGTAGCCAACCCGCGGCTTAGCATACGCCGCGAGCTTGACTGACAAGAGAGGGTGGTGCAGGAGGGGGGCGGTAGCTCTACCGCAGTGCGCATCTCACGAGACCAACGATGGGCTGGCAAGGGAAGGGAGGGGAGGGTTTGCCTCCGTCTCACTTGCTCTGGCGTATCTATATGTAGCCTGGATGGTCGTCTTGGTCGTCTTTGTCTTCTTGTTTGCCCTACTTCTGGCAAATTATATATATACATTAAATAATGAAGAAAACCCTTAAAAATTGAACCTGATATTTAATATGGAGAGCTTCGCTCAGGTGTGTTGGAACATGAATTTTGATGGTAGGCGGATGTGAATTTCCGACGGAAAATAAATTTTTATGCTAAAAATACCTACAAAATATGTTCCGTCGATATAGGAGATAAAGACAAAGATGGCAGGAAGAGTCATATTTATAATTAAGATTCCGGTTTTCGTACCATGAAGGCAATGAACAGTAAATGGAAGATTGTTACTGTAACGCATGCTAACTTTAGTGCGTTGTGTTAGCATGGTTAACTGCTTTACTTCTATCTTGTGCGTTCAGGATGCCGGCTTGTATAATGGTATGCTTACTTCACTCTTTCACTCCTAAACTCTATCAGTCTGTCACACAAGAAGTAGATATCATTTTCCAGTTAAATTCACAGTGCTTAATTATATCACTTTTCTACAATAATAATAATAATAATCCTTGCACAAATATCCAGGTAATAGCATCCAGGATGCAATAATCTCACACATGTATAAATATATAATACTCCATGGCATGATAGAAAATCCACATGACAGAAAATGAAAAACGTCTTCAATTCTCTTCGACATCTGAGGAACTGCTCTGATCACTCAAAAACGTTCGGCTCCTTTCTGCCGTACAAAAAACATAATTCACTCTCTTTTCCCGTGGAAAGCTACAAGTTAATAGAGTTCACTGTTCAACTCTTGCCACCTCCCTGACTCAATGGTTTCGTGTGCTAACATGGTCTGTTACACGCCCTAACCATCCAAAAAAATTTTGTGCAAGAAAATTTTTGGCAAAAATATACATGTAGAAAATATGGTAAGCATGAAATAAACTCAAAAAATGGTCATCATTAAATGCAATGATGGGTGTGTGACAATCCAAATTATTCAATGTTATTGCATCAAAATGTCTTAATCATTCAATATCTAACATATAATTGAGTAGTCATTATTGTTAACATAATATCCAAATCTTTATACCATGAAGTTGTAAGACAACTCTATCTTAAGAAATATGTCACAACATAGAGCATATTATTCATATATTAAATATTTAGTAAATAAATCAATGAAAAGATGATTTCTCAAATGTTTATGCACTTGGTAAAATTATTCATCTAAAATGCTCTTGAATTCTTGCTAATATTTCATAAATAATAATAACACACATCCTAATTATTTACAACATTTGCAGTCTTGCAATAATTTACAGAAGTGGAATTTGAACTCATGCAATACACTCTACTTTTTAATTATGTGACCATGTTATGAGATCTCAATAAAAGTTGAAAAAAATGCTGATATCTCTAACAAAATATCAATATCGAATCTGTCAATCAAATAATATTATAAATAGCAAAATTTCTTCATCTAATGGTACTATTGAATGTTAATATCACAAATTTGGTATTGCATAAGAGTGATTAATATATTTTTGGCAGAAAGATACAAAATCAGTAATGAAAACTTTTATTAAAATTCCCACTGAATGAGAAAGCGAAGTGACAGTGACATCTTAATGATTAATAATCACTGCGAAACAAATAGAACAACCTTAAATCTTGAATCACAAAATTTCCAACTGGATAAAATCTTATTTTCATTTACAAGATTAATACACAAATATATGTTTCCCAAAAATGAATGAATGTATATGTATACATTCATTTAGAATGTTTGACTAATGTGTCTTAGTTCAGCGTCTTTGTCAGTGTCTGTATGCTCAATATGTCTTGAAAGGAAATCAGCTACTGTGTTGTCTTTGCCTTTTATTGTCCTTATTTCATACTGATAATCTAGTAGAATCAAGGACCATCTGTTTATTTTGTTGTTTGCTATCTTCTTTCTATTTAGTGCAATCAGTGGCTTGTGATCAGTTAATAGGATACATTTTCTACCTAATAAAGATTTTTGTAACTTTGTTAGTGCCCACACAACTGCTAAGCATTCCTTCTCAATGGTCGAGTAGTTAATTTCAGTTCTACTTAGTGCTCTACTTAAATAAGTGATTGGTCTTAGTTTATGATTGACTTCTTGCATAAGGCAAGCTCCTAATCCAACATTGGAAGCATCTGTCACTAAAGTGAAAGATTGATTAAAGTTGGATGATAACAATATGTTGTCACTTTGGAAAATTTCTTTGATTGTTTTTAATGTATTCTCACATTCATCTGTCCATACTATTTGTTTCTTGCTGTTTTTTTTCATTAATTTCCTTAAAGATAAAGTTATATCAGAGAACTTTGGTACGAAAGTGCTGTAAAAATTGCACAAACCTAAAATGGCTTTGACTTCTTTTTGAGTGTGTGGTGTTTTTATGTTTAATATTTTTCCTCTGTTTTGTTCTGTGGACAGAATTGTGTTCTTACTAACTTTGAATCCTAAAAATTATATTTCTTCTTGAGCAAATTTTAATTTGTTTGGTGCTATTGTGACTCCATGTGATCTTAATTTGTCTAGTACTAGTTTCATTTTCTCTATGTGTGTTTTCATGTCTTTAGTGTGGATGCAGATATCATCAACGAAATGCACCACATTTGGTATTCCTGTTAACATGATTCGTATGAATCGAGAGAACGTTGCAGTTGAATTAACCAGTCCAAATGGCATTACTGTCCATTCAAACAACCCTTCCTCTGTGGCAAATGCAGTTAGGGCATGGAATCTGGATGCATCCCTATTTGCCAGAAACCTCTGTTCAAATCTAGGTGTGTGAATATTGTTGACGAACCTATTTCCTCAAGCAATTCTCTAGTGTCCCTCATGGGTTCTGCATCTAACTGTGTAATTTTGTTTAGTTCCCTATAATCACAGCATATATGACACTTTCCATTTTTCTTTTTTTTTACCACTACCATGGGTGATGATATTGGTGAGTCTGATCTTTTGATTTTATTAGTCTTTAGTAAATGATTAAGTTCTTTTTTCACTTCTTCTCTAAAAGCGTATGGAATTGGATAAATTTTGTGTTTGAATGTGAGTTCCTGTGTTAAAATAATTTTGTGATCTATACTGTTAGTGTGTCCTATGTTTTCTGTGATGACATCATTGTATTCTTTCAGTATTGTTGTTAAGTGTCTGTTTGTTGTTGGGTTATTTTCATTGTCTTCTAACTGTATTACACTAGCAATAGTTACTGTGCTAGTTATTTCTTTAGTGATGTTATGTAAGTCTTCTGGACAAGAGTCATATTTCCTAAGTAAGTCAACATGTAGTACTTTAAGTTCACCCTTCATTTGGATGACGTAATCAACCAAATTAATCTTATCATGGATTGTGAAAGGGCCCTGCCAGATTTTCTGTCCATTGCTGTTTGGTAACCACACTAACACTTTATCATTTATTTTAAGGTCTCTGAGATATCTATTTGCATTCTTTATGTGTCTTTGTCTTTTAGATTCTCTATCTGTGTTTTCTTTAGCATTCTCTATGCCATATATTATCCTCTCTCTAATTTTGGTAATAATGTCAAATGTGTCCTGTTCTGTGATTTTTTGGCCTAAAATGTTTTCTTTGAATAGTCTCACTGGTCCTTTTAGATTAGCTCCAAATATAAGCTCAAATGGAGAGTATCCAGTGGTGTCTAGTATGCTCTCCCTATAGGCAAATAAAACCATGAGTATGTAAAGGTACCATTCTCTAGGATGGTCTATTGTGGTTTTACTTAGCATTATTTTTAATGTTTTGTTCCACCGTTCTGACATACCATTGCCTTGTGATCTATATATAGTGGAATGAACTTGTATGATTCTAGAAGTTTTGTGACTGCATTAGTTAAATTGGATGTGAATTATGTTCCATTGTCGGGTAGTATTTTGTCGGGGAACCCATATCTGGGGAAGACATCCAGCAGTGCCATGCATATTGCATCTGAATTAATTGACTTGAGCGGGTGTGCTTCTGGCCATCTAGATGTCATGTCAATCATAGTTAAAATAAATATGTGTCCTTTGTTTGAAGGTGGATTCAAATGACAAATGATGTCTATTGCGACCTTCTCGAAGTTTCTGCCTATTTTGTCTGCAGCTTGGATTGGTGCCTTGTGTTTACTGTGCATGGGGTTCTTTGCTAGACATGTTTACATTTTTAGATATGTTTCTTTACATCTTTATGAATACTACAACAAAATGATAAATTGTATTCGTATACAGACGTCGATTCGATGCAGCCAACTTTATCACTGGACTAGACGAATTTGTGCTCCCCCCTGGAAGGCAGTCGATCAAAGTGAGCAGCACATGTACCAGCACCTGCAGCCAGCAGTCAGTGACCAGGCAAGCGTGGGTGACCAAGGCTTGGAACCACATGCATTACGCAGGTGAGAAAATGTCTGGGCAAGCGAGTTTCTAGGGCAATGGTTTTTAACCATGGGTTCACACACCACCGGTGCTTTGGGGGGGGGGGGAATTCCAGGGCGTGTTTGAAGACTCCGTATTGTTGTGAAGCACAAATACCACCCACGCCCCCAACCCCACCACCCCCCCCCCAAAAAACAACACACAAATAAAATTGAGGAATAAAAGATTTGGTTAATTTGTATTTACGCCTTTTTATTTGCTTCTAACAGTCCCCTCTAGCAGGTCCACACTAAGAGGTCCACACTAGCAGGTCCACACTAGGAGGTCCACCCTAGGAGGTTCACACTAGGAGGTCCACACTAGCAGGTCCACACTAGGAGGTCCACACTAGGAGGTCCACACTAGGAGGGCCACACTAGCAGGTCCACACTAGGAGGTCCACACTAGGAGGTCCACACTAGCAGGTCCACACTAGCAGGTCCACACTAGGAGGTCCACACTAGCAGGTCCACACTAGGAGGTCCACACTAGCAGGTCCACACTAGGAGGTCCACACTAGGAGGTCCACACTAGCAGGTCCACACTAGCAGGTCGACACTAGCAGGTCCACACTAGCAGGTCCACACTAGGAGGTCCACCCTAGGAGGTCAACCCTAGGAGGTTCACCCTAGGAGGTCCACCCTAGGAGGTCCATCCTAGGAGGTCCACCCTAGGAGGTCCACCCCAGGAGGTTCAACATGTCAGGTCCACACACGCAAGTCCACCCTAGCACCTCCACCCTGGCAGGTCCAACCTAACAGGTCAACACTAGCATGTCCACCCTGGCAGGTCCACCCCGACAAGTCCACCGTAGCAGGTCAATCCTAGCTGGTCAACTCTGGCAGATCAACCCTAGAAGGTCCACCCTAGGAGGTCCACCCTAGCAGGTCCACCCTAGAAGGTCCACCCTAGCAGGTCCCCCCTAGCAGGTCCATCCAAGGAGGTCCTCCCTACCAGGTCCACCCTAGCAGGTCCACCCTAGCAGGTCCACTGAAGAATGACAACTATATTAACTCAATAATTATGTTCATATCATTTATTTTAGGACAATACATTTTATCGGGGCATGGCGTGGGTACTACGTTTTCAAATTGGGAGACCGGGACCACTGGAAAAAAAAATTAAGAACACCTGGTCTAAGATAAGGTAGAATGTGTGAATGAAAGTGATTGCTGGGTAGTGAGTGCTTTAGTGACCGGTGAGTGACCAAATGAATATTATTATGCAGTGATAACTCAGAAGTCAGTCTAGAAAATCAACAATTATTGACCTTATCAGCGCCATATACAATTATCTCAAAGTTGATATATTTTTTTTTAAATTGCATTCGTTACGATAGTAAATTGTTAATTGTCATCAATGATACACACACAAAAATTGTTAAAATGAAATCTATAATGTGTGATGCTCTCTAAAGATAAAGTTTGCTATAGATGATGTTTGCTACGGATAATATTTGCCATTGATTATGTTCACTTGCGAAAAAGTTCACTAGAGAAAATAATTGCTTGAGATAATTTTCGTTATAGATAATGTTTGCTATAGATAATGTTTGTTATAAATAATGTTTGTTATGGATAATTTTTGTTATAGATAATGTGTCGCTATAGATAATGTTCATTCTAGACATTGTTCACTATAGATAATTTTCACTATAGATAATGTTCGCTATAGAAAGTGTTTGTAAATAAAACAGTTTTTAATTGAGAACCGCTGTATGTCACACATTCTTGTACCAAACAACAGGTAGAAAGATGTCCGTAGAACTGGTCAGGAACGGGAAATCGGTCAGGTTTCTCACCAACGATGTCACCTACAGCTATGACAGTCCCCGTGTATGGTTGTAGTAAGTTATTGTCACGACAGTCCCCATGTATGCTTGTAGTAAGCTTATGCCACGACAGTTTCCATGCAGTGTTGTAGCAAGCTACTGTCACGACAGTTCCCATGTAACTTTGTAGTAAGCTACTGTCATGACAGCCCCCATGTAGCGTTTAGTAAGTTACTGTCACGACAGTCCCCATGTAGCGTTGTGGTAAGTTACTGTCACGACAGTCCCCAAGTAGCGTTGTAGTAAGTTACTGCCATGACAGTCCCCATGTAGCGTTGTAGTAAGTTACTGTCATGACAGTCCCCATGTAGCGTTGTGGTAAGTTACTGTCACGACAGTCCCCATGTAGCGTTGTAGTAAGTTACTGTCATGACAGCCCCCATGTAGCGTTGTAGTAAGTTATTGCCACGACAGTCCCCATGTAGCGTTGTAGTAAGTTACTGTCATGACAGTCCCCATGTAGCGTTGTAGTAAGTTACTGTCACGACAGTCCCCATGTAGCGTTATAGTAAGTTACTGTCATGACAGTCCCCATGTAGCGTTGAAGTAAGTTACTGTCACGACAGTCCCCATGTAGCTTGTAGTAAGTTACTGTCATGACAGTCCCCATGTAGCGTTGTAGTAAGTTACTGTCACGACAGTCCCCATGTAGCGTTGTAGTAAGTTACTGTCATGACAGTCCCCGTGTATCGTTGTAGTAAGTTACTGTCACGACAGTCCCAATGTAGCTTATAGTAAGTTACTGTCACGACAGTCCCCATGTAGCTTATAGTAAGTTACTGTCATGACAGTCCCCATGTAGCGTTGTAGTAAGTTACTGTAATGACAGTCCCCATGTAGCGTTGTAGTAAGTTACTGTCACGACAGTCCCTATGTAGCGTTTTAGTAAGTTACTGTAATGACAGTCCCCATGTAGCGTTGTAGGAAGTTACTGTAATGACAGTCCCCATGTAGCTTGTAGTAAGTTACTGTCATGACAGTCCCCATGTAGCGTTGTAGTAAGTTACTGTCACGACAGTCCCTATGTAGCTTGTAGTAAGTTACTGTAATGACAGTCCCCAATTTAGCGTTGTAGTAAGTTACTGTTACGACAGTCCCCATGTAGCTTGTAGTAAGTTACTATAATGACAGTCCCCATGTAGCGTCGTAGTAATTTACTGTCACGACAGTCCCCATGTAGCTTGTAGTAAGTTACTGTAATGACAGTCCCCATGTAGCGTTGTAGTAAGTTACTGTCATGACAGTCCCCATGTAGCGTTGTAGTAAGTTACTGTCATGACCGTCCCCATGTAACGTTGTAGTAAGTTACTGTCATGACAGTCCCCATGTAGCGTTGTAGTAAGTTACTGTCATGACAGTCCCCATGTAACGTTGTAGTAAGTTACTGTCATGACAGTTCCCATGTAGCGTTGTAGTAAGTTACTGTCATGACAGTCCCCATGTAGCGTTTTAGTAAGTTACTGTCATGACAGTCCTTATGTAGTGTTGTAGTAAGTTACTGTCATGACAGTCCCCATGTAGCGTTGTAGTAAGTTACTGTCATGACAGTCCCCATGTAGCGTTGTAGTAAGTTACTGTCATGACAGTCCCCATGTAGCGTTGTAGTAAGTTACTATCATGACAGTTCCAATGTAGCTTGTAGTAAGTTACTGTCACGAAAGTTCCCATGTAGCTTGTAGTAAGTTACTGTCATGACAGTCCCCATGTAGCGTTGTAGTAAGTTACTATCATGACAGTTCCAATGTAGCTTGTAGTAAGTTACTGTCACGAAAGTTCCCATGTAGCTTGTAGTAAGTTACTACCCATTTAGCTTATAGTAAGTTACTGTCACGACAGTCCCCATGTAGCTTATAGTAAGTTACTGTCACGACAGTCCCCATGTAGCTAGTAGTAAGTTACTGTAATGACAGTCCCCATGTAGCGTTGTATTAAGTTACTGTCACGACAGTCCTTATGTAGCGTTTTAGTATGTTACTGTAATGACAGTCCCCATGTAGCGTTGTAGGAAGTTACTGTAATGACAGTCCCCATGTAGCTTGTAGTAAGTTACTGTCATGACAGTCCCCATGTAGCGTTGTAGTAAGTTACTGTCATGACAGTCCCCATGTAGCGTTGTAGTAAGTTACTGTCACGACAGTCCCCATGTAGCGTTATAGTAAGTTACTGTCATGACAGTCCCCATGTAGCGTTGAAGTAAGTTACTGTCACGACAGTCCCCATGTAGCTTGTAGTAAGTTACTGTCATGACAGTCCCCATGTAGCGTTGTAGTAAGTTACTGTCACGACAGTCCCCATTAAGCGTTGTAGTAAGTTACTGTCATGACAGTCCCCGTGTATCGTTGTAGTAAGTTACTGTCACGACAGTCCCCATGTAGCTTATAGTAAGTTACTGTCACGACAGTCCCCATGTAGCGTTGTAGTAAGTTACTGTCATGACAGTCCCTGTGTATCGTTGTAGTAAGTTACTGTCACGACAGTCCCGATGTAGCTTATAGTAAGTTACTGTCATGACAGTCCCCATTTAGCGTTGTAGTAAGTTACTGTCATGACAGTCCCCATGTAGCGTTATAGTAAGTTACTGTCACGACAGTCCCCATTTAGCTTATAGTAAGTTACTGTCACGACAGTCCCCATGTAGCTTATAGTAAGTTACTGTCACGACAGTCCCCATGTAGCTAGTAGTAAGTTACTGTAATGACAGTCCCCATGTAGCGTTGTATTAAGTTACTGTCACGACAGTCCTTATGTAGCGTTTTANCCCATTTAGCTTATAGTAAGTTACTGTCACGACAGTCCCCATGTAGCTTATAGTAAGTTACTGTCACGACAGTCCCCATGTAGCTAGTAGTAAGTTACTGTAATGACAGTCCCCATGTAGCGTTGTAGTAAGTTACTGTCACGACAGTCCCCATGTAGCGTTGTAGTAAGTTACTGTCACGACAGTTCCCATGTAGCGTTGTAGTAAGTTACTGTCACGACAGTCCCCATGTAGCGTTGTAGTAAGTTACTGTCACGACAGTCCCCATGTAGCGTTGTAGTAAGTTACTGTCACGACAGTCCCCATGTAGCGTTGCTGTAAGTTACTGTAATGACTGTCCCCAAATTGTGTTGTAGTTAGTTACTGTAAGATTTCTAAAATTGGTTCATAATAACCACACTGAATTGCGTAAGAGAAGTAAAGAAAAAACAAGCCTATTATCTTTACAATTATTGCAAGACACGCACTAAAACATACGATGAACGATCTTTCTCGTTTTGCGCCCCAAACAATGGAACTTTTTCCCACTACACAACCATAATGTTCCGACCATCTCGTCCTTCAAAACGATACATCTCTTTAAACTCCACTATCCCGACTGATTCGCACCCCCCCCCCACTCCTCTGGCCGATGAACGATGCTGCCGGGTGCCGTCCATGGCTTGACATGTTAATAGTATTGAGGGGAGGAGCATTATAAATGTATCTAAATTGATTTTTTGGTCATGTTTAATTTTAACAATATTTTTTATGTGAAGCGTGGTTGGCCAAACCCTGG
This sequence comes from Lymnaea stagnalis, assembly GCA_964033795.1. NCBI lineage: Eukaryota > Metazoa > Mollusca > Gastropoda > Lymnaeidae > Lymnaea > Lymnaea stagnalis. Next base: position 192,032 of record CAXITT010000168.1, read on the forward strand.
ACTTGAGTACCGCGCTATATAAGACGACCGTAATGATAATAATTATAATTACTATATTCTGATAGGCGAGGCGCTAAAAATAACTAAAGACACCTTACACTTCAGATTCACCATTGAATAAACCATATGAGATTATTCGAGTTATGAGTCAACCAGGTAGAGACAACCACAAGAACACATTTCATATTGTTTTAATTCAATATTATTTCCTGTTGCATGCCAAAAAGTAATTATGGTGTAATTTATGGTGTTTTGTTGCATATGGTGCTTTGCTTCAAATATGTTTGATGGTCAACCCGATGTTGTATTGCAATTGCTACCCGTTGCAGATGATATAACCCGAAATAAGCCATTAAAAAATTGAAACATAATTAAACCATTCATTGAGGTTTAATTGACTTGAATAAAATCTGAAATGCCAATATGTTCAACAGTGAAGACAACCCGGTCCAGCTACTTCCAGGGGATGAGCTCATCACGACATGCGAGTACACTACCTTGCACCGGAGAAATGCCACCAGCTGGGGGCAGGCCACTAACGACGAGATGTGCATCGGTCTCCTGAGTTTTTACCCGAAACGAAGCATCATCGATTTATTCTGTATTGGTCACGGACCCGCTATTAGGTAACTGGATATAGTGTCATCGTTTCAGTCCAAATATTAGGTAACTGGCTATTGTATCATTATTTCAGTTCAGCTATTGAAGGCTAAGTTGTATGCGTATATTATGATTTAATGATAGATTTGATGTAGCTTAACTTGATTTTACTGTTAAAGTGATGGTCTTGCTTTAAAAGTTCTGTCCCCAGAAAACTATTGTGACAGGTTATTTCTTTCTTCCAACAGCTGTAGTGACAGGACAATATTTTTTTTCTTCTAACAGCTGTTTCGTAAACACACAATTTCTTTTTCCAACAGCTGTAGTGACAGGGCAACTTTTCTTTCTTCCAACAGCTGTTGTGACAACAAAAAATTTATTTCTTCCAACAGCTGTAGTGACAGGACAACCTTTCTTTCTTCCAACAGCAGTAGTGACAAAGCAACATTTCTTTCTTCCAACAGCTGTAGTTACAGACAATATTTATTTATTTCAACAGCTGTAGTGACAGGGCAATATTTCTTTCTTCCAACAGCTGTTGTTTCAACACATCATTTGTTTCTTCCAACAGCTGTAATGACAGGGCAGCATTTCTTTCTTCCAAAACCTGTAGTGACGGAAAAATTTCATCATTCCAACAGCTATAGTGAAAGGACAACATTTCCTTCTTCTGCAGCTGTTGTTGATTTGACAACACAACATTTATTTCTTCCAATAGATGTTGTACCGCGCTATATAAGACGACTGTAATGATAATAATTATAATTATTATATTCTGATAGGCGAGGCGCTAAAAATAGCTAAAGACACTTTCTTTCTTCTATCATATATATTGACAGGGCAACATTTCTTTCTTCCAACAGCTGTAGTGACAAGAAGACATTTCGTTCTTCCAACAGCTGTAGTGACTGGGCAACATTACTTTCTTCCAAAAGCCGTAGTGACAGGACAACTTTTCTTTCTTCCAAAAGGTGTAGTGACAAGACAATATTACTTTCACCTAACAGCTGTAGTGACAGGGCAACATTTCTTTCTTCCAACAGCTGTAGTGACAGGACAACATTTCTTTCTTCCAATAGCTGTAGTGACAGGGCAATATTTCTTTCTTCAAACAGCTGTTGTGACAACACATTCTTTCTTTCTCTCAACAACTCTTGTTATAATTAAACATTTCTTTCTTCCAAAAGCTGTAGTGACAGGGCAATATTTCTTTCTTCCAAAAGCTGTAGTGACAGGACAATATTTCTTTCTTCCAACAGCAAAATTTGCAGGGCAACATTACTTTTTTCGAAAAGCTGTAATGACAGGGCCACATTTCTTTCTTCCAACAGCAAAATTTACAGGGCAACATTACTTTTTTCGAAAAGCTGTAGTGACAGGGCAACATTGCTTTCTTCCAAAACCTGTAGTAACAGGGCAAAATTTTATCATTCCTACAGCTATAGTGAAAGGACAACATTTCCTTCTTCTAACAGCAGTTGTTGATGTGACAACACAACATTTATTTCTTCGAACAGCTGTAGTGACATGGCCACATCTCTTTTTTCCAACAGCTGTAATGACAGAGCAACATTTCTTTCTTCCAACAGCTGTAAGTACAGGACAACATTTCTTTCTTCCAACAGCTGTAAGGACAGAACAACATTTCATTCTTCCAACAGCTGTAGTGACATGGCCACATCTCTTTTTTCTAACAGCTGTAATGACAGAGCAACATTTCTTTCTTCCAACAGCTGTAAGTACAGGACAACATTTCTTTCTTCCAACAGCTGTAATGACAGGGCAACATTTCTTTCTTCGAACAGTTGTACTGACAGGGCAACATTACTTTCTTCGAACAGCTGTATTGACAGGGCTACATTTCTTTCTTCCAACAGCTATTGTGACACCACTACATTTCGTGGGTGTGGTGATCTTTTAGATTTCTTTCGATCGGAATGGGTCAGAGCTAGCAGCCTGTACGAGGACATTAATCAGAAGTGTAGTCTTGTCAGCCCTTGTCTAGAAGAATGCAAGCAGGCTATTTTACAACACAGGAAGAAGAACCCTTGTCTACAAGACAATACGACTTTCACTTATATAAAGGTAAGTGACTCAATCATGGAGAATCTTGCAATAATGATTATTTTTTTTTTTTAAAGTTAGGACTTATGGCCCAGTCATGACTTATGGCCAAGTCATGACGTATGACCTAGTCCTGACGTAAGGCCCAGTCGTTCACATTTAACCGAAACTGACTAATAAATTAATCTTTGACATTAATGTTCAGATATTAAGTTCCTGTGGCAATTATTATTTTATTTTTTTTGGGGGGGTGGGCTTTGAGATGGGGATGGGGGGCGTGGACCCCCACTTTCTACGGCAAGTATCCCTGGGGTTCAGTCAAGCTGAAGGATGTTCTACTTGGACAGACGGCCAGCTTTGTGACAATACATCGTTTGCTATTAAAAAAAAATTGGTCTCAGATGTTCCTATGTTTTGTGAATTAACCGACGATTTCTTTTTAAAAATTCAATGTTAGATATTTTTGAATGCACCTAGTGAATAGTGCATGATTTAAACTGCTTGTTTTCTAGTTCTGTTTAACAAATGAAATAAAGAACATTCCTGAGATTTATATTTACTTGCTGTGAACAGTTTATTATCAACAAAAAAAAAAAAAAAAACTGAAACAACAATTTTTCCCACCTAAAAATTGTTTTTCCAGTTCTTTTCTTCCGTGCTTGATTTATAAATTTAAACTGCTTGTTTTCTAGTTCTTTTTAAAAAATGAAATAAAAAACATTCCTGAGATTTATATTTACTTGCTGTGAACAGTTTATTATCAACAAAAAAAAAAAAAAAAAACTGAAACAACAATTTTTCCCACCTAAAAATTGTTTTTCCAGTTCTTTTCTTCCGTGCTTGATTTATAGTCTCCCATTAATGTATTAGCAGCAGGATTTTGTAAGGTCTGTTCGTATGTGTCTGCTCTAGTCTGAACTTGTTTTGTAAGGTCTTTTCTTGCGTCCGCTCCACAGTCTTAGATTGTTTTGTAAGGTCTTTTCTTGCGTCCGCTCCACAGTCTTAAATTGTTTGGTAAGTTCTGTTCGTGTTTCTTCTCCACAGTCTGAGATTCTTTTTATTATGTCTTCTCCCGTGTCCCCCCAGTCTGAGGTTGTTTTGTTAGCTCTTTTCGTGTGACTGCTCCACAAGATGAGAGTGTTTTTGTCATGTCACTTCGTGTGCCTGCTCCACAAGATGAGAGTGTTTTTGTCATGTCACTTCGTGTGCCTGCTCCACAACATGAGATTGTTTTTGTCATGTCACTTCGTGTGCCTGCTCCACAACATGAGATTGTTTTTGTCATGTCACTTCGTGTGCCTGCTCCACAACATGAGATTGTTTTTGTCATGTCACTTCGTGTGCCTGCTCCACAACATGAGATTGTTTTTGTCATGTCACTTCGTGTGCCTGCTCCACAACATGAGATTGTTTTTGTCATGTCACTTCGTGTGCCTGCTCCACAACATGAGATTGTTTTTGTCATGTCACTTCGTGTGTCTGCTCCACAACATGAGATTGTTTTTGTCATATCACTTCGTGTGCCTGCTCCACAACATGAGATTGTTTTTGTCATGTCACTTCGTGCGTCTGCTCCACAACATGAGATTGTTTTTGTCATATCACTTCGTGTGTCTGCTCCACAACATGAGATTGTTTTTGTCATGTCACTTCGTGTGCCTGCTCCACAACATGAGATTGTTTTTTTCATGTCACTTCGTGCGTCTGCTCCACAACATGAGATTGTTTTTGTCATATCACTTCGTGTGTCTGCTCCACAACATGAGATTGTTTTTGTCATGTCACTTCGTGTGCCTGCTCCACAACATGAGATTGTTTTTTTCATGTCACTTCGTGCGTCTGCTCCACAACATGAGATTGTTTTTGTCATATCACTTCGTGTGTCTGCTCCACAACATGAGATTGTTTTTGTCATGTCACTTCGTGTGCCTGCTCCACAACATGAGATTGTTTTTTTCATGTCACTTCGTGCGTCTGCTCCACAACATGAGATTGTTTTTGTCATATCACTTCGTGTGTCTGCTCCACAACATGAGATTGTTTTTGTCATGTCACTTCGTGTGCCTGCTCCACAACATGAGATTGTTTTTGTCATGTCACTTCGTGTGCCTGCTCCACAACATGAGATTGTTTTTGTCATGTCACTTCGTGTGTCTGCTCCACAACATGAGATTGTTTTTGTCATGTCACTTCGTGTGCCTGCTCCACAACATGAGATTGTTTTTGTCATGTCACTTCGTGTGCCTGCTCCACAACATGAGATTGTTTTTGTCATGTCACTCCGTGTGCCTGCTCCACAACATGAGATTGTTTTTGTCATGTCACTTCGTGTGCCTGCTCCACAACATGAGATTGTTTTTGTCATGTCACTTCGTGTGCCTGCTCCACAACATGAGATTGTTTTTGTCATATCACTTCGTGTGCCTGCTCCACAACATGAGATTGTTTTTTTCATGTCACTTCGTGCGTCTGCTCCACAACATGAGATTGTTTTTGTCATATCACTTCGTGTGTCTGCTCCACAACATGAGATTGTTTTTGTCATGTCACTTCGTGTGCCTGCTCCACGGTCTAAGATTGGTTTTAAGGTTTTTCCGTGTGTCTGCTCCACAGTCTTGGATTTTGATATCCCATGAAACTGGTGTACGTTTAATGAACCTCATGAAGTCATGTGAAGTGGAGGTCAATCACGCTATGAGCCTCGCATCAGTGGAGAACACAACAAGAACACACAAGGCCATCAGCTCGGCCTCATTGACGGCGTCCTGCACTTCGCTGATTCTCCTAGTTACATCCTTTACAGTGGGATGCCACTTCGTTGATTCTCCTAGTTACATCCTTTACAGTGGGATGCCACTTCGTTGATTCTTCTAGTTACACCCCTTACAATGGGATTCCACTTGGTTGATTATCCTAGTTACAACCGTTACAATGGGATGCCACTTCGTTGATTCTCCTAGTTACGTCCCTTACAGTGGGATGCCACTTCGTTGATTCTCCTAGTTACATCCCTTACAGGGGAATGCCACTTCGTTGATTCTCGTAGTTACACCCCTTACAGTGTAATGCCACTTCGCTGATTCTCCTAGTTACATCCTTTACAGTGGGATGCCACTTGGTTGACTCTCCTAGTTACATCCCTTACAACGGGATGCCACTTCGCTGATTCTCCTAGTTACATCCCTTACAACGGGATGCCACTTGGTTGACTCTCCTAGTTACATCCTTTACAACGGGATGCCACTTCGCTGATTCTCCTAGTTACATCCCTTACAACGGGATGCCACTTGGTTGACTCTCCTAGTTACATCCCTTACAACGGGATGGCGCCTTTGAATAACCCTTTTAAGCGTTTAAAGATATCAAAATTGAACTGATTACAAATTGATTTTATATCATCACATTATAATATTCGCCCTCACATTTTTTCTTGAATTTGTATTTGTCTTGTGAAAGAAGCATGTTTGAGCAATGTAGTAATTATATGTATATTTTATTATTCATCAGTTTTGTCGTGAATTTCATTTTAGAAAAAACTTTTTTTTTTTGGGGTGGGGGGAATGTATCATAATGTATACAATGTATTCTTATTGAAACAATCGGATGGTGTGTTATAAGTGGTGAGATGCCGGTAATGGGAGTCGATTAGTCACTTCCTTGTTTGGTCACGTGATGTGAGTAAGCCATCACTAGGCTGCTACACACAACAAAAGATACTTCATCAGTGCTTCCCCAATGTCATTTCATGTCACTTAAAAATTTTACCTTTCGAAATATTCTGGAATACATGCGTTTTTTAAATAAAATACATAAATGTGATAATAAATATATGTCAGTTATGATTAAAGGAAGAAAGTTATTTCAAGAAAAATTTGTGAGTGATATTCGATGGGAACTATCAATACTATTATCGGCAGGATGTTGTTGAGCTCCGTGCGTGCTCATGACGTCATTTGCGTTTTTATTCAATAGTGATGCAGGAGTAATTCCCCTTTGTTTATTTATTGTTAATTTTCATTGGACTACTGTGTATCGGGCTACTGTTGTCAAGCACTAGTGTGTTGTATACAGCCTACCGGAAGTCTTACTTGTTTTTACTCACATCACGTGACAAATCAATCGACTAAGCGACTCCCATTATAAAGGTTTTGGGAAATGTGTTTTGATAGAAGTGTTCCTGCGATTGTTTAGGATGGAAGAAATGCCTCTCGGGACGTGGGAAATGTTTGGATCCGGAGATTCCACCTTCGTGTTTTTTCCTTCTAATATGAGCAATACAAGTAAGACAAAATGATGAATTGTCGCTGCATCTAGGTCGGTCATGATCGTTCACTGTCAGTTTTCATTGGTGCACAAAACATGAACGTTTTTCCTGTGCACGGTGCGTAAGACAGCTTTGCTCCTGACATGAGAATAAATAGTGTGTTGAGTGTTCATTTACTTGACATCTGAACGCTCTGTGACGTATCATTATTGAATAATCATTCCTAGCCCAAGGTTGCGCAATATGTTTTCCTAAAGAGACAGCCGCGGCGAATGAAAAGAAAATCATAGACACTACTAATGACAGTACAATCTAATGTAGCAGTAAGCTGTTTAATCATATTTCAAGAAAACTTGTCACTCTATATCAAGGTTCCCCTTAAGCTGCGCTACCGCGCAGCTATCACACAGTCACCACGCAGCTGTCAAACAGTCACCACGCAGCTGTCAAACAGTCACCACGCAGCTGTCAAACAGTCACCGCGCAGCTGTCAAACAGTCACCGCGCAGCTGTCAAACAGTCACCACGCAGCACATTTTATAAAAATAGATTTAAACGGATACCCTGCACTCTGCAGCCGGAAATATACAGATTTTATAACATATACATCCGTGGTTTTAATTTGACTCAGATCTCTATTTATGCGTAGAAGTATTGATTTGCATACTTACCAATCCATACCCCGTCAAGCAAGCCTCGTTCTAAAACACCGTCACCATTCCTGTAAATTTCACGGCACGTTCTGCGCAGTAAATGTGTATAAAGTAAAGAAATCGCATACCTCTAGTTTATTATTAATTTCGTAACTGATTATTTTAATAATGTGTTTTTACCGTTATGTCTAAACGTCAGTTAAGCGAACTGTCAGCGTCATCGCTCGCTAAGAAAAAGTGTAGATCAAATTTTAAAACAGAATGGCTAAATGAGTGTGTGCATGCAGCAATACCAGATTCGTCATCAGAGCGGACTGTCAAGCTGGGTGATATTTTTTAAATATCGTGAAATTATTGATGATGTTGAAATGTGCTTCAAAGCTAAATGCAGGTGGGGATTTCCCCACAGGGAAAAGGTGGGAGGCCTGGAAGCTGGATCATCTTAAACTACATTTCTAGCAAAAATACACACACATGCTATACAGAGACATTGTTAAAATCTGAAGGTGTAATGCGAATGCTTACAGAAAGTGTCGTTGATCGAGGCGTGAGACAAGAAGCAGCACAACGTAAAAGTGCTAAAGAAGACCAGGTTAAAATTTTGATTGACAACATCCTCTTGGCTATCAACATAAACACATCTATGAATGTGGTTCAATACATACACAACCTTATATGGCTAAGTATGCCCCAGTCCCTGATTGCTGACGCAGTAAGAATTTTGCTTTTGAGTTTGATGATTCTATCGATTCTGTAGTGAAGGGTGCTCCAATTAGCGAACTTCGTAACGCAAAGTTCCACACATTAACAGTAGATGGGAGCACTGATATATCACTGACAAAATGTTGATTTTAAATGTAAAGTTTCGGCCAAATCCCGTTAACGTTTACAAAACAGTGTTTGTTGGAATTTTGTCTATATCGGCATGTGACAGTAAATCTGTGGAATCAGCAATAACAGAGTTTTATCAAGAGAATTCTTAGGACATGCAAAAAATGGTTATGTTTACCTCTGATACTACATCGGTTATGCTAGGGGGAAAAAATAGAGTTGCAACAATTCTTCGCATCTACTGTAACAACAATGCGTTGCACATCGTGAAGATTTAGGCATCGATGATGCTTGCAAACATATCGAAACATTCAATAGGACAATGTACACATTGTTTATTAGATCAACAGTAAGGTAAGCCCAGTTTACCGAACTAGCTAAGGTGTTGGAATGTGATACCGTAGCCTTTAGACCATTGAATGAAATCAGATGGCTTATGCGGCACTTTGCTTTACGAGCATTGCTGAGAAACATACACGTGTTGACTGAATACTGTGAGGAGCAAGTGGGTCTGTATAATCATCCAGTTCCGAAGTACTGTATTTGGAAAAACTAAGGGATCCGCAGTTTCGAACTGCACCAATTGTCTTTAATGAAGTTGTTAGTGAACTTGCGGAAGTATGCAAACTGCTACATAGAAAAAAATCTTACGACCATCGAGGCAAACCCATTTGTAAATGCAAGGATCGCTAAGCTCCGTGCCCAGTACCTTGGTGAAAATGTGCACTTGTCCGAAAAGGTTGCTGAATTGCTTGCAAATGACGAGGATATAAAACTGCATTTCTTGTTAAAAAATCGTTGAATGTTTATGTTTGCACTTGAGATTTCTTTGGGATATCAGCGTTAATCGACACGTCAAATTTTAATTTTGGCCAAGAAGAACTTACAGCAATGGTTTCTAGATATGCGGCATTCTTGGAGAACTATGATGACATTGTGCCGAAAGTTAAGGATCTGTATCGTAACTTAAGGTTTGTGCTTGCAGAAAAAAATGAAATGTGGGTTGATGCAGACTTTCGACGAAATGTTTGGATTTGTAATAAATGAGCGACATTGCCATTCTGTTGGATAGTTGTGCTCATTGCCATTCTGTTGGATAGTTGTGCTCATTGCCATTCTGTTGGATAGTTGTGCTCATTGCCATTCTGTTGGATAGTTGTGCTCATTGCCATTCTGTTGGATAGTTGTGCTCATTGCCATTCTGTTGGATAGTTGTGCTCATTGCCATTCTGTTGGATAGTTGTGCTCATTGCCATTCTGTTGGATAGTTGTGCTCATTGCCATTCTGTTGGATAGTTGTGCTCATTGCCATTCTGTTGGATAGTTGTGCTCATTGCCATTCTGTTGGATAGTTGTGCTCATTGCCATTCTGTTGGATAGTTGTGCTCATTGCCATTCTGTTGGATAGTTGTGCTCATTGCCATTCTGTTGGATAGTTGTGCTCATTGCCATTCTGTTGGATAGTTGTGCTACATTTCTTGCATCTGGGATTCAGCCTAATGAATAGTATAAAATTAAAATCTAGAAATAGGTTTGGAGAGTTACATTTAGACATGCTTATGTTGATTGAAACGTACTAGATTGATGGATATCAGATCAACCTTGACGATGTGTATAAAAGATGGATATCGCTAAAAGATAGACGCCAGAGTACCCCCAGAAATGAGTCGATCAAATGACTAGCGGCCATTGGTAGCTGGTGTGTTGTAATTTATTTGCTTTACCCAACGACGGGAGAAATAATAGAAATAAATATAGATTTGATTGATCTATAGTTCCTTTATTTATTTGTATAAACGTTTTTGCAATTAAGTTCATTTATGTAATTTCCGTGTGTGTGTTTTTGTTCTTGTGTGTTTGTGAGCTATAAAATTTTGCACAAAGAAAATTTATGCTGTAAAAATTTGCACACAGCTATATGATTTTGCACACGAACCAACAAACTTTAGAGGGAACATTGCTTTTTATATATGGCTATCATAAAACACTGCTAGTAAATAAAAGTTAATGTAGCAATAGGCTGTTTAATTATAGTTTACTAAAAGTGCCGAAACTCTTCCGGTGAGGGCATAAACAAAGAAAATGATGTTGACACTTCTACCCATTCACAAACATTGTGTACATGTGTGTGTGTGTATTTGAACATGGACACCAGGTATGAACATGTCCCTATAAATATTTTTGTTCAGTTTTTAAGAAGTCCATTCTAGGCTTAACAGTTTTTATGAAGTCCATTCTAGCCTTAACAGTTTTTATGAAGTCCATTCTAGCCTTAACAGTTTTTATGAAGTCCATTCTAGCCTTAACAGTTTTTATGAAGTCTATTCTAGCCTTAACAGTTTTTATGAAGTCCATTCTAGCCTTAACAGTTTTTATGAAGTCTATTCTAGCCTTAACAGTTTTTATGAAGTCCATTCTAGCCTTAACAGTTTTTATGAAATCCATTCTAGCCGTAACAGTTTTTATGAAGTCTATTCTAGCCTTAACAGTTTTTATGAAGTCCATTCTAGCCTTAACAGTTTTTATGAAGTCCATTCTAGCCTTAACAGTTTTTATGAAGTCCATTCTAGCCTTAACAGTTTTTATGAAGTCCATTCTAGCCTTAACAGTTTTTATGAAGTCCATTCTAGCCTTAACAGTTTTTATGAAGTCCATTCTAGCCTTAACAGTTTTTATGAAGTCCATTCTAGCCTTAACAGTTTTTATGAAGTCCATTCTAGCCTTAACAGTTTTTATGAAGTCCATTCTAGCCTTAACAGTTTTTATGAAGTCCATTCTAGCCTTAACAGTTTTTATGAAGTCCATTCTAGCCTTAACAGTTTTTATGAAGTCCATTCTAGCCTTAACAGTTTTTATGAAGTCCATTCTAGCCTTAACAGTTTTTATGAAGTCCATTCTAGCCTTAACAGTTTTTATGAAGTCCATTCTAGCCTTAACAGTTTTTATGAAGTCCATTCTAGCCTTAACAGTTTTTATGAAGTCCATTCTAGCCTTAACAGTTTTTATGAAGTCCATTCTAGCCTTAACAGTTTTTATGAAGTCCATTCTAGCCTTAACAGTTTTTATGAAGTCCATTCTAGCCTTAACAGTTTTTATGAAGTCCATTCTAGCCTTAACAGTTTTTATGAAGTCCATTCTAGCCTTAACAGTTTTTATGAAGTCCATTCTAGCCTTAACAGTTTTTATGAAGTCCATTCTAGCCTTAACAGTTTTTATGAAGTCCATTCTAGCCTTAACAGTTTTTATGAAGTCAATTCTAGCCTTAACAGCTTTTATGGAGTCCATTCTAGCCTTAACAGTTTTTATGAAGTCCATTCTAGCCTTGACAGTTTTTATGAAGTCCATTCTAGCCTTGACAGTTTTATGAAGTCCATTCTAGCCTTAACAGTTTTTATGAAGTCCGTTCTAGCCTTAAAAGTTTTTATGAAGTCCATTCTAGCCTTAACAGTTTTTATGAAGTCCATTCTAGCCTTAACAGTTTTTAAGAAGTCCATTCTAGCCTTAACAGTTTTTATGAAGTCCATTCTAGCCTTAACAGTTTTTATGAAGTCCATTCTAGCCTTAACAGTTTTTAAGAAGTCCATTCTAGCCTTAACAGTTTTTAAGAAGTCCATTCTAGCCTTAACAGTTTTTATGAAGTCCATTCTAGCCTTAACAGTTTTTATGAAGTCCATTCTAGCCTTAACAGTTTTTAAGAAGTCCATTGTAGCCTTAACAGTTTTTATGAAGTCCATTCTAGCCTTAACAGTTTTTAAGAAGTCCATTCTAGCCTTAACAGTTTTTATGAAGTCTATTCTAGCCTTAACAGTTTTTATGAAGTCCATTCTAGCCTTAACAGTTTTTATGAAGTCCATTCTAGCCTTAACAGTTTTTATGAAGTCCATTCTAGCCTTAACAGTTTTTATGAAGTCAATTCTAGCCTTAACAGTTTTTATGAAGTCCATTCTAGCCTTGACAGTTTTTATGAAGTCCATTCTAGCCTTGACAGTTTTTATGAAGTCCATTCTAGCCTTAACAGTTTTTATGAAGTCCGTTCTAGCCTTAACAGTTTTTATGAAGTCCATTCTAGCCTTAACAGTTTTTATGAAGTCCATTCTAGCCTTAACAGTTTTTATGAAGTCTATTCTAGCCTTAACATATAATATATACTCTAAGTTCGGCGTCCTGTCCCGCTTTCAAGCGTCGCATTCAAGCGTCGCGTCTGACGCTTTGACCAGATGCTGGTCATGGTCAAGGTGACCAGGTCAATTTCCATTGTTCATTGAGTCATTCTTATTAGTGTAAGGCCCAGCATAATTACGTAATGTCACGTGGGGTAGCGGTGGAGAGAGTGTGAGCCAGCGGGTCTCACTAAGGTGAGGACCAGCGGGTCTCAACAAGTGTCAATGAATGTCATGTTGTATGTGCCAATAAATGCTATGGTGTATCTGTCAAAGAATTCTATATTGTATGTGTTATTGAATACTGTGAAGATGCGTATGTCAATAAAAGATATTTCACTCTACGTAGCTTTAAATGTCTCAAATATCGTTTACATAGTTCTTAATGTGTGACATGTCACTGTACGTAACTGTTAATTTGAGACATGTCATTGTATGTAATTGTTAATGTGTGACGTGTCATTGTCTGTAAGTGTTCGACTTATGGCCAGTAGCTGGTAAAAATGTATGTTCTTGTTTGTAGATAATAATACATCATATCTTTTGTTGTTTATCTAAAGTATAGGGGCGAACAAATAACTAGAACATTACTTCTAATGTTTTTCTTTCTAAGATGAAATAAGTATTCACTTTTTATGTTTTAGTAACACGCATATATCATACAATTAGTTGTTTTTCCCCAAAAAGATTAAATATTGAGGACGTTCTTCAATGCTGAATAATGATGTGTGCAGTTAAGCCTTAAAGGTTTTCTTAACCTAGGAACTTCGATCTCTGGTAATGACTTTAATCCTATGTTATGACTTCGATCTATTGTAACGACTTCGATCTAGTGTAATGACTCTGTGCTATTGTAATGACTTTAATCTTATGTTACTAGAATAAATGGCCCGATATTATCGGGAGAATAATGATAGGTCCTTTGCGTAAATTTCTAAGTGCTATTGCAAAAAAATTATCACAACTCATAACTTTAAACATATAATGCTATCTACATTTCTAACATCATTAAGTTTTGAGAAGTATTTATGTGCTATATAATATAAGTCTGCCTTAATCCCTTTCACGCTCCTAAACTACTTTTTCCCCCTCTAAAAATGACCTTAAAATACCCAGTCTAACTTATCACTACTTATGTCACTTTTGTCACTAAAGGAGTTAATTGAGGGACAATTACTACGTTAGAGAAATACTTTAGATTTACCCCTTTGTGTGCGCTTTGATTACAACTGTTTTTTCTCAAAAAATTGTTTGGAAAAACTAATCTTAAATTTACATCAAAAACTATATATATCTGATATAATTATATTTTATATGACAGGAATTGGATATATATTGATATCTTCATCAAAAATTTAAACATATTTATGCCTTTAAAAATATATATATATATTATCAGAGACTCATAAAACAAAGAATTATTTGATCTAAAGAAGAATCTGGCAACCATTCTTCACGCCTAAAACAGACTTGAGTATCTTTTTAAAAAATATTTAATTCTTCATCTCATAAAAATACAAACCTCGTTACTTTTTGCAAGTAAAAATAAAATTATATTTTCATTTTTTGAAAGTAAATATTAACCCATCTCTATTTTTCAAAATTACTTTTGCAAGTGTGTAAAATGATTGGGTTTTGATATTTAATGGTATGTTTAAATAAATATAACGCCATTGATTTTCTTAATTGGTAAAAATATGTTTATTTGTAAAAAGAGAATTAAAAATCTATTTTTTCACAAATGTAGTACCATAGGACTTAAATATAGTGTCATCCACATAAACACGTACACATCCTTTTTCCTACCACCGATATGAATGTACCCAAGGAGGTTAATTATTGATCAAATTCATTCCCTTATTTTGGGGCGTATCTTGTATTGCCATGGGCAAAATGAAATTACCCATATTTTTAAACAGAGAATGTGAAATCTCTTTTTTAAAGGGAATACCATAGCAGTTAACGATGTTGTCATCCACTTAAAACCATCCACATCTTATCTCCCATCTCCGACATGTATTTACAAAAGAAAATTTAATTATTTATCAATCTCATTCCTTTGTTTTGAGACGTATCTTGTTTTTAGAGATAAAAAAGTTTTAATCCAAGGGCGCGAAAATGGGTAAATCTAAAGGCGTTGTGCTATCGTAATTGTGATGACGAATGATGCCTGGTCGATGTGTAAAACATTTGCACCTGCCTTACTTTGAATATTGTTAGTATGTCTACGTCATCGAACTTAAGGTAATAATAATATAGGTAATAAACATCGTAATAGGTCAAAATTTAAAGTGAAAACAAAACATCCAATCAGAGACTTACAGGAGAACATACAGGTTAACGTACCGGTAAATATACATGTAAATATGCTGGTAACATAAAGTTAAACGTACTGGTGAATACACAGGTAAACATACAGGTAAACATAGAGGTAACAAGATACATTTGCACGTACAGGTAAATATATAGGTAAACATAAAGGTAAAAGTACATGTGAACGTACTGGTCAATATACAGGTAGACACACAGATATTTGATAATTTTGTTGGGATTATTTAATTAAAAAGTAAGTGTTAGTTCTTATAGAAACAATTTCTTTCTAGATGAACTGAAAAGGTTCGAGAATACCAATAGTTGTTATCAAGTGTCGGTGTCCATTCAGGCCATACACACGTCTGCCAGGTCGAGCCAGGCGGTGTTTGACAAAACAGTTTATTTTTCAATGGAAAATTTCATTAGCCGCGGTTGTATTCACTCCGTAGAGGGCTGAATCCTGCATATCCTCCACCCAACTACCCGCCACCTTTCGTGCATGGTGCGAATCTTCCTCTGAAACGAAACACTGCCGTCGTAAACATTGGTCATCAAAACAACTGTTCACAGGCCGTTATTTGGGCAGACGTGTGACGTCTTTCAATCTGTCATTTTGGTCAAATAATTGATGCAAGTGATTTAAGTATGGGATAACATTTTGCACAAATGTTATGTTTTTCATTTCCTCCCAAGTTTATAGGGAGGTTTGCAACACTTTAGAACAATGGCGTGAATTTTTGTTCTTCTAGTCAACATTTATACACACACACACATTTGTATATATATCCTTTGGGTTATGGAATACATTTTGGTAAAATAAATAAGCAAATCACAATTTACAAAAACAACTAAAAAAAACAACATCATAATATAATAATAAATTTACATACTATTTTTTAAAATACTACTATTTACATGCTACATCCACTGTAAAAAGAAATAAGAAGCTGTACGAAAGTGGGCGCCAAAGAACGTTAACTTCGGTTAAAAATTAGACAACCTCTTAAAACAAAGACTTTCAAATAAATGGTGACAGTGGGACGAAAGGCTGCATCAATAGGTTTTCCATTCTAACTCTCTCTCTCTCACACTCTCTCTCTCTCTCTCTCTCTCTCTCACACACACTCTCTCTCTCTCACTCTCACTTTCACTCTCTCATTCACTCTCTCTCTCTCGCTCTCTGTTTATCCCTTTCTCACTCTGCATATCTCTCTCCCTCTCCCCCCTCTCTCTCTCTCTCTATCTCTCTGTTTATCCCACTCTCACCCTGTATATCTCTCTTCCTCTCTCACTCTCTCTCTCTCTCTCTCTCTCTGGTGATGGACACATCTAACGTCCCATTATGATTAACTCGGTTTACATGGGCTGAGACCGGGGAAAGTTTAATATTCCGAAGATGTTCAGTGAAACTATCTGATAACCTTCTACCAGTTTCGCCTATATAACAGGAGCGACATTTACGGCATATAATCACATATATCTAATGCAGTGGTTCTCAACCTTCCTAATGCCGCGACCCTATAATACAGTTTCTCGTGTTGTGGCGACCCCCAACGACAAAATTATTTTCGTTGCTACGTCATAACTGTAGAGTATATGTGTTTTCTGATGGTCTTATGCGATCCCTATGAAAGGGGTCGCGACCCAGAGATTGAGAACAGCTGATCAAAGGCATCATTTTAAAATGCTGAAAAAAATTTTTTTTGAAATGATATTCAAGGGTTTCCGTACAAATATTTTTTTTTTATAAATGTTTAAATAAATTAATAAGCAATGCATAAGAGTCAAAAAAAATCTAACTTCTTTAATTGTGTTGAATGAAATTGTCACAGCACCAAGGCTCAATCAAATCTTAGTGACGCTATTAATCAAAGCGCGGACATCTTACCTGGAATAATCGTCTAACGATATTTTATAAGAATGCTATACAGGTTATTTAATATATTTATTCAATATACAAATTGATTTTTTGATAACTAAATTTTTCAATACTCGTGTCTGTATGCACTGACAAATTTAAGACTATATGAATATTAACATAATTAAAATGGTTGGTGTGCGTATCAAATTTAAGACGACTGACGTGTACACAATTATGACTATGTTAATATCATTTAACATGGTTGGTGTGGTTACATATTTTTGACTATTTTAGCTGTGATAGATTTTAGCTTCGTGGACGAGTACACAATTATGACTATATCAACATTGATATAAGTTCAGATGATTGTTGTGCGTACAAAACTATGACTATTCTAATACTGATATAATAATTGAACATGGTTGGTGTGCGCTTGTGCGGCCTGATACCATTTCATTTATCAATAATAATAATCAGTGGCGGATTAAGGTAGGGTGTGCTCAGAGGCGTGTTCCTTCTGTCATTTCTTTCAACATGTATATTTTTCAAAACATTTTTCAAAAACACGCAAAACATGGGGGGGGGGGGGGGGGGGGAAATGGGTTGCGGGCGTTATTTTAATGTCAGAAGACTAATGCTTCTTCCCCATTTTGAGCCTCAGCATTTCCCTGTCAAGTGTCAGCTAGTGGACGTGACAGCAACTGTAGCATCATCTCAGCTGTGTAATCGTAATTTTGTTGGTTTGTTTTTTTGTTTTAAAAACAATGATGAACTATTCTCTCTGCAGTCTTTTGTTGGCCTTGTCCGTCTTGCCGTGGGTGACCTCGTACAAAATCTTCCAATCCAAGATACCCAATGGGGCCGCCGTGCCACACCCTTGCAAAGAGAGCGCCCTCTGGCAGGGCGTCGGTCACTTCATAGACGAGGGAACGGGATACAGAAATCCGTTTGGTGTTGACTTTGAAAACGGAGGAAAAGTAAGTGGACCATTGGCTTTTAAGTCAAATTCTTTTTTCGTCTGTACAGTGTTGTGTCAAATAATATGTGGATACGTCGTAGTTGGATTCTTTATCAAGAATAATAGGATTCAGAGATGCTGAATAATCCTTCTTATAACCCTTCTTATAATAATTATGCCGTGCATATAATCACTTACTATCAATGAAGATCAATGAAGATCAATAAAGATCAAAGGAGATCAATGAAGACCAACGGTATCAATTGTATTATTGAAAGGATGAATTTAACATAACTATCCATTCTAACATGCGTTTTAATTTTACAAAAATGCAAATCAAAGACATTTGCCCCTACGAATCAAAGACATTTGCCCCTACAACTTAAAGACATTTCCCCCTACGAATCAAAGACATTTGCCCCTACAACTTAAAGACATTTCCCCCTACGAATCAAAGACATTTGCCCCTACAACTTAAAGACATTTGCCCCTACAACTTAAAGACATTTCCCCCTACGAATCAAAGACATTTTCCCCTACAACTTAAAGACATTTCCCCCTACGAATCAAAGACATTTGCCCCTACAACTTAAAGACATTTCCCCCTACGAATCAAAGACATTTTCCCCTACAACTTAAAGACATCTCCCCCTACGAATCAAAGACATTTTCCCCTACAACTTAAAGACATCTCCCCCTACGAATCAAAGACATTTTCCCCTACAACTTAAAGACATCTCCCCCTACGAATCAAAGACATTTTCCCCTACAACTTAAAGACATCCCCCCCTACGAATCAAAGACATTTTCCCCTACAACTTAAAGACATCTCCGCCTACGAATCAAATACATTTCCCCCTACGAATCAAAGACATTTCCCCCTACGAATCAAAGACATTTTCCCCTACCAAATTTACCCAAAACTCATCGCCACTGTATCAATCAAGTCATTACTGTAGGGATTTCATTTCGCAACGGTTAAAATAGAGACGAGAAGTGAAGGTTGTTATTTTTTTTTTAAGTGTCCCGTTTTGTCTATTCAACATCTTATTGTTGTATGGCAAAGTTCTAACGGGGTATAACTGGAGTAAAGAAACCCTTAAAAACATAGGATCATTAATTAGTTGATATCATATTTTAATCAATCTTGTTTTGTGCTGCAGATTTGGTCAGCAGATCTGTGTCAGAAAGATTCTGACGGGGACGGACTGACCAATGGTCAAGAGTTGGGTGACCCGGACTGTGTGTGGCAGGAGGGGGCCATTCCTGATCGTACGACAGACCTGTCTCATCCAGGTAATTTTATATATTAGGGAAGTTTTTAGAAGAGTCAATTTAAGTGTGAGCCCGTGCCTTTCATGGAAAAAAAATTCTTGCTTTCATATCTCTGGCGTTCGGAACATAGCAATTATTATACCCTTTTTATAAAATCAATTATTATTTAGAAATTGTTTATAACATAATCAGGGACAATATCAGTACATTTTAAAGACAATTACGTCACCGTTGACTTCAAATTTTACCCATCTTCTATAATTCTTATATTTCAAAGGCGTATGCAATCCGTGGAACAGCACGATGTGTCTTTCCAAGATAGTTACCAGCCCCAAGTACCAAACTCAAGCAGACTGGATGAAGGACATGTGCAAGTCGAAAGATTTTGCTTGTGACGGACTCAAGGAATCAGGTCAGTGCCGATGTTATTTTATATAAGGCTGGAACCCAGGTTAGTGTATTCAAAAATCCGTTTACAGAATATAAAAATATGGGAAGAGTATACAGTCATTTCATATTTGCTCATATCAGTTTAAAAAATATCGAGGAAAGGCGCTAATTACTAAAAAAATTAATATAATAAATATTTTTTTTTAAATTCTTATGCTGAAAGACATTATTTTATCATCAGATGTTAGGAATGTGAGTCTCAGATTGTCTAATGGGAGTCGGGTCCCAGCCAAAGAAACCACCTACATCTGTCAGATCTTTGACTTCGAGACCATGACAACTCCTGGAGATTACCACTTCATTGCTATGGAGCCCGTACTGGACAACAGATACGTCATACATCACATTGGACTGTTTGGCTGTGAAGGTAATGGTGTACATCACATTGGTGTGTTCGGATATGAAGGTAATGGTGTACATCACATTGGTGTGTCTGGCTGTGAAGGTAATGGTGTACATCACATTGGTGTGTTTGGCTGTGAAGGTAATGGTGTACATCACATTGGTGTTTTCGGCTGTAAAGGTAATGGTGTACATCACATTGGTATGTCTGGCTGTGAAGGTAATGTTGTACATCACATTGGTGTGTTCGGCTGTGAAGCTAATGGTGTACATCACATTGGTGTGTTCGGCTGTGAAGGTAATGGTGTACATCACATTGGTGTGTTCGGCTGTGATGAAATTGTTGTGTATGACTATGGGTCTGTTTGGCTGGGGAGGTATTGGGATATTTAAAATTGGAATGTTTGAGCGTGAAGATGTTGGTATACCTCACTTTGGTGTGTTTGGCTGTGAAGATGTTGGTATACCTCACTTCGGTGTGTTTGACCGTGAAGATGTTGGTATATCTCACTTTGGTGTGTTTGACCGTGAAGATGTTGGTATACCTCACTTTGGTGTATTTGGCTGTGAAGATGTTGGTATACCTCACTTCGGTGTGTTTGACTGTGAAGATGTTGGTATACCTCACTTTGGTGTGTTTGGCTGTGAAGATGTTGGTATACCTCACTTTGGTGTGTTTGGCTGTGAAGATGTTGGTATACCTCACTTTGGTGTGTTTGGCTGTGAAGATGTTTGTAAACCTCACTTTGGTGTATTTGGCTGTGAAGATGTTGGTATACCTCACTTTGGTGTATTTGGCTGTGAAGATGTTGGTATACCTCACTTTGGTGTGTTTGGCTGTGAAGATGTTGGTATACCTCACTTTGGTGTGTTTGGCCGTGAAGATGTTGGTATACCTCACTTTGGTGTATTTGGCTGTGAAGATGTTGGTATACCTCACTTTGGTGTGTTTGACCGTGTAGATGTTGGTATACCTCACTTCGGTGTGTTTGGCTGTGAAGATGTTGGTATACCTCACTTTGGTGTGTTTGACTGTGAAGATCTTGGTATACCTCACTTTGGTGTGTTTGACCGTGAAGATGTTGGTATACCTCACTTTGGTGTGGTTGACCGTGAAGAAATTGAATACATCACTTTGGTGTGTTTGGCTGTGAAGATGTTGGTATACCTCACTTTGGTGTGGTTGACCGTGAAGATGTTGGTATACCTCACTTTGGTTTATTTGGCTGTGAAGATGTTGGTATACCTCACTTTGGTGTTTTTGGCTGTGAAGAAATTGAATACATCACTTTGGTGTGTTTGGCTGTGAAGAAATTGAATACATCACTTTGGGCTGTTGGTTCCTAATGTATTGGTAAACATCACTATTGGCTATTAAGGTATTGTTATACATCACATTTGGCTGTCAAAGTATTGGTATGCATCACTTTTGGCTGTGAATGTACTGGTAAACACCACTAAAGGGTATTTGGCTTTGAATTAAAGAACAGATTTTGGATTCTGAAATCTTGTTTTCTAACAGATTTAAATCAAGACTGAGACATTCAAAAAAAAAATAATAACTTGTTTTTTTCAAAACAAAAATGTAGTTGATGTTTAAATAAATCCTACTTTTTAAATTTCCAGACCGTTGGGAAAATGTTCTAACAACAATAACTTGCTGCTTGTCCATAAACGTAACTAATAAAAATGGTAATGTTACATTAATTTCTTAATTAGTTACCGAATCTGTTGCTACTGTTGCTCTTATATGGAGTACAGTTGATTCCAGAGCGGAGCTAAAAAATTTTGATATTTGAAAATACGAATCAACGTGTTTATTTCTAGACTCTGAGGTTCCCAGCGCGGCTCCATTCGAGTGCGGTATGCTTGCATCATCAAAATGCATGAAGATATTGAGCATCTGGACGGTGGGGATGCCAGGGGATTGCTTTCATCCCAACACGGGCATCAGGATTGGTGCAAACGGCTACAAGAGAATGGCTCTTCAGGTAGGATTCCCTAATTAAAAAAATCATTAATATATATAAATAAACCGATGTAATCAGTTAGGATATTATTGTATCTCCTTATTTTATGAATATTATAATCATCCCGCCAACAAATGGCGGGCGGCAATGCTCGAACTTCCCATCTACTCAAGTTTCTTGACAAAACATGCATTCAAGTAACGAACTCGATAAGGATCACAAGTAGTGATGACTTCTGGGAATTTTATTTGATGCGTCTTTTGAGCACAGCGTTACCATCATACACAAGAACCCAGACAATTATTAGTTGTGAGTATAGCACATCTATGTTTAGATTGGTACACCAGAATGCGTTTATTCAAAACCCGTTTTCACCTTCCGCAACGTAACTGAGAACGTTGTTGATGGCCGCTGAAGACGTCAAACTTGTAGGACTTTGATCATCTTGTCTTATGTGGGACTTTGATCATCTTGTCCTCTGTAGGACTTTGATCATCTTGTCCTCTGTGGGACTTTGATCATCTTGTCTTCTGTGCGACTTTGATCATCTTGTCCTCTGTAGGACTTTGATCATCTTGTCTTCTGTGGGACTTTGATCATCTTGTCCTCTGTGCGACTTTGATCATCTTGTCCTCTGTAGGACTTTGATCATCTTGTCCTCTGTAGGACTTTGATCATCTTGTCCTCTGTAGGACTTTGATCATCTTGTCCTCTGTAGGACTTTGATCATCGTGTCCTCTGTAGGACTTTGATCATCTTGTCCTCTGTAGGACTTTGATCATCTTGTCTTATGTGGGACTTTGATCATCTTGTCCTCTGTAGGACTTTGATCATCTTGTCTTATGTGGGACTTTGATCATCTTGTCCTCTGTAGCACTTTGATCATCGTGTCCTCTGTGGGACTTTGATCATCTTGTCTTCTGTGCGACTTTGATCATCTTGTCCTCTGTAGGACTTTGATCATCTTGTCTTCTGTGGGACTTTGATCATCTTGTCCTCTGTGGGACTTTGATCATCTTGTCTTCTGTGGGACTTTGATCATCTTGTCCTCTGTAGGACTTTGATCATCGTGTCCTCTGTGGGACTTTGATCATCTTGTCTTCTGTGCGACTTTGATCATCTTGTCCTCTGTAGGACTTTAATCATCTTGTCCTCTGTGGGACTTTGATCATCTTGTCCTCTGTGGGACTTTGATCATCTTGTCTTCTGTGGGACTTTGATCATCTTGTCCTCTGTAGGACTCTGATCAACTTGTTATGTTTCGGGTTTTGATCAAATTGTTATCTCTATTTATGTATATTTCTACAATCAATTTCAGCTTCACTGGAACAACCCCGAGGAGAGAAGTGACTTGACAGACAGCTCAGGACTGATACTGCACTTCACACCTAACCTGTAGGTCCACTAGGGTAGCTAGTCAGCTTGTTACGAGCACGGAACATGTAGGTCCACTAGGGTAGCTAGTCAGCTTGTTACGAGCACCGAACATGTAGGGTCACTAGGGTAGCTAGTCATCTTGTTACGAGCACCGAACATGTAAGTTCACTAGGGTAGCTAGTCAGCTTGTTACGAGCACCGAACATGTAGGTCCACTAGGGTAGCTAGTCAGCTTGTTACGAGCACCGAACATGTAGGTCCACTGGGGTAGCTAGTCAGCTTGTTACGAGCACCGAACATGTAGGTCCACTGGGGTAGCTAGTCAGCTTGTTACGAGCACCGAACATGTAGTTCCACTAGGGTAGCTAGTCAGCTTGTTACGAGCACGGAAAATGTAGGTCCACTAGGGTAGCTAGTCAGCTTGTTACGAGCACCGAACATGTAGGTCCACTGGGGTAGCTAGTCAGCTTGTTACGAGCACGGAAAATGTAGGTCCACTAGGGTAGCTAGTCAGCTTGTTACGAGCACCGAACATGTAGGTCCACTAGGGTAGCTAGTCAGCTTGTTACGAGCACCGAACATGTAGGTCCACTGGGGTAGCTAGTCAGCTTGTTACGAGAGACGTGGTCTTTGATTTTACCGCCCCATACACATGATAATCATAAAGAAGACCGAAAATGCAGCTCCACGAAAAGTGCTCGGCTCCCTTGCCCCCCCCTCTTCCTACGCCCATGAGAAGGTATGTCCTAATATATATATTTTTTTCCTTTGAAGTCTATTTAAGAGGGGTTTGTTAATAAAACAAGATAAGAACATTTTATCTTGCAGGAAATCCACAGAACAGTCACTACACAAGAAAACTAATTGTTAAATTCTTATTATAATAAAAAGATTGTAAAACTCACTATATTTTAGACGAAAAATAAGGTCTTGGTCCATTTGAGCCCTTTCTTCTATCTGATAATAGTTACAGATGTCGGTTATGGGTGATAGCTTTAGGTAATAGTTGATTGATATTGGGGGAATAGAGATTACGTTGAACATTAATTTAAGGTAATTCAACTGAAAGGTGTCATCCATCTAACAAACAGATATGACAAGAATGAACAGAGATACTGATAGGCCGTTTATAGATGGCTTACTTTAGTATCTGCAAAGAGTATCCAAATAATTTGTAGAATAATTTCAACGTATCATGTTGTCTTGATTCTCTTCATTATTTGTGAGACCTTATTCAGCCCAGGAGGCTGTGATGAAGAGAACCCCTAATTGTTGCATTGTTGTTTTTCTGTTCGATTATGACGGGAATGACGTCCTGATGAGGTACCATGGAGATCTGCCGTATGTTTGGCGAGTAGCCGTAAACTTGGTGATAGATCTTTCTTTTTTTTTCCCTTGTGTTTCTTGAGCCCTTTGTATCCACTGCCGGATTGCTGGACCTATGGCAGCACTAGATGGTTTGGAATCGGAGTTGTCCTTTTCTTAGAAGAATGAATGGGGATAAGAATAATCCAATGCGGATAATTATTAGTGTATAAGAATGTACAAAATGAAAAAAAAAATTGTACTTTGGTCTTATTTGTTTTACAGACGACAGTACGAAGCGGCCTTCCTCACTACTGGGTTGTATAAGTTTATAATTCCTCCAGAGAGGGAGGCGTTCCAGTTGAAAAGCACGTGCACAAGTGCATGCACCCATACATCTTTCAAGGGTCAGGCATGGGTGACTTCCGCCTGGAACCACATGCACTACGCAGGTAGGAAAGGTTTGAGGCAACTGTGATGGGTTTGATAGGTTCATTAGAATTCAGTTTTGTTTAGAGATGAATGGCTCGTGAATGTGGGGGGAGACGGGTAAATGTGGGGAGACGGGTGAATGTGGGGAGAGGGGTGAATGTGGGGAGACGGGTGAATGTGGGGGAAACGGGTGAATGTGGGGAGAGGGGTGAACACAGTGAAGCAGTGACACGAGCGAAAAGTTTTGAAAACCATCCAGCAAACATTTTTGAGCTTGAATCCCGAAGGCTTAGTTATTAAACTATTGATTGGAGTTCCTTGAGCTGTTGATAGCGTTGTTGATAGCGTTCAGTGCTAAATCATTAATAATGAAATTTGATAAAAATAAATTTAGTTGTTTTTTTTTTAAATCAGTTATTTCATATTTACATACATTTCCGGAGAAGTTTAAAAAAACCAAACTTTCTGACATTAATATTACTTTTCAAAGCCAATTAAAAAGTGAAAGCATTTTTAAAAATTCCTGAATATATCATTACTCTATTTAAATACGTCTAACGGTGATCTGTTGGTTTGAGAGTAATGATCTAAAGAGCAATGATCTTTTGGTCTAAGAGTAATGATATAATGATCAAGTGATTTTGAAATGTAAATGAAATGAAACTTTGAACCCATCCTAATAATTAAAACTGACACTTACTGCCTAATGCCACATCACAACAAATGTTGCCTGACACTCACTGCCTAATGCCACATCACAACAAATTTTATCTGGCAATCACTGTATAATGGCACATCATCATCAGTGACGCTACAGCCCATGTAGGGCCCTGGCCTGCTCCACCACATCCTTCCTTTCGGAACGATCCATGGCTTTCCGCCTCCGTGCGCGAACCCCCAACTCGTGTAAATCCTTCTCGGCATCTTCGATCCATCTCAGCCTTGGGCGACCGGTGAGTCGTCTGCCCCTAGGATTCTGCCGTTATATCACTTTTGTTGCTCTACATTCTGGCATCCTTTCAACATGTCCCACCCAGCGTAGTCTGCCCTTTTTTTATCATTGTGACTATGAGTTGGTCTTTGTACAAATGGTAAAGTTCTTAGTTTGTACGGATCCTACACATTATTTTCCATCACTGGGATGTATATTTTTCTGATGATAATCCTCTCCCATGTATTGAGAAGTTTTTCTGCTTTTCAGGTAAGGGTCCAAGTCTCACTAGCGTAAGTTACTACTGGTATTATGATAGTTGTGTATATTGTCTTCTTTTTTCCCCTTGAGAGGTATTTGCTTCCCAGTAGCTTTTGTAGCCTGAAATAGGAACGGTTGCCTGCTGCTATCCTTTCTTTCACATCCGCATTATTTCATTGTGCTCATTTATATTTGCCCCTAGATATTTGAATGCAGCCACCATCTCAAATTTTTGGTTGTCATCAGCATGAGAGTTTCGTGACATTATCATATATTTTGTCATCGGTTCGTTTACATCAAGACCAGCTTTGACTGAGGAATTTTCAAGTTCCCTAAATGTTTTATAATGACACATCATGACAAATGGTGTCTGACACTCACTGCATAATGACATTCTTACGCAGTGTTGTCAGTAGGGAGAAATTCATCTCCCATTTACATGCATGGCTCGTTCCAAAACAGTGCATAACAAAAGACGATACCAAATGATGAAAACAATAACATAGAATACGATACCCGAAACAGGGCTTATTACAATTAATAAGTTTTATTAAGTTAATAATAAAGAACGAAAGTAAAAAAGAGATATAATTAAAAACTATTAACTTACAGTATATTGTGTGGCTGGTACCAGTACAATGTCAAAACAAAACACAGTGTACAAAAAAAGGTACAACTAATGAAAGGAAGTCTACTGTAAACAAAGCACCCACACGTTCCAAAATAACTCTTTCTCGTTGTCTGCGTCTCTTTCACCCGTATGCGTTGCCACTAGCTTGTATTTATAGTCTATTCCATAGAAGATTCTAGGTCAGAATACGCATCGTAATAGTGACTCAAACGTTCTACAGTGTTCTACCGCATTCGAGTAAAGAAACAGACGATATATTGGTTTGTGGTAAACGAGATCAAAGGAAGTCAGACCCGCCTAATAATAACGCAGGCGATTGGGGTCAGCTTAAAGTCGTTCACCAGGAAAAGATTAAATGAGAGTAAAAATAGAATGCGTATGTATATGACAACACATCACAACAAATGTTGCCTGGAACTCACTGCATAATGACACATCACAAAAAATGTCTGGCACTTACTGCCTCATGACACCTCACAACAAATGTCTTCTTAGAAGCGTTTTTACCCAAATAAAAATGATTGGTGTTTGCATTTTAATTCAATGACATAAAGACACCGGTCTGATACTATTAAAAGTATTTATTTATGTATTTTCTAAAAAACAGGTAGAAAGATGTCAATAGAATTGATCAGAAACAACAGGTCCATCAGATTTCTCACCAATGACGAGCAGTACAGCTACGACAGTCCACAAATATCATATTAGTAAGTTAATGCAGTTAACAATAAATATCATATTAGTAAGTCAGTGCAGTTAATAAATATCTTAATAGTAAGTCAATGCAGTAAACAAATATCTTAATAGTAAGTCAATGCAGTTCACAAATATCTTAATAGTAAGTCAATGCAGTTAACAAATATCTTAATAGTAAGTCAATGCAGTTAACAAATATCATATTAGTAAGTCAATGCAGTTAACAAATATCTTAATAGTAAGTCAATGCAGTTAACAAATATCTTAATAGTAAGTCAATGCAGTTAACAAATATCTTAATTGTAAGTCAATGCAGTTCACAAATATCTTAATAGTAAGTCAATGCAGTTAACAAATATCTTAATAGTAAGTCAATGCAGTTAACAAATATCTTAATAGTAAGTCAATGCAGTTAACAAATATCTTAATAGTAGGTTAATGCAGTTAACAAATATCGTATTGGCAAGTTAATGCAGTTAACAAATATCGTATTGCCAAGATAATGCAGTTAACGTAATATCATCAGAAAGAAGAAAAACATGTTAAAGTTTTTAAAATTCATAAAACGAAACAGACCACTCTTACCTAAGATGGAAATGTACATTTTGTTTAAGTTATTATCTAGCATGGCTAAACAAAGCAATGCTATCATTATACTGATTATAAAAAGTGTTGGACTGCAATAAAGCTTTAAAATATATTAATAAGACACGAACAAATTGTGTCAATAGAACAATATGAGTTAGCTTTAATAATAATTGTACAATATACAGAATTAAACGTTTCGGCACATGCCTTCATCAGTACAAACAAACACAACACATTTAAATAAGTATAAATTAAATTTACATAATGTCAATATATATATCCTACCTAAAACAGAAAAAATATAGGAGAGGGCGCTTAAACGTGACAAAAACAAAGTAAAGAGATGTAGAAAGGAAGTGATTCAAACATAATTGGAAAAACCAAACAGGAAAAAGACATGGCAGCTAAGTAAAACTATGGATTTGGTTCAATCCATATGGAGACAACGTACCAAATCTAGTTATTAATTTGTTCTCCATATAGATTCTATCT
>CAXITT010000168.1:221111-266586 GCA_964033795.1 Lymnaea stagnalis
TTTTACTTAGCTGCCATGTCTTTTTCCTGTTTGGTTTTTCCAATTATGTTTGAATCACTTCCTTTCTACATCTCTTTACTTTGTTTTTGTCACGTTTAAGCGCCCTCTCCTATATTTTTTCTGTTTTAGGTAGGATATATATATTGACATTATGTAAATTTAATTTATACTTATTTAAATGTGTTGTGTTTGTTTGTACTGATGAAGGCATGTGCCGAAACGTTTAATTCTGTATATTGTACAATTATTATTAAAGCTAACTCATATTGTTCTATTGACACAATTTGTTCGTGTCTTATTAATATATCATTATACTGCTGAGCTTTGCTAAGTACATACCAGTGAGTTATGTTTGAAATACTCACTCAAATACACTGATCCGATTGGTTTAATTTAATGCGAATGATCTCATAACGATGTCCACAATATTAGCCAATCAACTTTCTCGTTCCAGTGAGAAGATTTGACTAATTTTTTCAGTACTATCTACAAGTGAATTCCTTTGTAAAAAAAATTGTTTAAGATTGAATCATTTCCCAATTATAAGATTCCTGAACTTATTTAACAAACAGAAAGACAAAAGAAACCAACAAACAAGTAGTATAATTCATTCCTTTAACAAGTAAAAATGTACATAATGTATGAATGTATATAATGTATAAATGTATATAATGTATAAATGTATATAATGTATAAATGTATATAATGTATAAATTTATATAATTTCCCCCAGCACCGACAACCCTATCCAGCTTCTTCCTGGAGATGAGCTGGTCACGAGGTGCGAGTACAGTACCTTGAACAGGTCGACGTCCACCAGGTGGGGGGAGGCAACCAATGACGAGATGTGCTTCGGTTTTCTGACCTTTTACCCCAAGGAAAACATCAGCAACGTCCTTTGTCTTAGTGGAGGACCAGATATAAGGTGACTGTCTTAGTAGAGGCCCAGATATAAGATGACTACTTAGTGGAGGCCCAGATATAAGATGACTACTTAGTGGAGGCCCACATATAAGGTGACTATGTTAGTGGGGCCCCAGATTTAAGGTGACTGTCTTAGTGGAGGACCAGATATAAGATGACTGACTTAGTGGGGCCCCAGATATAAGGTGACTGTTTCAGTGCTGTCCCCGACATCAGGTGACTGTTTACTTTGTCTTAGTGGACGCCCATATATATGGTGAATAACCTATGCCTCAATGAAACATAAGACAGAGGGCATTAAGTAATACACACGTTTAGTTAACAGAGAAAGTAAAGAAACACGACGCTCAGCGTCAACTCGTTCACTACAAAAGTAATAACAGATTGAGAAACAAACCATGTGATAGAAACGTGTGTGCTCATAATAACACCAGTAATAATTTATTCACCACGGTAAAAAATTCAACGCTTCTATGGTTACCATGGTGATGATTCTCTCAATACGACCCCAGCGTGCACATCAGAACGTGCGATGAGCCTTACACGAAACCCCCATGAAAACAATGGCACTTTGCTGACTTCCGGCGGAAGCTGATGCGTTATTCTCCTTCCGCTAAACAAATAGTATAATAAGCCAATCCAAATAGGCGAATTATTTCTTTCATTAAAAAAAAAAAAAAATGTTCCGTACATCTAAATCGAAATGTAGAGACAATCCATACAATCCATACAATCCATACAATCCATACAATCCATACAATCCATACAATCCCTAGCTATAGCTGTCATGACTTAATCGAATAAGTAAGACTATTATTTTCACAAATTTAGAGTAGTCCTGGTGCAGGTGCACTACATATCATAAACTCTAAACCGTACTAAACAACAAAGGAGATCTCTACAGCTGTTTACTGTGCTGTTTTTCTTGTCGTATTTGCATGCGTCCTATTTGACGAAGAAGCCTCTAAGCCGAAACATTCACATCATGTTGTCGCGTCTTTTGATTCAAACTTCCACATACCTTGTTCTACTATTTCATACACTGGTTTAGCAAGTCCCTCATGTTTTGATTTTAGCTTTAAATTTATTCCAAACGGTTTGCTCCCGTTGATAAACTGTACACAACTTTAACACCCCCCACCCCCACTACTTTGAATCAGTTTGTACTACTTCAAAGTGAAACATAAAAAGCACTTTAACAGTCGAACTGTAGCACTTTAAGAAAGCCTGATCTAGAAATATTCACCCCCCCCTTTTTTCCAGGAAAAAGTAAAACAAAAATAACAGATTGTGTTGTTTCCCCCCCCCCCCTTACAGCTTCTGCGACCCTACGACCTACCGTGGCTGCAACGACATGAACCAGTTCAGAAGTCCGTATTTTGTCAACGCCAGCAGGCTCTACAAAGATGTGCAGCAGGCGTGCGAGACGTTCAGCCCTTGTCTAGACGAATGCACTCGGACCATTGTGAAACACAAGAGGGAGAACCCGTGCCTACAGGACGAGATCTTCACGTATATTAAGGTTCGTCACATCAGGATGGATTAGAACCAACAGAGAGCACGTTGAATTCAAGCAGATGAACACGTGAATGCAGCGTGCATTTCAAAAGTTGAATCTTGTGTTTATTGCAATAACATGAAGAATATCGCCCGAGTTATCGTTATCTGTATAAAGACCCCAGTTTTCAACAATATAAGGACCCCAGTTTTTCAACTGTATAACGATCCAAGTTTTTTCAAAAACTGACTACGAATCTTAAACAAAAATTGGATTTGCGGTCTTTGGTTTTGAAACCGATAACCGGTTGTTTATTTTCATTAACCGGTTTTCAAATTATTTTTATCATATACATAAATATAAAAGGGAACACAAACTATATTTTTTTTTTTAAATACAACACAAAAGCAAATGGTAAATATTGTTTGCTTTTTTAAATTTCACGAATAAAATTTAGTTTAAATAATTAAGATGCCGTAATTTGTCGGCTGCCAGTAGTAGCACGTGCTTTGTGTATCTGACCATACACACCTACACATACACACCTACACATACACACCTACACATACACTCCTACACATACACACCTACACATACACACCTACACATACACACCTACACATACACACCTACACATACAAACCTACACAAAAAAAAAAAAGAAATTTTAAAAAGTAACGCCTCCATGGACAGACACCCCTCTCCGCCCCCTCTCTCTACACCCGTGGGTCCATTGGTATAAAATATTTCGATGTGCCATAGCTGTGGGGACCACACGTATGTATTGGTTTTGCATGATGTCGTGCTTGAATCAAGAGACTTTCAACAGTAAGACGTGGGGAAAAGTGTGTGTCAAGAGGACATGCTGTAATTAAATCCACAATGAAAGAGAGAACGCAAGAGACACAGAGAAGGGGGGGGGGGACAGGACGAGAAGGGGAGAGGTTTTGGTTATTTAAATTTAATTTACTAACTTTCCTTATATGCACATATTAGTTCCATAGTCTGATATCTGCACATATTAGTTCCATAGTCTGATATCTGCACATATTTA
This sequence comes from Lymnaea stagnalis, assembly GCA_964033795.1. NCBI lineage: Eukaryota > Metazoa > Mollusca > Gastropoda > Lymnaeidae > Lymnaea > Lymnaea stagnalis. The sequence goes on from CAXITT010000168.1 coordinate 224,588, forward strand.
TTTCACAGACTCATATGCTTACCACCCATGAACCTGGCAAACAGTTATTGGCCCGTATGGCATCTTGTGACGTGGAGGTGTATCGTGCCCTGAACAGTCACACACTGGAGCAAGACACAACACGTGACAAGGGAAACAACTATGTGTAGCCTTTTCATTGATTTATTCCACTTGTCACCTCCCCTTTAATCTGGAAAACGCCCTTTTTGATCACCTTTCTAAACCACATTTTGAATAAACTGAGAACTGTGAAGATTTTGTACACATGAGATCGCCATTTTACGTTTCAAACACGTTTTTAACCACATTGGAGATGTCAAGGCCAGGTGGAAGTTTTGCCGTATAATTATTAATGTATTTTAAATTCAGTTTGCACACTATTTCCAGAGAAACAAAAAATGCAAATTGCGAAACGTGCATCATAACTTTTCAAAAGTCAAATTTTTGGAATATTCCTTGAGGATAATACAAAGTATTCATGCTGACATTATGTACGTACATTGCTATAAATATAAATAAAAAATTCTTCTCTCCTTTCTCTTTCCTACAAGAAAATGTCCATGCAGCATTTCCATAGCCCATTGTTGCAATGGCGTCAACACAGCATTTCAATATTATTATTAGGTGGTATTTATATAGCGCAGTAATCCACCTAGGGCTAGGCTCACTGCGCTTTACATAAACATTAGCAATTACAGAACATTATACATTTAAAAACAATTGGTGAAAAGCTTGGCCTCACCCACCCAAGTCCTATCTACCCCTGTCTAGCCATGGACAGCACCCACCCAAGTCCTATCTACCTCTGTCCAGCCATGGACAGCACCCACCCAAGTCCTATCTACCTCTGTCCAACCATGGACAGCACCCACCTAAGTCCTATCTACCTCTGTCCAGCCATGGACAGCACCCACCCAAGTCCTATCTACCTCTGTCCAGCCATGGACAGCACCCACCCAAGTCCTATCTACCTCTGTCCAGCCATGGACAGCACCCACCCAAGTCCTATCTACCTCTGTCCAGCTATGGACAGCACCCAGCAGCATCGAGCGTTGTTTATAAGTCAGAAGTGGGGGGCGGGGGCGGTGACAATGGGTCGTTATAGTACAGTTTGAAGATATGGGTCTTGAGGACAGTTTTGAAGGCTGTGATGGTCGTTAAATTTTGGATGTGAAATGGGAGAGAATTCCATTAGTTTAGGGCACAGAAAGAGAAAGATCGTTTACCATATGTTTTAGTGTGTGTTCTGGGAACAGAAAGAATACGCGTGTCCGCGGAGGAGCGAAGCTTTTGATAGTGGGGGGGGGGGGCAGGGAATAGACAGTAAGATAGGAAGGGCATGAACCAGAGAAAAAGTTGTGACAGAGAACAGAAAGCTTGTAATCAATACCCATTTTTGCCATGGCGTCGACGTAGCATTTCGAAAGCCCATTGTTGCCATGGACCATTTATATGATTCTTTACAGCTCAAGTCAAGGCTACCACTCAAGTCAAAAATTGCCATTGGTCATCTTCGTGTGCGAAGGACGAACAAAAAGAAAAAAGTATTTACAACTTTGTAACTAAGGTTATCGTACAAATGTTATGCATAATAACTCCTCCTCTTTTATATTCCTCTCCATATCACGTTGATGCTTTTGCAATATTAATGTTTACCAATTCGGATAATATAATGTGTTATATTTAAAAAGGGATTTCATGATGATTATTTGTTTATAAAAATGTTTATCCAAAATCAGTGGGGGTTGTCTGTTAAATTGTATACCTCAGTGGTGGTCATCTACGTCATCATGGTCTTTTCCCAGTTCTCTTGACTAAGTCTCGCCATTGCATGAAATAGGCAAGGACGAGAGAGTGAGGCTGACGAATTGAGCAACTCTCCCTCACTTTAAGTTTAAACGAAATGCAGCTCAGGTCAAGGCCACTAAACAAGCTGAAGATTTCGCGTGCGAAGAAAAAACAACAAATCTCAACTTTTTAGCCAACTTTTCAAGTTCTTAATTATTTTCTTCGAAGTTCCAATTTTTTCTAAATGTTTGAAGCTCGTAGTTTTAAGATAAGATAAGTTAAGATAAGATAAATTAAGATAAGATAGATAAGATAAGTTAAGATAAGATAGATAATATAGATTCGATAGATAATATAAGTTAGCATAAGTAAAGATGAGATAGATAAGAGAGATAATATACATACGATAGATAAGTTAAGATAAGTTGAGTTAGATAAGATAAGATGGATTAGATAAATTAAAATAAGATAAGATTCTTTTATTGATCCAAATAGCTGGAAATGTTGTGTTTTAATTCCATTGTACATATTCATTTTCAGCACATTAATTAATAATATTTTTAACCAAGTCAGCATTTTACAATTATAACTATATAAACACAAGACATCGGCAATCAATGAACGCTTTTAGTGACAATAATGACGTAATTTGTGATCATGTTGATTTGGTAACCGCTGGGGGGGGCGCACTTGTAAATTCGTACAGACTGGGGAACTATAGACGTCTTATATCTTTCGTTCCTTACTTTAAGGGAACGAATTCGCCCTGATCGAACTAATCTTATGTATCTGTGGTGAAGATACTAGGTCTCTGTGATGAAGTGAGTGGGATGCGATCTTAGGTCTCTGTGATGAAGGGGGTGGGGTGTGATCTTAGGTATCTGTGATGAAGTGGGTGGGATGTGATCCTAGATATCTGTCATGAAGTGGGTGGTATCTAATAGTTATCTAATAAATAAGGTGCCATTGCATTAAACATATATCCATTTGACTAAGGGCACAATCGAATTTGTGTACACGTGGTCTTGATACGTCACGGAGTTGGCATCACGTCACAGTCAACGGAGATTATGACTTTCTTTCCTGTGTTATTGTCAGTGTCAGCTGACATACACGTTTGCACTGTAAATAAATCAATCAGGTAGTTTTCGTGTCTGTCAGTGTTTATTTGTGCAGTGCACAAAGCTGGAGTGTGCATTTCAGACTGTGAGCATGACGAATGGATGAAGATGGAAATAGCCCTGAAATAGGCGACTGAATTTATGGAGAATATGTGCGGTCAAATCATGCACGGTTTGTGTGTGTGGTCTTTTTGAGAATTATGAAAAATTATTGGGCCTACTTTACAATAAAAACCCAAATGTTCGATGTAAAATTTCTATACACAAGAGAAGATCACATGATGGCCAGATAATACGATCAGATGATGGGCCAGATTATATTATAAGAACACATGCTGGGCCAGATTTATATTATAAGAAAACAGGATGGGCCAGATTATATTATATGTACAACGGATGGGCCAGATTATATGTGTACACAGGATGGGCCAGATTATATGATAAGAAAATAGGATGGGCCAGATTATGTTATATGTACACAGGATGGGCCAGATTATATTATATGTACACATGATGGGCCAGATTATAAGAACACAGGATGAGCCAGATTATATGATAAAAGCACAGGAAGGGCCAGATTATAAGATCACAGCATGACTAAACTATAAGAGCACATGATTTGCCAGTTAAGAAGAACACAGTATGACTAGATTATAAGAATACATAATAGCCAGATTATAAGACAGATGATGGGCCAGATTATAACAATAAAGGATGGACCAGATTATAAGAACTCAGGATGAGCAGATTATATGATCTCAGAATGGCCAGATTATGGTAAAATTGAATACAGGGCATATAGTGAGTCGCTTTAAAAGTATTACTTTTTATAGTTCTTGTTTATAAAGGGTGTCAGTCACACATGGGTGATACACTTTTTTTTAAATTTATCATCTGGTTCAGATGGTGTTAACATTCACGAGTGGATAACTTCAGTACAATATTGATTGAATTTGATCTACAAGAAAATAAAGTTCAATATTGATTGAATTTGATCTACAAGAAAATGATGCACAATATTGATTGAATTTGATCTACAAGAAAATGATGCACAATATTGATTGAATTTGATGTACAAGAAAATAAAGTACAATATTGATTGAATTTGATGTACAAGAAAATAAAGTACAATATTGATTGAATTTGATCTACAAGAAAATAAAGTACAATATTGATTAAATTTGATCTACAAGAAAATAAAGTACAATATTGATTGAATTTGATCTACAAGAAAATAAAGTACAATATTGATTGAATTTGATCTACAAGAAAATAAAGTAAAATATTGATTGAATTTGATATACAAGAAAATGGTGCACAATATTGATTCAATTTGATGTACAAGAAAATGATCCACAATATTGATTCAATTTGATCTGCAAGAAAATGATGCACAATATTGATTGAATTTGATATACAAGAAAATGATGCATAATATTGATTCAATTTGATATACAAGAAAACTATGTCTTTAAATTAAGAGCCATAAAAATGTTATTTAAAACATCAAATATATGCTTATAGAAATCTATATGAAAGTGATTTTTGTAAGGAAATTAAAAGTGATATTTGGTGATACAGCAATGAAGGATTGGTAAATTAGGTGGATCGTTCTCAACTCCATGGCAAAACCATTTTGAAGAAATGATCGCAGAGAGCAGGATAACCAAACAGCTATTTAAAAACTTAATGTCAACATCAATATGCAAGCCAACTCTAAACCCAAACCCATTTAAGGTGTCAAAAAAATGCAAGTGCTGTTGTTGTTGTTTTTAAAATGATATCACACCACCACGTTAACGCTGACGCCTTTTACCGACAACAGAATAGCGTAGTCTCTTTGGTGTGGTCCCTGACAAACCTGATGTTTACTGGCGATGTTAGTGTGAGGTTACTGACACCTGACGCAGACACGAGACAAAACAAATCCGAACATGTGCGTCTTCGTGGGTCTTTGAGTCTTCGTGTGTCTTTTAGCCCTTGCACTGGCCCCACGAATGGGTAACACTTTAATATGAAAAAAAATGGTAGAAAACATCCAAGGAGGTGAACGTGGCTGCCAGTACTCATTTCTGAAGTGTACACATTGCTGTCAGCACACATAGCTGAAGTGTACTTTGCTGTCAAAACACACACAGCTGAAATGGACATTGCTGTCAGCATACACAGCTGCAATTTACATTGTTGTCAGCTAAGACAGCTGACGTGTACATTGCTGACAGGCTACACAGCTGAAATATACATTGCTGTCAGCTAAGACAGCCGACGTGTACGTTGTTGACAGCATACACAGCTGAAATATACATTGCTGCCAGCTAAGACAGCCGACGTGTACATTGCTGACAGGCTACACAGCTGAAATATACATTGCTGTCAGCTAAGACAGCCGACGCGTACATTGCTGACAGCATACACAGCTGACGTGTACAGCGTAGACCGAGTACAACGCTGCCAGCTTGGTCGATGCAAACAAAGAAGCGCTAGAGACAAAGCCTGAGTGGAAACTGTCCCATTCTAAATGTGTTTTATTGATATACGTATAATGAAATAAAGAATTCAAAAAATGATGACCTTTCAAGTTGTAACCATAGACTACTTAGACTTAGCCAGGAACACTGGGTTGGACTTGACAGTTAACTAAAGGATTGGACTTGAACTGTGCTACAGGGCTGGACTTCATCTGTGACAAAAGGTTGGTGTTGGACTGTGATACAAGGTTGGACTTGATCTGTGACACATGGTTGGACTTGAAGTGTGACACAAGATTGGACTTGAACTGTGACACAATGTTAAACTTGAATTGTGACATAAGCTTGGACTTGAACTGTGACACAAGCTTGGACTTGAACTGTGACACAAGCTTGGACTTGAACTGTGACACAAGGTTGGACTTGAACTGTGACACAAGCTTGGACTTGAACTGTGACACAAGTTTGGACGTGAACTGTGACACAAGGTTGGACTTGAACTGTGACACAAGGTTGGATTTGAACTGTGACACAAGTTTGGACTTGAACTGTGACACATGGTTGGACTTGAATTGTGACACAATGTTGGACTTGAATTGTGACACAAGCTTGGACTTGAACTGTGACACAAGTTTGGACTTGAACTCTGACACAAGGTTGGATTTGAACTGTGACACAAGTTTGGACTTTATCTGTGACACAAGTTTGGACTTGAACTGTGACACAAGGTTGAACTTGAACTGTGACACAAGGTTGGACTTGAATTGTGACACAAGGTTGGTCTTGAACTGTGACACAAGGTTGGACTTGAATTGTGACACAATGTTGGACTTTAACTGTGACACAAGGTTGGACGTGAACTGTGACACAAGGTTGGACGTGAACTGTGACACAAGGTAGGACTTGAACTGTGACACATGGTTGGACTTGAACTGTGACCACAAGGTTGGACTTGAACTGTGACACATGGTTGGACTTGAACTGTGACACCAGGTTGGACTTGAACTGTGACACCAGGTTGGTGCCAAGATGGAAACATGTTAGTATTAAGCTTAATGAAATAACGCCTATTTTTGTTTAATCGGGACTTCTCTAAAATTAGTATCACTTAGAGAAGTACTGAAACTCCGGTTTCTTAATTATTGGGCAGTATGTGTTCGAACCTCTTGATTTCTTACATCGACCTTGCTCTTACATCGACCTTGCTCTTACATCGACCTTGCTCTTACACCGGCCTTGCTCTTACACCCACCTTGCGGTCCCCGTTTAAACAGGCAACGTAATGGAGGAGCCATTGTTTACCCGACATCTGAAAAACATTATGTGAATACTTCACCATTAAAGTCTCTTGTCTTGAATGAATCATGTGGTTGGAGAGTGCACACGTCACATGATTTCAATTCTATTAATAGACCTCAGACAATGAATACTCGTTTCCTTACAATTTTTATAAAGGACAAGTTTTTTTCTTGATCTTTTTCAGAGGTAAAATAGATAGACATATATATATTATATATTTAGTTGGGCATGAGTGTCAAAAATCATACAAAACATGTGTGTTTTAAAAAAAACCTTAAGAGAATTTTCAAACATGTCCTCAATCTAAAGTACAGCTCAAATTTATAATATGCCAACAACTAGTTACATCCCCACCAAACATTGGCGGCCGCAAACCATGAACCTCTCACCAACTAACGTCACCTGACAAGACATGAACTCAAGTAACTCACTTTATAACATTGCAAATTAGTGCTACCCACCCCCCCCCCCAACCCGACACGCCACCGCCCCTGAACTATATGAATCATCTAACGTCCAGCACTCTTGTACACCGCAGATTCATTGTATACACGTTTTCCGTACAACAAAAGAAAATATTACGCACCAAACGTTGTGGCTGTATTTTTGAAAATCTCATTTAGCGCAGTTATCGGGAATTTTATTTAATGAAATCGGTGCCATCTGGCAGTGTTAGTGACCTTGTGACATAGAGAACTGTTTAATTTGCTGTTGTTTTTTCCCAGAAGAAAGGGAACGTCTTTCGTGATAATATTTTCTTTGTATCATATCCATCCAAGATGTGGATCATGTGCATTATAACTACGCATCCAGCGCATTCCAAAATGTGGATCGTGTGAATTCAATCTGTGCATCATGTGCATCCAAGACGTGCATCATATTTCGCGACGATGGGCTGTGCAAAATACACCTTTTCATCCAGTCACTTTCTCACCTCCATCCATGTTCAGTATAGCTTAGCGTTGATTTATTTGGAACCAAATAGTTGTGCTCCCGTCTATCAAAAAATTATTGTTAATCTGACTGTCAGACAATGTTAGCTGTACGTTACATATGGACAGATGCCTAATTCACTGTTGCAAACAAGGCGTTAAACGCAAGTCAAAGTCTTCAACGACAACAGGCCAAAATCACAAGCGTAAATAATAATAATAGGTTAACTTTAAAGTTAGTTGGTCTTGTCATTTAATAATTCTTTCTCCAAGCCAATGATTATTACCACGGTAAATGTAGAGGACGAATGCCACTATTTTATCGATGGCCGCGACTAATGTATCCCTCAATCGATCACTATGCCTATGCCTAACCTGAACCCTAAATCGACCCTTCAACCTAACCTAAACCCTAATTCACTGCAACTATAATAAAGAAGCAAATGACGCCGTGGCATGCGTGCTCTACATTAGCCCTTACCACTTTTGGCAATTGGTTGAGAATTTTTATATTTTTTCAGTTCTTTCAAATTGGGATGCCAGGCAAAGATAAAGCTTGTTGAGTTGTTGCCAAGAGAAATCCTTCTCGGCTATAAATTACCAAATCAATGAATGAACATACTGGCCATGAAGTATCAAAAGAAGTAAGTGCATGTGCTGCGAAAAATATTTACATAATAATAATAATAATAATAATAAATAGCATATTCTTGTGGCAGGTTGTTGTCACCTACAGGTACTATAGTACCATAGAGTTAGAGATGGATGCATTTTAAAAGAATGTTTTGTACCATTCATTAACCCATTCAATCTAGGGCGCTCAGAAATTTTATCACTGAAAACTTTGGGTTAAGGTTAGGGTTACCACCCTTACCATAGAAAGGTTTGGAAAAAAATTAAGACCAATCTATTTAACAGTATAATTAAATTTAATAAATTCTAAATAGTCCAGACAGAGTTTTATATCTTAATTTTGATTATTGTGACATATAATAAACATAAAACATTTATCCCCAAGGTGAAGGTTAGTTATTTTTATGTACACCGCAGTGAGCACAGCCCTAGGCTGGGGTACCGCACTATAATATAAGACCAATGTTCCCTCTAAGGTTTGTTGGTTTGTGTACAAAATCATACAGTTATGTGCAAAGTTTTACAGCATCAAATTTTTTTGTGTGCAAAATTTTACAGTCCAGAAACACAAACACACACTTACAGGGAAATTTGTGGCGCGGATACTCAAAACTGCTGCGCAGCACCTGTGAGATGGCTGCGCAGCTTAAAGGGAACATTGTATAAGACCACTAATTATAATAATGTTTGCAGAGCATATTTTTTTACATGAAACTTATTATTGCAAAGTAACCTTTGTGTGGTTTATTTTTTCCAGATGCGCCGCTTGTATCCGGAAAACCGCAAGGTGGAACTAAATGCGGCAACGCTTCTGTTGATGTCCTGCACCACAATTCAGGCATCTGAGGCCCGGCAAGTGCTTGACCAACAGCATGATGTGGATTTGCTTCCCAGGGATATTTACAATATTAAGTCAAGAATAAATAAATCATCTTCTGATGCAACTGAAAATCAATCTATACTTCATTCTATATCACACGCTGGTGGAAGTGTGTCCTATGGACTAACAGAAAGTGGGGAATTTAAGTATAATCATACATGACTGATGATATGATTAGAAGTATTGCCCATATATCCAGAGGTTTTATTAATGGGTTTCACATATTAAACCAATAAATATTTATATCCACTTTTGACTGTAATGGTTATTGATGGAGAGGGCAGGGGCATTCCTGTTCTTCATGGTTTTGTAAAAAATGAAGATAAGGAATCTACTTCTCTTTGTTTGCAGCTTCTTCTGAAGAATCCTGATGCCAGTCTTTTCGAGTGCTTTGTGGTTGACAAAGACATGGCTGAAATCTCTGCTATAAATTATCTGTTTCCAAATGTACCTGTTAATCTTTGTCATTTTCACATTAACCAGGCTGTGCACAGGTTTCTTTCGAAACATGTAGGTCCTGAGCATGTTAAGCCTATTCTTAAAATGAGTAAAACAGAGTAGGGTTAAACCTGAAAAAATAAACGCAACAAAACAGCGAACGTGTCGGCAGAAAGCCTTCGTCAGCGAACAAAACAACAGAAAAAACGGTATAAAAATAAAAATAAGAAATAGCTCTTAGCTGGTAAGTAGTATCTGTGGGCAGCAATAGAAGTGTGCAATAGAAGCACTTAAAGTCTCTGGAAAAGTCCTGAAAATTTAGATGAAAAATGAATCGGCGTCACAACTTGATGAAGGTGAACCACAAACAAGTTTCATTCAAAGTCAACTAATTGATTTTGTTGATATAAATGACATTTAATTTTCCCACGAGGAAACAGTTGCTGAAAATAATTTATAAAAAATTGAAACTGAAAATAGTATTAGTTCCTTTGGAAAGGTTAACTTTAACAGAGTTCGCCCAAAGGGGCGACTGAATGTAAAACAAAATTTTACCCTGAAAAGAAAAAGATAGCTGCCCCAACAATTTTCAACTACTTGTACAAAATAAATATGTGAATGTTTTTAATGTTCTGAAAAGTATAACTTTTTGGTGTGTAAATAAATGGCTGCCGCTATTCAAACCCGGGTCCAATAGACCAATACTATTCGGATGTCATTTGTGGCAGGTTATTTTAGTTAACGTTCCTTTAGTTCAACTGAAGAATTAAGTTTACAAACATATAAACCATTCAATTATCTTTCATTTGATACCAAATTTTGTCTTACAATCCAACAATAATTTTTTGGAATGTGTTCATGATGTATGCATCCAATGTTGTTTCAGTGTCTTTTTTTTTAGCTTTTATAGATACCATAGCATTTTCATATTTTTTTCCTGACATCAATTGATGAATCAGGAGGAATAGTTTTGGAACTACATAATTGAAACTTTGCACGCTTATTTATATTGAGATTCTTTACTTTATGTTGGATTGTTTTTTAAACAAATGTCTCATAGGAAAAGCTTTCAGAATGTTTGTTTTTATGTATTTTAATTTTGTCTTAATTTTTTTTCTATCTTTTCTGTCTTAGTTTTCTAATTGTTTTTTTAATCATGAAGGATATATGTACATGGTGTATGCATCCTGTATCGTTCATGCAGCCTCTAATTTAAAAAAAAAAACACAATTGTATTTTTTTTTTTCATTTTTCTCAATTTTGCATTTTCTGGATTTTTAAGGAACGCCAAATGAATTGGGAGAAAAAGTATTCTAGCTACGGCCTTCAAACATTGCATCCTTCTTTTCATTGATATTCTTTACGAAATTCAAGAGGCTTTTATAATTTTATTTATATATATCCAACTAGAAAGTTTTATAACATTTTTACATTCGCTACCCCTGAAGAGTTCTCAAATATTTATGTGATTCCCACATACATGCCATTTGTAACACTTCCAATAACTGCTGTGTAATAATCTTCTTTAAACTTTTTGTCAATGTTATTCTTAATGTGTATGCCAAGTTTCATTTACAATACAGTACAATAAGTTACGATACAATGCAATACAAATTTGTCTTTATTCATTATTCATTTTGCGTAAAGTCAAAATTGGTATTTAATGTTTAATTTTTTGCAATAAAAGTCACAACAAATTTTAAAAAAAAACAACTTGAAGGATTTTTGTCTTTCTGTTTGTGTATGGTTTGTATATATTACTATATGTACTATATTTTTTCCAATGGCTGTATTTATTTAGGTTATCCGTATTTTATTTTCAATGTGGCAGGACTTAGTTGCCTTGAAACCAAACTCCCTTCACAGATCACATATATTTGCTCCCACTCAATCATTACGTCTGTACTTAAATGAAGAAATGATACAGTACAAACAATAGTTAACTGTACGGGTACCAACAAGGAAGGTGAGAAAGTAAAAGGAGACAAATGGCGAAGGAATGATGTGACCTAATTGAATGAGTTTATTGGCTGCCTACTTCGTGCTGGCCCCTAATTTATTTTATGGATTACTTGAGTACACAACTCAAATAACTAACAACCAAACACAAATGTTCTCAAGTCAGTTAAGGGTTTTTTTTCTATTAAATTATGTACCAGTGTGTTAGACCCAGTAGACAGATATGGTAAAAAAAAAAAAAGACTAGTTTTCCAAAAATAAGTCTCTTTCTCATACTTTATACAATGGCATCCTTTAACTTTAAGATGTTCATTGCAACTACCTTGTGAATTAGGTCAAGTCAAATGAGAAAGGTTGTTGAAAGGAGATTCAAGATATCAGGAATAACAGTTAGTGTCCCCATGTATGACTCCCAGTGCCAAGGAAAAGGTTTAAAATTGGTTGTTTTGCTCTGACTAAGCCAAGCTCTCTAGAGGAATAGTTGAAATTAATGCATTATGAATGAAATTTTCATTATTTAGAATACCTAATTAATTCATAAAGTACTGTGTGATTAAATCTTTTAAATTAAACAATACACATAAATAATCTTAAATAAAGGATTTAATTTTAATAATTAAATTAATATTATTACTTTTCTAAAATTCAAATAAAACAATAAATGTATCTAAATAATCTTCATTACTAGATTTTGAAAAAAAAAATTGATCTATGAAAATGGCTTAAACTAAAAAAATAAAATAATAAAGAAAAAAATCTATCTGTACTAAGAGAAATTAACAAAGCAAAAATAAAAAATAAAAATAAAAATAATAAAACTATGAATCAATGAAGTAACAAGAAGAAAAAACAATTTTAAAAAATAATTCTCATACTGTTTTTGTTATCACGCCCGGCTCCGAAGCCATTTCATATGTACGGAGCCACTCCGGGTGCGAAATGTCATTGGCGACCATAGGTACCCGGGTACCTATAGATGCAGCCATATATTAAATGTAGAATGACAATCTGGCCCCAGGAAGAACGTATCTGGCATACGCTGTAACAGTTACTGACACATCAGCTGTTTCATTGACTGTTACATGGAGGTCTTATAGACTGTCACAAATAGACTATCACAATGACTGTCACGTGGACTGTCACATTGAATGTCGCATTGAATGGTCACCGACAATTAGAATAACCATAACACTGACAATACTTGTAACAATGACTGTTACTTTTCATTGCATTCCAGAACATTAAATTGTCCGTCAATGCATTGACTGTGTATTGTCTCTTCAATGGTGACTTTCATTTTAGGTTTTTTGCACAATTTTTTATTAAAACAAAATTTCAGGCAGAGCTATAGTCTAGTCTATTTAAAGAGGCATTTCTGCTAAAGTCGAAAATTATATTTTATTTTACAAATAGGCTTAAAGAGGGGTACCAAAAAAAAAACTACTAAAAGTTGTAAATGTCTTGCTTAAAAACACAAGCGTTTTTTATGTCGTAGCAAAAACAACAAAGTTTTCATGAGCTTTCTATTGAAGCGTTCAATTGTTCCTTATTAGTTTAATTCTGTCTAATGTGAATCTATACTTTAAAAAATATATTGCATATATGAATCGAAAATGTGTTGTTATTAATGTATGTGTGGGGGGGGGGGGCAAAAAATGACGTTGACTTGCTAACCAATGCAACTTTAACTTTAATTAGACTTGTGATCGTTTAAAAAGGTGAATTTTTTTCTCTATTTTAAAACCGGGAAATGTAAGGTTTTCACATTTAAAACAAAACACTTTAATATTTTTGTGTCAATGATTTTTAACCATGCATTTTAAGGTTGAACAGAGAACTCTTTTGTCTGGGAGAAGTTCTTTTGAGGAAAAAAAAAAATAACTGAAACCATTTTGGATGAAATATATATTTATTTTAGTAGTATTATGTATTTATGCCTGGATATCAGATGATCTCAACCTTTAGATGTTACATTAAGAAATGGCGTCAGCAAGGCGAGTCTAGACTCTTATGCCCCCCCCCCCAAATTACCCCTCCCCGGTCCGACGTATCGGACCGCGAAGCGGCACGTTGGAGATGCCCACTCGTCAGGACGGCCCCCACACGGGCCCCTCACCCAAGTCCCCCGCTTGGGCGCCTGGGCGCTCGACCAGGACCCCGCCTGGGGGCCGCCCCAACCAGGAGGCACCCGGTTGATCCGACACTATGCGTTTAAACAGTGCACTCGATCGACTTTCTCAGGAGTTGGGATGGAAAATTTACGTTCTAATATCTTCCCCCACCCATCCCGGGAAAGCGTCGGACACCCTATAAGAGGGATTCCACAGTGGGTTTCCACAACGCAACTAGCTCACGATGTAGCTGGGACGAAACGGTTGCCTAGGGGCAGCGTTCTCACGGCTGCATTAATTGAATCCTCGGCCAGAGGTTACCACCCTCGCCTCTGGCCTCATACCCGTCAACGGCAACTTGTAATCATGATCCCTACCCTGGCTCTGCCTAACTTTCCGACTGCGAAATATCCCAGCCGGCAGCCCTGTGGGAGCTGTTTTATGTACGGCAGGTACCGAGCACACCCTTTGTCTGCCCACGCGGGGCGTGCCCAGTAGTTATGTTTCCAGGCAAATGCCGAGGGGGTCGGTGGCCGACGCTTCCTAATCGACAAGCCACAACAGACTTGTCAACCGGAAACCTGGAACACCTTGAGATAAATTAATGATTCGTTGTCGTGTAATCTTTAAGCTTCTTTGACTGTACTGATTACAACTCACGACTATCCATGGCAAATGGCGGGAAACCAGTGCGGCTAGTAAACTAGTAAATGCATATATACACACAAACAAAATCTAGCAACATCGTAAACTAAAGCTGCCAAGATGAATAATAATAATTATAATTAAAATACTATAATCAAAATATGGGGGGATGGGGGGGTTGCGATGGGTAGTGTGGACTTGTTTATTAGTGATATGTTTTCCATCTTAAGTACCCTACCAATACAATAAGAGAAAATTCAGCTTTTATAAAGTTAATGTTAACCATCAACCAACATGTCTGTGGTGTATGGTACATTTTAAGGTTGAAGGATGTCACCACATATAAAATTGAACATGGTGTGCTTTGTGATCATGCCTTTTTTTATCCGTTATATTAATTTCGCTTGCATTCGTGTGTTTGTGGCAAAGTCTTCGGGCGGCTAATTGGCCCACTTCCCGTAATCCCATTGAGTTGAAACTTGGCAAATAGATTCGCTGCCGATGACAACACCGTCTTTCAAATTGTCATCCCCACCATTAACCCTCCATAAATCTTTGTTACCTTTTTTGTTCCAAGGTAAGATGAAGGAAACAGAATTTAAATATTTAATGGGTGCATGTTTTAGTGTGGAGAGTGTGTGGCTGTTTACGTTTTTGGGTTTACATATATTTTAAGTCTGTCAGATAAAAACCCATCCCTATACCAAAAATTATTTCTACAATCAAATAAATGATAAATCACATACAATTACATAAATGCGGACAAAAATGCATATAAATGATTTATACGAAAAGCTCTTTCATGGGTTGTTCAACAAGAGAATCACTGGAGAACTATTTACGATCAACCATTGGGACAGTCAAGGCTTTCTGATCTGGCTCTTTTATCAATTGAAAGTATGCGGTGAAGGATATTGGTTGTGATCAACTTATTGAAAGGTTTGCAGCTTTGAACTTGAAGACCAGGAAAGGAACATTTTTAAATATATTTTTTTAAAATTTTATATATATATATAGGGAATGGTATTTAAGCCATGTAAAATAAATAATGTAATAAGTTATATTTAGGTGATGTAATAATATATCTCAGACTCTCTAAATTTACTCTTTGAATTCGGTATGTAGATTGTCCTTGTAAGCTACAATATGGCTGCTCCTATAAGAAAAGCCCTTGTCCACAAATTTTGTATGTGCCATAGTGCTTCCCGAAGTTTAAACTTATCTTATTCAGTTAGATCATTAAGCACACATCGTCAGAAATTATTAAAAAGTGAAGAAAATGCTCAAAGATCTCATCAAACTACCGAAGGACAAAAAACACATTTCGGATTCCAGTCAGTACCCGAGGAGGAAAAGGAACACAAAGGTCAGAGATCAAAGTCTATGTGTTGGCTTGTCCGTGGGTGCAATTGTCATGTGTTCGGATGTCTTGTGGTCAATTGTTGTAACCTCACTTAGCCATCAAACATCAAGGTTCAGGTTGTTGCAACATTAAACAATCAGAAATCTGTCCAGAAGAGCCACTGATGACGGTAGAACTACCGGGATTGGGGGGAGGGGGGGGGGCCTGGGGTGACTGTGTAGTGTGTTGCTTTCCTAAACAGAAACATTACAAGACCAAGGTGAACACCCTCTGTATGCCAGTGTTTCTATATTACCTCAATGTATAAGTAAATCACTCTGTCCTGGTGCACAGCTTCCTGGTAAAAGATGTGGAGCATGAGACTCTGCTATAGTATTTATAAATTATTACCATTCCACTATCACTAACATCAGAGAGCAACCAATGTCCAATAGTTGGTTGACTTGTCACTTGTCCTCATAATGAGCAGACCAGGGATATATAATGAGCGGACTAGAGATTTCGGTACCAGGTGTAAAACAGAAACATGACGGGTGCACATTAACTTGATGTACTGTAATACTATTGATATTGCTCAGCTACTGAGCTAGTGATGAAGAAAAATGTTTCAGTGGCATTGCAAGGGTTAGTGCCGTCCAAGGTGGGCCAAGATTTTTGTTGCCCTCAAACAAAAGATTTTAAAAACTCCTCTGTTGGCCAATAGTGCCGCCCATCCATGCATAAAAAAGTGCTGCCGGGGCAGACCCCCCTCCCCCCCCCCCAACATCCACCCTCCCTATACAAGTCAAATAACTTTCTTGGCAGTTGTGGGTCATCCATCTTATAATAGGCAAATTAGGGGTTTAGGTGGTCTATGGTTGGTCTTTCTAATTTGATAAAAGGAACTTAACTGGTCAACTGACAATGAAGTTGTTGGCTTTGATTTGTGCTGAGTAAAATGAGAGACTGGGCTAGTGGTTATTAATAGTTAGGAGGACTCGTTTGCTTTATTGTAATCTTTTCCTGACATATATTTCATTACTTGCCATCTGTTTGCATCTTTGTAAATCACCATCTATTTTTTGACAGTGAAATTGTCACAAATTTGTAAAAAAAATATAAAAAAGTGACACTTTCATGAAACATTGACCCACATGATCCCAATTACATGTAATCTAGATGTGTGACGACATCCACAGATGCAGGATTGTGCGGAGGAAAAGGGAAACCTGAAATTACAGCCCCCAGTAAATAGTAAATGTATCCCCTGATATTGATGCCCCCGGCAGTTACCACAACTTCCCTGTGTGTATGGCCCCACAGTTTCCAAGATGAATAGAAGATGTGAGATATAAGCATTTAAACTTGCCAAAACCCACTGGTTTAGAAAGAAATATCCTACACCAAGATATAAATAGAACTAAATAAAGTAATTAAAAATTTTAAAACTATATTTATTTAAATCCAGATACATCCGATTGGGAAATAAAAATAGAATGTATCATTAAATTAATGTATCTTAAAGACAGAAGAGTCCTCCTTGAATACCACAATGGCCCAGTGAATGATTAATAATGCAGACAATGAACTTTTTTTTATCTCATACAATTTGTTTAATGGTTTATGCATTAGAAGAAAATAATGATGCACACTTCTGTCTCTGTAGCTAGACTCTAGAAGCTCTCCTTGGTAGGCGAAAATATGCAAAGTAGCTACCTTATATTTAATTTATTATTTATATATATTTTTAAGACTTAATAAAGCCTCCCCACAATCTTTTAAACCTTTCCCACACTAGTTAAACACTTCCTATACTCTTCAACACTTTCTACACATGTAATTTTAACATGTACAATTCTATATTGCTACTCACAGCGATACAGTATTTATAATTTATTTTTTACAGCTACAGAATGTATTATATAAAAAGCCTATAGGCTGCTACAATTTCAATTACTATTGTGAGAGTGAGACTTGTATTACTATTATGAGTGTGAGACTTCAATTAGTATTATGAGAGTGAGACTTACTTTATAAAATATAAGTAGGTCTATATATGCCATCAATTACCAGAAGGGATTATTACATTTATTTTCACATTTGAAATGGGAAACATGCATAATGATTTTATTCCTCAACTTAATTAATTAGTTAATAATAGGCCTAACTAATAGTAGCATTAGACTCAATTAGATCGAGGCCTTCACTTTTAACAAAAATTGCTGAACTTCATAAAATTTTATTATTTATAATTAAGAGATTTTTAACCAAACATTATTTTCTTCATTTCCTCATCAGTATATGAAGTATTTGAGAATGTAGCATCAAAATACGATCTTATGAACGACGCCATGAGTGGGGGAATACATAGAATTTGGAAAGATATGTTTCTAGACAGGTTTGCTCCAGCACCTGGTACAAAGCTTTTAGATGTAGCTGGAGGTACAGGTCAGTCTTGTCTAAAGCTCAGTTAAATCTCACATTTTGTTTGAAATAATAAAATATACTCTGACATATTTACAATTTGAACTTATTGCCCCTGCGACATTTTATCACACTAACTATAAACAATGTTAACCATTAGCTTCCAAGCAAATGCTATTACATGAATAAGCAATGTACAGTACGCGCCAAAAGTTACAGTACTATAACTCTCACATCATGAACATGCATATGCCTTCAAAAGGAAGATAGGTCGGGCTGTTGTCCTTGGAAATTAGTCTCTTAGTAGAGGAGAAAAAAAAATTGTTCTTCCACCTTTTTCAAACTCAGTCCCCGCTCTGGACCAATTATGTATGAGTGAAAATTATACTCAGCTGTGAATACTTGTTCATGCATCGAGAGACCAGTTACATCTAGCCAAGAAATCTTTCTTTTCACAACTAGGAAAATGTGGCGGCTGGAGCTATGCACTGTTGACAAACAAATCCACGCTTTCAAGATTCAAGGGTTTTATACAGTTTGAAAATGAGGATAGCTTTTTTCAAATCAGATGTTATTGATAGTAATAGTAGCAATGCTATAAGGTTTCATTTGATCTCTTTAAATTCAAACATGGATTACATATATATGTATTTACTTGCAGGTGACATAGCTTTTCGATTTCTGAAATACGTTGGAGCACCGACACACATATCCCTACAGAATGAGAGTGCAATGCGGGTAAAAATGTTTTCTTCTGTTATTTTAATGGAATTGCACAAACTGTTTATAAGGATTTGACAATTTTTATTATTTTTTATTCGGAGATTTCAAAAGTTGAATTGTTAAGAAGTTTGTTTAATCAAATGCCTGTTTATTTCCTGTTGTTTTCGTGCAACATGATATTATCCATGGTCGATAAAAAAAATGTTTGACTTTCAGCAAAGGAAATGGTATAATAGGCCACCTGTGCAGAAAATATCCTGAAATTTGGCTAAACAAAGGAACTTTACTTACTAATATGCTATTTAGTTTTACCAGCATTTCTTTATGTTGACTGCATAATCTTTAATGCATGATTAAACAATTTGCTTACAAATAATTAATGTGATGATCATCTCTCCTCATATTTCTTCTCTAAAGGAAAAGGAATCATCGGAGGAAGAAAATCCTGCCGCAATTATTTTTTCAGAGCCTGATGAAAACGGCAGTCATGTAACAGTCTGTGATATTAACCAAGCCATGCTGGATGTTGGAAGGCATAAAGCAGATGAGATGGGTTATACTTCAGGTATATTATATGTTGCAATATTATATGTTGTCTGGGTTAAATGCAGTGAGGGGAGAGCTCCATGACAAATTACTTTTATATTCTAGTT
This sequence comes from Lymnaea stagnalis, assembly GCA_964033795.1. NCBI lineage: Eukaryota > Metazoa > Mollusca > Gastropoda > Lymnaeidae > Lymnaea > Lymnaea stagnalis. The sequence continues at coordinate 244,004 of CAXITT010000168.1, forward strand.
GAATATTTATTGATTACAATGGTTACAGATTTAGCCTAAATTTTATTTAAGGTTTACTTTCAATCAGTCACAGTAGCAAAGAGCTTAAACTTAAATAATGGGAAGGTTTTCACACAACAGATGTAATATACAAAAACCATATTATTATTTGTAATTTATAAGACAGCTCAACTAGAAATCAGCTGTTTTAAAATAATATTTGTAATTAGATAAAATATTTTATTGGTGTCAATGCCCCACATTTATTTTACTTTGTGAAACGTTGTGATTTGTGACCCATTCAATTTTATCCTAGGGATTTCATGGTTAAGAGGCAACGCGGAGATGCTGTCCTTGCCTGATAACACATTTGATGCATACACAATAGCTTTCGGTATTAGAAATTGTACACATGTTCAAAAGGTGAGTCCAACATCATTTGTTTAATGAAAGAACAGCATGCAACTGTTATAATAATAATGAGAAGTGGTCTTATATAGCTCTGTACCCCAGCCTAGGACTGGACTTTTCGCGCTGTACATAAATAATATTAGCAAAGAGACATAATCATGATATTAAAATAAAATACATAAATGAAATAAAAAAACAGCATGTAATCAAAACAATAACAAAGGTATATTCACACACCCACCCCAAAAATTGTACAAGGCAACCCATGGACGTTTATTGGTTTATAGGAGGGGAATCAGTCAGTATTCTCATATCTGTTTTAGGTTATATAGTTTAGAGTAAATAAATTGTCAGTTTTTAACCACAAACAGCTTCATTAACTTGTTCATTTTAGAACATGGTATTTTGTTGTTGTTAAAATACAACTCTGAATAATGAATAGGATTATCATGCATAGGGATCATTTAAACAAAGAAATGACAAACTCTTGTGTCAAAATTTCTAAACTTAAATAATTGCCACCTCTGTGAGTCCCTATTTTTAAACTAAAATGAATGGCCAACTCTAATGAGTCACATTTCTAAACTATGTGTTTTCAGGTATTAAATGAAGCGTACAGAGTACTAAAACCTGGAGGCAGATTTTTGTGTTTAGAATTTAGTGAGGTGAAAAATCCTTTATTGCGCAGGTAAGCAAATACATTTGTAATTTGTTATCTAGAAAAGCTTTTAAGAGTAAACGCTTGTCATGCTTTTCAAATTCAAAACACTATTCATTACCTACACAGCCAACTTTATTTTGGTGGCTGTCATATTTTTAACAAATTATGAGGTTTAATGTTGAATAGTGACGATATATTGTGATAACAAATAGTGCATTTATCTCTGAAAATTTTCACACAAACAGGAAGAGGCTGTGCAGGTTGTATTTATAAATGAATTTATTGTTTTAAGTTTTTTCGGTACTAGATTAATATTGATTTGTCCAGGTTATTGCATTGTGATAGATTTATTTTCATCAGTACTGAAACAATTTTTCAAGTTTCATGTACTGAATGTAATAGATTTCTTCATCTTAATTTTAGGGTATGTGTGGAAAAATTGATTTTTCTCTTCTTCTTCTCAGTGTGTATGATAACTACTCCTTCCAAGTGATTCCTGTAATGGGTCAGGTCTTAGCAGGAGACTGGAAGTCATACCAGTATCTTGTAGAGAGTATCAGACAGTTCCCAAATCAGGTGAGAGGACAATTTATATGGCCCTCTTATAACTCATCACTATATCTTTTATCATTGTCCCTGTTATCAAATGATTGTATCTTAAACATTGTACATCATTTCTAAATTCTAGACCCTCCATAATCATCAGACCACCCTATCTCTGAAGAATTTTGTACTTTAATGAGTCAATATTTTCTTTTTAACTAGTATTTTTCCTTAAAAGAAGTAATTTCAATGAATGTTAGATGATATCACAAGAGACAAGTCTCTATTCCTTATTAGATCATTTCTAAATTTTTATGTTTTAAAACATATTTATATCTATTATTAAACCTCTTCTTTTGTAGGAAGATTTTGCTGCTATGATAAAATTGGCAGGCTTCAGAATGGTCAGCTATGAGAATTTAACATTTGGTGTGGCAGCTATACACTCAGGATTCAAGATTTAAAACTTTCTATTTTTACCTTTATTCATTCAAGCACTAAATCTGTGTTACTAAAAATATTTGGATTAAAAAATAGATCATAGATGAAGAAGTGCCTGGTAGGAATCTTACTAAAAATATTCATCCTATTGTATCTCTCCTCTAAATGGTTAGGACTTCTTTTTATTTCGCCCAACAGATACTTGAATGCAGAGTCAAACTATTGTATTTCCACCAGCAGCTCAAATATTCGACTTTGTGATAAGATTCTTATGCTTTAAGCTTATATTTGTTGTAACAAAATCTGTATCCAAGCTTATCTTAAATCACATGAATAAGCTCACATGAGGATCTATCAGAGATATTTTTAAAATAATAATAACAGCAACGAAGATGGAAGCAGATCTTATATTCTAAGATATGTACCAGTCTTGCTTTGTGAAGGGTTTAATAAGGAGGGGTGTTGTCAGGAATGGTGATATTTATAAGATGGACGCAATGTCTTGGCGAAATAAAAATTGATGAAAGATTTTCTTTTTCAGATTTTATAAGGTTGTGTTGGGTTTTTTAAATATTTAATAATAGAAAGATATGAATCTTTTAACATCTAAATTATTCCCGCTCTTCCTATGTGTTCTCAGCAGGAGTTTAACAGAATTTTTTTAATTACATTTCATTGGTTATAGTATGCACTTTAAATTGCACAAGGTCTTCTGTCAAGTTATAAGATTTCATTTGATCAGAAATAAATGTGTTATGTCTAATCATCTTGTGCATTTGAATACATTTATATTTGAAGCTTGTATTGTGAATATTTTATTTGCACACCTGGCCAGTCAATTTCAAGATTTGACACTTCAAAATTAATACAATTTAAGTCATCATTTTTGTAATTAAAGCACTCGAGCCAAAAACATGTTGCCGTTAGATTGATTTGTATTGGAAAAATATCCTTAGATTGATTTGTAGTGGACAAATATCCGTGTCTTGCTTTAAACATCTTCACTAATGTCATAACTCATAGTCTTTCAAGCAAGGAAAAAACGATATTCTTAAATTTATCAAAATAAACGTGAGAAGTTAGTTTTATTTGACTATGATATTGATGCAACAAATAGGGCAAGTTATTCAATGTAAGAGAATATCAGGTTTAGTTTATTTGCAATTATGAAGACTACTTTTTGTGTGAATATATGGTACTACTACTTAGTTCAGCATTCCTGTATCAGTATATTAATTTTTGAATTGCCATGAAAAATTTATTTTAAGAACAAAAAAAAATAGGTATTAAACTTATCACATTACTTTTATTTATGTAGTTTTATCTGACATGACATGTAAATGTTTGTTACAGTAGCTTTATAAAAGCATAATTTAAAGAAAGATTTGATCTTTGAACAATTAACACTTTGTTAAACATAAGTAATAAAAGCATAAAAAGTTATTTTCATAAGCACTGAATACATTAAAATTTAAATGGTATATCCTCATAGCAGTTTCACCAACCTTCAAATAAATCAATCTTTGAATATGGATTTATTTTTGTATGATAAAAATAAATTTTTTAAAATTACAGAATTCTTCATAAAATTTTGCCCCCCCCCCCCCCCGCACCCAATATAAAAGTATTTCTTTCTCACTATTCAATCATCCAGTGTGTATTTGTAAACAGTTTTATATTCTGACATCCTCTTCTTGTAATCGGCATCAAACTCTTCATTCATGGCCACAGTGAACCAGTTCTTCCAGTCTCCAACATCACCTGACAAATAAATGCACTGTTCACTTTAATAAATAGGATAAATATACAAACTATGAGTAACTATTTTGACTTATTCAGATACAAAGTTTTATATTCAGATAAAAAGTTTTATTTGATACCAGTACCCTTTTTAACATGGGGAGAGTGTTAATCAGTATATTAGGGGCACACAGAATACATAGAAGGATTTGGGAAAAGACTAAATCATTACGTAGAGAAATAAAATAAAATGTAATAGTGCATACAAATTTAAATGTGCTATATTTTAGTGCTGCACATTATAAGCAAGGTTGAGTAAGATTGACTGGTAGATGTTTTAAATGGCTGTTCAGTCATACAATTTCTGTTGGACTCCACTACACTAACTTTATGTCACTTTTCTGGGGTAGGGGGAGTTAAAACAAAGGAACCCATTGGGGCATCATTTTCGTCATTAAAGGCGATGAATAAGTCGCTTGTTTTTGGTCACCAATTGTAACTTGTAGTTGTCAACATAATTAAGTGAAACATATTCGGTTAAATAACGGTTAACACTTTTCATAGTTAATGATGTCGGGGGAGGGGGGGAGCTCTTAAGTGAGTCTCGGAGTAGAGTCAGGGCATATCATCCATCTCTAGGGAGTGAGTCAGGGCATATCATCCATCTCTAGGGAGTGGAGTCAGGGCATATCATCCATCTCTAGGGAGTGGAGTCAGGGCATATTCATCTCTAGGGAGTGGAGTCAGGGCATATCATCTATCTCTAGGGAGTGGAGTCAGGGCATTTCCATTTCTAGGGAGTGGAGTCAGGGCATATCATCAATCTCTAGGGAGTGGAGTCAGGGCATATCATCCATCTCTAGGGAGTGGAGTCGGGGCATATAATCCATTTCTAGGGAGTTGAGTCAAGGCATATCATCATCTCTAGGTGGTGGAGTCAGGGCATATTAACCTTCTTAGAGGCTCGGGGTAGGGTAAGGAAATATCATCCATCTCTGTGGGTGTGTTCAGGGCATATCATCTATCCCTAGCAATGGGTTAGGAGATATCATCCATCTCTAAGGGTGGGTTCAGGGCATATCATCAATGATGACGTTTTCAACTAAATTTAGTTTTAATTACGTTACTATAACTCTGAGCACTTTCCAACTTAAATACCATTACCAACAAACTCTTCTGTTTACCTTTTCTGTAAAACCCTAACTTCTTGTCCTTGAAGAGCGCACGTATGTGTTCCTTGGCGGTGCTGTCTTTGTATTCTTTCATCTTGTCGAAACTGCAGGCGGCAGCTATTTGCTCACACAACTCATCACTGCATCCGGTATTCAGGAATTCGTTCAACTTTTTGACGCCTTCAAAAGGGTTCTGAACAGATTATCAAGAGAAGATTGAAATAAGTTGTTATGAGCAAGACTAAGACCACAAGCCCTGCGATGTTCATACGTATGTGACAATTTGGATGTCCCCATAAGTATGTGACCATTGGCATGTCCCCATACGTATGTGACAATGGGGATGTCCCCATACGTATGTGACAATTGGGATGTCCCCATAAGTATGTGACCATTGGCATGTCCCCATACGTATGTGACAATGGGGATGTCCCCATACGTATGTGACAATTGGGATGTCCCCATAAGTTTGTGACCATTGGCATGTCCCCATACGTATGTGACAATGGGGATGTCCCCATACGTATGTGACAACTGGGATGTCCCCATAATGATGTGACAATGGCAGGACTGGATTAACCCAAACATCAGACACGGTACCAAGGGTTCAACGTCTTTATGGAACCCCACGCCTTTAAGGGACTCCACGCCTAAAAGGACCCCACGCCTAAAAGGACCCCACGCCTTTAAGGGACTACATGCCCTTCAGGGACCTTCGACTGCATAATATTTTTTTTTAAATCTATTTGAAAAGTAATAACATAATGTCCTTTGTACGCATCTAGAGGATCATCAAGTGCACTAGGGGCCAGATCGACATGCGAAGTAGTGTTGTGCTATAAATAGATCGGATACGGTGGTTCATCAAAATTATGATCATATGAAACAAATCTTTTCAATGTAATACTTGAGTTCTATATATATTTGTGTTACGCTGCAAAGTGAAGGTTAATATAAAATCAGAAATCTATCTCACGAAAATGGAATTAGATATATTGTGAGAAACCCTCCAAAGACCCAATGTATTGTGTTGCAGCTCATTTGGAGATGAGGAAGTGTGTCAAAATTGAGACGCAAGATTTTACCACAAACAAATTAACCACACGGACAGAGCAACCTATGGAGAAAGTCATACGACATCATTGCATTTGTTCTGGGCGCCCCACGATTTGTATTTAGTCATATGACTGCAACACTCTGCAACACTGCAACAATTTTGTGGGGACATTTATTTTATACTTTTTAGTGGGTTTTTTTGTTAAGTAAGTGTGTTTTTTTTAAATAAGTATTTTTATATAGTTTTATTTTGTACTTATGTAGTCAGACTTTCAGCTCCATTCGACATCAGGAAATGGGTCAAAATAGAGATGCAAGATTTGACCAGCAGAGGTCACTCAGGGATCTGTGTAAATCACTGGGGATGTGTACTGTCGTCGGAGGTGGGTAATGTACAATGTTTCAGCTCAATTGGACACCAGGATTTGGGTTAAAATTGAGATGCAAGATTTGAACCAGATAAGCAGTGAAAATCGCAAGCTAAAAATACAAACTTAATAATAAGTTGAGTCATACTTTTAAGTAATTAAATTTGTACCGTATTCAAATAATTGTTAAATAAATTGTTATAATAAAGACGGTTTAAAATACCCTTTTAAATTGTCAAAACTAGAAAAAAACACAACAACGGCAATATATTACTATTTTCAAAAACTATCTGTAACGGCATAATTATTTATTATTCTGTCCCTTCTCTTTTGTATAATGTTGAAATCCCTAAAAAAAATTGAACGAATTGAAATTCTTTTTTTTTTCAAGGTCCCACCAACCATCTGCGCGACATAATTTGTGTTTTTTCTACACTTACACTTTATTCTTTATCATTTAATGAACAACAGCCAAAAATAAAGAATCGTTGAGATTGTCAAATGCATCATTCAAAATTTGGAATTGACTAAATAAATCAGAACTGTTGGAAGATTATTTTCAACAACAAATTGAGTCAAAAGGCAAAAAATTAATATAAATTTGCACAATTATTTGCCTATTTATGAAAAGGGTAACGTAATTTTGGGATTTAGGCCAGTTCCTAAAGTAATGGGCAGCGGCGTAAACATGTTTTAAGAATAGGAGGAGGGCTCCAAGGGCTCACTGGCCTAAGAAATATTTTCAGCCAATTCAATTCTTCATGACTTGGGGTAATTTATAGTACATTATAAACAATGGAACATTTAAAATGTCTAAGATTTATATAGCAATGTATTGTATTTTTTTTGTAAGTCTCGAAATCAAACGTGAAAGGTATGTCACTAAGTATTAGGGGAATGTGCGAGAGGGGTCAATTGGCATAAGGAAGGATGTGCATGGAGGGGGGGGGTCCACCCCAGAAGGTACTTTTTTCTTTATACCGAGGGGCGGCATTTTCGGTTATTGCGCTAACGCTAACTACGCCACTGGAAGAGGAGCACCAAAAGTTCGTCTGCCTCAGGGCCTCAGCAAGGTCTAATCCGGCATTGGACATTGGGGCCTCAGCAAGGTCTAATCCGGCATTGGACATTGGGGCCTCAGCAAGGCCTAATCCGGCATTGGGTATTGGGGCCTCAGCAAGGCCTAATCCGACATTGGGACCTCAACAAGGCCTAATCCGGCATTGGACATTACCAAACGCCATGCATAGAATTAAGGGGAGACAAAACGTAAGGGGAAACAACAAACGTAAAATTTTCCTATCAGAGTACTCATCAAATGGGAGGACTTTGAGAGAATTTCATCTTTTGTTGACAGCCGGGAAAAACAGAAATAAAAAGTGCAATGTCATCAATTGGGTCAGTGAATAAGACACTTAATATGAGACACTAAAATATTTTTTTTTCATTTATCAGTTTTGAAATTTAATAATTGATAGACTCGGAATCTAATGACAGATAAAAATAATAAATAGGAGATAAAAAGGTTGAATTCACTCCTGGTGTTTCTGACTACTACTGATTGGTGTTTTCTTAGAATAGACCGACCTCCTTACGTCATCAAAATTGATTTTAAATCTACTCACCAGCTTCATGTCCTCAAACACTGACGTGTAAATAGGACATTCGGGGTGAGCCTCTATTCCTTTCTGCCATTCCATCAGGTAGTCGAACAGGTCACCGTAAAGATCTGGATAGTTCATAATTATTGTAATCATCATTAAACGACCCCTAAAAACAAAGTTTTGCGCGTGAAACCTCTTTTAAAATATAGTACCGAGTGTGGCTGAAAATTTGACCAAACATGAATACAAGTAATGCACTTTATAAGAATCCCAATTACTGCTCCCCCCCCCCCTTGGGTTCCCTTGTCTTCACGCCCCTGAACTAATATTAATATTCTAATGACCCACCACCCGCTTTTACACCACATATTTTTTTTTCACCAACTATTTCAGAAAAAAGAAAAGAAAATATTACGCAACAAACGCACTTGTGATTTTTATCAAAAGAATCCCATTTAGCGCAGTTATCGGAAATTTTATTACGTGAAATGATATTTGCTTCATATTCCCTTTAAAAAAGGGGAGAAACTGATTTTTGGGGTTGGCGTGGGGCTGAAAATTTGAAATGTGTTGTCATCGGAAGCGAGTCTATGTGCCCAGTTTCAGCTTTGATAGGTTGAAGGGAAATGGGTCAAATGGCCTTCCGAAGATTTTACCACCCAGCCAATAACAAACAAAAAACGAAGTTAATATAACGGATTTTAAAAAATATTTTACAAAATAAAAGATAAGATACAGTACTGTATTTTATGTTTTATTTTTAAAATTATTTTTTTTTAATCCGTTATATTAACTTCGTGTTTTTAAATAATACATTGTAGGTGCGTAGGAGTCGACCGCACCTCGTGATAAATTACAATTGATATCAAAGAAACTATGAGTGCATATTTTAAGGGGTCCACTTTTAGACTTAACCCTGGGCTGCATTTTAGTCCAATACGCCACTGACTAAGTATACAGTAATTAGCAAGACTTATTTCAATCACTACGCAAACATAAGTCAGATGGCAATCAAGGTAGTCATATTAACACATTTAACGCATAGGTTTTGTAGAACATAAATTGAACCCCATTTTATCATCTCAAAATGAGCTTAAAGTGTTAGAAAAAGTATTATTTATTTAATATAAATCCATAACTTTCACGGAGACCACTGGAATTTTCAGCTTTAATAGCCCTGACTTAATCTCTACCTCCCAGATGTGGTCATCAATAATAACGTCATGGATTTCATTTCTCATGGAATACATATTATTCTTTGTGATCGCTTTACCATATTCATGGTAGTTTTCTTTGATGTATGACTAAGCTGCCATTAACAGGCTAAGTTATTTATTTGAATTTAGATTTCACTTTCGTATTTACTGGAGGACATTATCTGGCCATTCAGTAGTAATTTTTTTTTTTTTAAATTTGCACATAACCAGAAGTTAACTCTTTCACAATGTCTCAGCGTAACAATGACCACTATCATCAAATCATAAGTACTCTAATCATAAGTACTATAATCATAAGTACACTATTCATAAGTACTCTAATCATAAGTACACTAATCATAAGTACTCTAATCATAAGTACTCTAATCATAAGTACTCTAATCATAAGTACTCTAATCATAAGTACTCTAATCATAAGTACTCTAATCATAAGTACTCTAATCATAAGTACTCTAATCATAAGTACTCTAATCATAAGTACTCTAATCATAAGTACTCTAATCATAAGTACTCTAATCATAAGTACTCTAATCATAAGTACTCTGCATTGGTAAAGCCTTACATCCGACTTCCAAGCAGAGGTGGAAGAAGTGTTCAAATGTCCCCGGGTAGTTGAACGGAAGAATGTTTTTGTTGATGTGGTTGTAGAAGGACACAAGGACGTCTTTGGGGTTTCGGTCCAAGTAAATAATCTTGATCTTCTTCTCAAGGGCTTGTCTTGGGATGGACCTGGTGATGAACAAATTTAGACCTGGTGGTGAACAAATTAAGACCTGGTGATTAACAAATTTGGAGCTGGTGGTGCAGAGATACAGACCTGGTGATGAATCGTGACCACACATTCTTTCAAATTTTCAGACCCCACCCCCCTCAAATCCCAACCTCTAAAAATCTGTTTTTCCTGTTTTTCTAGGACAGGGGTCTCCAACTCGTGCCCCGCGGGCGATTTGCGGCCCGCAAGACGATATTTTTTCGGCCCGCTACATGACAGCGAGGTTTAGTATTAATGCGGCCGGCGCGTTTCCCCAATGTTCATATCTATAACGTGACCCTCCGCGACGGTTTCAGTTGAATCTCACTGACTCGTCTAATTCTGATTTTATTACGTTTGTACAGATTTGGACGTTGATTATAATGGTAAAAACAGTTTTAAAATCGGTCTAAAAGTTTTTATTTTATAGCATTTTATGAGACAAACATGGCCAAAGTGCGTTTTAAAAAAAAAATTAAAAGTCAGTTAGTGGGTAATGCACAACCACAATTGTGTCAGTCGTATCAATTGGATACAGTATCAAAGCCTGACTATTAAAATTTCCGCTTGTGTTTACGAGTGACGGGAATACCGAACCTGTCAGCTTGGCCACTTTCAAAACAGGGTTAGACTAGTGAAAAGGCCTTTCCTAAGATAAAAAATAAAATTCATTCTTCTTACAATAGCATCTTCCTACAATAGCATCTTCCTACAATAGCATCTTCCTACAATAGCATCTTCCTACAATAGCATCTTCCTACAATAGCATCTTCCTACAATAGCATCTTCCTACAATAGCATCTTCCTACAATAGCATCTTCATACAATAGCATCTTCCTACAATAGCATCTTCCTTCCCATCAATAATTCATAAATAATGCTTGCTCCTGTCTACTGTTTGCACACGTTTTAGCATTTAAAGTCTTCATGGAGAAGGATGGGATGGTTGTTCCTGTACTAAGTGATCCCAAATGGCTCATGGACTTGGCTTTTTTTTTTACATTACACAGGAGATGAATGTACTCACCAAGAAGTTACAAGACCAAGGGTAGCTTGTCAGTGCTGCTAAGACAATGTTAGGGCAAATGGAGCTGATTGATCTTCAGTGTGATTCTTATCCTAAGTTCAGGGAGGTGAATGGAAAAACAAACAAACATGGAAATTTATGAGAGCATTGCCCTCCACCTTCCCTGAGATTTCCAGGTTGTTCAAGCGGATCATGTGCCTTTTTTGGGAGCACCTGTCTGTGTGAAAAGCTATTTTCCAATATGAACTTTAACAGTTGCTTCCTCACTCAAGCCAATGTTGCTCAGTTGTGTAACACTCAAGCCAATGTTGCTCAGTTGTGTAAGAAGAAAGCGCTGTCTCTGGCAACAAGCAGTAGGAGGAAGAAAATGAAGCCAAGTTCTTGAGAATCCTTAATGTTTTTATTTGTTATTAATAAAGGTTGAGCAGAATGTAACAGTTGTACATAATTGAATTTCTCATCGCTTTTTTGTGTGGAATACTTGACTCTGCCTCCTGCGGCCCCCGGATGATTTGAGTTTGAGACCCCTGTTCTAGGGAAAATGAAGGAAAATTCCCGATAACTGCGCTAAATGAGATTCTTAAAACAAAAATATTGCAAGTGCGTAATATTTCCTTTATTTTTTTCTGAAATATTTTGTGTAATAAATGTGCGACGTTAAAGAGTGGTAGTAAAAACATATTAATAAAGTTCAGGGGAACGAAAACAAATGAGCGGTTGTGTGCCTTTGGGGGGAGGGACACCAATTGGGATTCTTATAAAGTGAGTTACTTCTATGCATGTTTTGTCCAATGTTCAGTCCCACCTCCATTGTTCGATGTCACATTTTATACGAAAAGCATTGTTTTTTAAGGGGGGGGGGGGCTGTTGAATTCATAGTTTCAGCATTTATTTCTGCTTCTGGGTGGATGGTGCCTATGTTTCCGTTAATGCATGTTTTGTCCAATGTTCAGTCCCACCTCCATTGTTCGATGTCACATTTTATACGAAAAGCATTGTTTTTTACGGGGGGGGGGGGCTGTTGAATTCATAGTTTCAGCATTTATTTCTGCTTCTGGGTGGATGGTACCTATGTTTCCGTTTAAGGCCAAAGTTATAATTTCGACACGGGTGATTCTATTCTGAGGACTAGACCCTCCTATGAATTCAAACCAACCAATGCTTGTACAAGGTGCAGACAACGTCACAGTGGTACCTCGGGCGTCTTCTCTGACACATGAATTCAAACCAACCAATGCTTGTACAAGGTGCAGACAACGTCACCATGGTACCTTGGAGCGTCTTCTCTGACACATGAATTCAAACCAACCAATGCTTGTAAAAGGTGCAGACAACGTCACCATGGTACCACAGGGCGTGTACCCCGACACATGAGGTGGCCTATATTAATTTGCTCACCTGAAAGGAACGTGAGTTACTAATAATCTTGGTGAAGGGAGAGTAGCGATGAGGGGTACGGGCATTCTGTCCAGTAAATATTCTCCCATTTGCTTGTCTGTGAATTGGGCAGTCTTCTGTAGCAACATGGTGATGATCTCATTGTGCCAGTGTAGACCTATGGGCAGCAAGAGATGAGAATTTAGATTGGACATTTTAATTGTTTAATTTTTTTTTTGTAACTCCTGGGACAAATCTTTGACACCCCCCCCCCCAGGATTAAGTAGCCTTCCCCTGCCCCCCAACTGAAATCGCTTCCTTGGTTTCTATTCGATAGAAACCACGAATTAGTTGTGTTGCTCTCGTTAAGAAAATCAATACATTCGAGTAGGTCAAAGCTGAATTCCGTCAAGGGGCTTCTGGAATGGTTGGAGCCAAGAGGGCACATGTCCAGGGCCCCATCTTCGGCGGCTGCCAAATTCTCTATGTGCCATGCAAAATATGTATTAATAATAATAATAATAATAAAAAAGTTTATTTGAAAAACACGCTTCATCCCCAAAAGCTCGAAGCGCGGTACAAAGTCAACCATATTAAAAAGAGAAATAAAAACAATCTAAAATTTGCCACATTTAAAAAACAGGCGCAACAATATAAAAACGACATACGAGCATACCCAGTCAAAGTCTTTCATCCCCTTTTCAACCATAAGCAACACAAGCCAGTATACATTAACTGAAAAAAAAGATGGTAGATAGCATCACCCCAGAAGGTGTTTGCGAAATAGATGTATTCTTAAATCGGTTTTAAAGGACTCCAGTGTCTGCCTGTTTCTGAGAGCGACTGGAAGGGCGTTCCAAATTGTTGGGCCGGCAAATACAAAAGTGCGTTTTCCGTAAGTCTCAGGGCGAACACACGGTATCGATATTTTGCCACTATATATAGAAATATATATAATATATATAAATTTGGAGAAAAGGTGTGGCCAAATAGCAGGCATCGTCCTGAGCACAGCTATAGGATGCACGGACCTGGTTCTGTCTTTCAAAAGATCTTTCAACATTTTTTTTCAACGGCCAACCAGAAATTTGTCTTTGATTTCAGAGCCTTCTGGAAATAAATTATCCAACTTTAAAAATAAAATTATCATCACAACAATAATATCCCACTGTTCAACCTAATTCATTATAATATAAATAGTATTAAGAGACAGCTGACCTGTTTTGGGATAAGAGCAGATCATGACGTCATCAGGTCTAATCTTCATGTCCATGATGTTTTGCGCATGCGTCCGGTAGTCGTTGTCTGCTCCAATAGGAAATGGTGTGTGCCAGAAACTCCCGGCATTGCCAAAGAAAAACGTGTTGCCGAATCTTGATTGACATTTAAAATAAAATACGATCAGCTAAGATCCGACAAGAAAGTTTCAGCAGTAAATGTCAATTGATTCTATTCAAAACTCTGATAAAAGCCCTATGACGACTCCAATGGCATAAAACATATTTCAAAATTTTGTCTGCCAAAGAAAGGTTTTACCTATCTGTTTATTGGGCCAGTTACTTATCAGTTACATGGTACAGCTATCTATCTGTTAATTTGGCCAGCTACCTATCTGTTCATTGGGCAAATTACATATCTAATTATTGGACCAGTTACCGATCTGTTAATTGGACTAGTTATCTATCTGTTAATTGGGCTATTTACCAATCTGTTAGTTGGATCAGTTAACTTTCTGTTATTTGGGCAAGTTACTCCTATCTGTTATTTGGGCTATTTACCTATCTTTTATTTGGGCCAGTTACTCCTATCTGATATGATCGTTTGGCCCGTTAACTATTTGTTAATTGGTCCTGTTATGTACCTGTTAATAGCAAAAGTCACCTATCTGTTAATTGGGCAAGTTACATATCTGTTAATTGGTCCTGTTACCCGTCTGTTATTGGGACAGTTACCTATCTTTTTATTGGGCCAGTTACCTATCTGTTATTTGGACCAGTTACCTATTTGTTAATTTGTCCAGTTACCTATCTTTTCATGGGCTAGTTACTTATCTTTTAATTGGACCAGTTACCTATCTGTTATTTGGACCAGTTACCTATTGGTTAATTGGACCAGTTACCTATCGGTTAATTGGGCCAATCTCGGGAATGTCGTTGGGCCGAATGGAAATTTTGGCCTTTTCCTTTCACCTTCATGTTCTTGTTTTTCTCCGTTTCTCTGAATGTCTTGGTCAACGTCAGGTTGGGTGGCCCTAAGTTGAACAAAACACAAATAAAATTTTAAAATACAGATGTCGACTTAAGTTTTACTCTAACATGACGACAGATGAGTTCCTTTATTGATCCAAACAAGATTATATTTCGTGTTATTATTTTGTGTTTTAACATTCTCAGCACCTTCAATAAGACACGGGCAAATTCTCAGCACCTTTAAGAAGACACATATATGTACACATTTTCAGCACCTTTAATACGACACATACAAATTCTCAACATTTTTAATAAACACAAAAAAATTCTCAGCACCTTTAATAAGACACATACATGTACATATTTTCAGCACCTTTAATAAGACACAGACACATTTTCAGCACCTATAATGAGACACAGACACATTCTCAGCACTTTTAATAGATACAGACACATTCTCAGCACTTTTAATAGACACAGACAAATTCTCAGCACTTTTAATAAACACTTTTTACTTTTATAAGATCCCAGACAGCCAATAAATCCTGATGCAAAGAAACAATTTTGACAGCCCTTGTCCCGAGCCTCCAAGCCCATTCACCATATATAAGTCTGTTGATGTTTTAACTTATACAAATTCCTATTGTGATGATTGTTTTCTTCCCTTACTTGCATACGATCGGTCGTTGTCAGTGTCCATCTCTCTGGCGTTACATAATGTCTCAGCAAATGAAAGCTTACTCCCGTGTATCAAGACCACACATTTGTTGAGTCCAGATATAGTTGGTCAACTCACTTCGACTGAGGTCATTGACCAGTGGGGAGGAGTAGGAGTGCTGCCAATCCACCAACAACCGATTACAACAGGTGGGGTGGTTCAAACTCAACAACTGGTTTGCCCAAATCGGAACAAACCGGCCCCAACACATTATTTATCGAAACATTTAAACAGTAACAGGTGGAGACAGATGACCAGAATCCCCATTGCCTACCTTATTGGCTATACGATCAACAACAACAAAAAAGTGGACTCAGGACGAGGTAGAGCAAAAATAACCCTTAACAAAATAATTACTTACATGTTGCGTCCAAGTCCCGAATAAAAGCAACACTGTAAAAATAATCTGTACTAGGAGATTAGACAAACGCAAGTTCAAAAACTGTAAATTTAAATGACGTTGAATCTGATGCTGACTTGCATACACTGGAGTTATTTGCTGGTGTGGCGATATCATCTGACCTAGAAAACCTTGTCCCTTCTGTCGGCTGGACCTCAACAACGTGGCTTACCTACTATTTTATTGTATATGTCGTGTGTGCATCTCCTTGCGTGTGAGTACTTGAGTGTTAGGGAGCATTTGGGTGTGAGTGAGTACTTGAGTGCATAAACAAGCGTAATTGATGTTAAAGAAATTCACAATGTTTTCCAAACAAAATGTGTGTGGGGGAATACGGTTGGGGGAAAAGGGGGAGTGTGTTTGGAGGGAGGGAGGGACCGAATAATTATGATGCTGTTAAATCTTAATTTTTGAGTTTGGTACAAGCCTTGGGTGTTCTTTGCCCAGTTCTGCTAACTAAAGGCATTGATTTTCAAAGCTTTTCTTAATTTCGACTAAACTAGCCTCCGACCGACGACAAGCAAATGAAATAAAATTTGATAAATATAAAATACACTAATGTGTACACTCAAGTACACCGTTCAAACTCTATGTGTACGTTCAAGTACACTGTTCAAACAGTATGTGAACACTCAAGTACAATGTACAAATACTATAGAACTTTGGCTTCTAATATTCTACATGTTTGAGTCTCTGTGTGCTAACTTGCCAGTCAGCTGAACTTTGGACTGGTTTGTTTTTTAACCACCAAATATCACATGTGATCTGGCCATGCAGAGCTGAACATTAGCCTCACTATTTTTTATAAACTGCCAAATATCACATGATATCCAGCAAGCGCTGAACGCTAGCATAAATTATTTTATGCAAGCCATACAATATCACACGATGTCTTCCCAGCTTGTAGTTTACTTTGTTTGAACTCAGAGACAAATGGTTGAAGTTTCCCAGAAACAGTCAAGATGTAGGTAGGGTAGATACATATTCTCCTAGCATTTTCTAACCCCGGAGACAAGGTCTGGCCTTGACCTTATGCACACTCGCAGTCGCAGACAAGCGTTTTAGTATGCGCTTTTTTTAAGGCTGCTCGGTCCGTTTGTTTGTGTGTGGTCAAACCATGCCCATCAAATTTGACCCGTCAAACCATGCCCATCAAATTTGACCCGTCAAACCATGCCCATCAAATTTGACCCGTCAAACCATGCCGATAAAATTTGACCCCCTTTCAGGTCTCTGCTTTTGCTGAAACTTTGTTCACTTACCCCCCCCCCCCTCCTCCCCGGTGACAATATAACCGATCATCACCAGTGACCTCCAAAGAGGTTTGAGTGATCTCAGCGGATATCTCAGGAAAGACCCGTCAAACCATGCCGATAAAATTTGACCCCCTTTCAGGTCTCTGCTTTTGCTGAAACTTTGTTCACTTACCCCCCCCCCTCCTCCCCGGTGACAATATAACCGATCATCACCAGTGACCTCCAAAGAGGTTTGAGTGATCTCAGCGGATATCTCAGGAAAGTAAAGTGATAGGAACATCGGAATTTTTCTTCTACAGCGTTTCCTTATGATTGGTTCCTCGTTCCCGATACAAATCAACAATAAAAACAAAATGTTAATTACAGAAAGGTCAAAAATGACATCTCCCAAGACTGAAAAGCACAAAATAAAACAATACATTAATTTTTTTTTAAATAAATGCTTTTCAACAAAAAAAATATACTAAAAAGCATAAAATAAATGTCGCTCAACAGTTGCAACAGTTACAGTCATATAACTGAAAAGCGTGGGGTGTCCATGAACTCAATTTTTTTGTAAATCGCAAAGACACGCACGCAGCGGTATCGCGATCACGATCGATGTTAGCACACATCAGCAATGCAAGGCAGTTGTGAGAAGACATACACGTATTTCCAAGATTAAATCATCCGTATCATAAAAAGTGTGTCAAGAAATAATCCCTTGCAGCAAGTTCACCAACATCATCCGTCAGCTGCATGATGGCCCGAGTGCAGGACAACGGTCAATCATCTCAAGCATTCCCCGTCACAAACGGTGTAAAGCAGGGTTGTGTACTTGCTCCCACACTCTTCAGTATTATGTATTCTGCAATGCTGTCTGATGCGCTCAAAGACTCCACCATGGGCTTGCCTATCCGTTTCCGCACCGATGGATCAGTTTCAAACCTTAGGAGGCTTCAAGCTAAAACCAAAGTCAAACATAACACCATCAACGAGCTTCTGTTTGTGGACGATTGTGGCCTCAACGCTGCCTTAGAAGCTACTATGCAATACAGCGTTAATATCTTCTCTGAGGCCTGCAACAACTTTGGCCTCACAATCAACACAAAGAAGACTGAAGTGGTGCATCAGCCAGCTCCCAGTAAGCCCTACGTTGAACCCAGCACCATCATCAGCGGACAGCGTCTATAGGCGGTGGATAAATTTACTTAAATTTACTTTCCAGATCTGTCATCACGGATGACGAAATGAATGCCAGACTCGCAAAAACTAGTGCCATATTTGGCAGACTCCGCAGTGCTGTTTGGGACAGGAGAGGTATCAGACGAAAAACGAAGATCAAGATCTATTGCGCAGCAATCCTCTAGACATTGCTCTAAATATGTGAAGCGTAGACAGTCTACCAGCGTCACGTCAAGAAACTAAACCACTTTCACACAACCTGCCTATGAAAACGCCTCTGCTTCAGGTGGCAAGAGAAAGTGCCTGACACAGAGGTCCTCGCTAGAGTGAACCTACATAGCATCTTCACAATCCTGATGCAGACTCAACTCCATTGGATGGGACATTAGCCTGCATGGAAGACAACCGGCTCCCTAAACTGATATTCTTCGGAGAACTTGCGATAGGCAAGCGCTCCCAAGGAAGTAAAAAAAAAGCGTTGAAAAGACTCATTGAAAGCGGCACTAAAAGCCTTCAGCATCAACTTTTTTTAATGGGTGCAGACAGCCCAGGACAGAGCCAGGTGGAGATCAGCTGTCAAGAAGGGGGCTGAATCTCATCAAGCAAGTAGGTTAGCCACAAGTAAGATAAGCAGGCTAGCCCGAAAATCAACTTCAGATCACCGACTACAGCAACTATCCCCTGCCCGCGGTGGAAGAGATTATTCTGAGCATGGATCGGACTAGCAAGCCACCTACGAACACATCGTAACCCACACCCTCCCGCCCCCAAACCCTTTTGACTAGATGGTCCTAGTTGATGTTGACGTACGAACAACTTGCAGAAATGTAAATGTATACATGTGTCCAAAATTATAATTATCATGCGGCCTCACACTTTTTTAGTCACATGACTGTAACAACTCTGAAGATTTGGTGGACATTTGTTGTATATCTTAAGTATAATTTGGAAAAAGTGGGCTTTTAAAAAGTATTTTATATTGTTTTATTTTCTATATCTACCTCTCTTTCTCTCTCTCTCTCTCTCTCTCTATATATATATATATATATATATATATATAATATATATATATATATATATATATTTATTTTTTTATTTATATTTTTATTTTCTATATATATCTCTCTCTCTCTCTCTCTCTCTCTCTCTCTATATATATATATATATATATATATATATAATATATATATATATATATATATATTTATTTATTTATTTATTTAATAAACAATGAAGACGTTTTATGTTTAGCCTTATTTTATTGCTATTCCATATTTAAAACATTTTGCTACAATCGTTTTAATAAAATTATGATCAAGGAGTATCGATTTACCAGTTTTGATTGATTATAAACTTTTAACATAAATTTTCATTATAAAGTTTTGACCATACTCTATTTCTAAATATTTATATAATACCACCTGGGACTTCTATCAAAAGTGGACAATAAGTTAAAGCTGAAGAAAACAAAAATCAATCATCCAACGTGTATTTGTAAACAGTTTTATATTCTGCCATCCTCTTCTTGTACTCGGCATCAAACTCTTTATTCATGGCCACAGTAAACCAATTCTTCCAGTCTCCGACATCACCTGACAAATATAATAAATCAAACACGTAATAATTAGTAGACACCAAAACATGGCGGATGTCATCATAAAATGAACATTAAGGATTCAGCTAAGGAAAATTCATAATTGACTACGCACAAGGGGCGTGTATGATACAAACACATCTTCCTTAAGTGTTTTTTAAGGGGACGTGAGGGCATAATCTGAAAAAGCAACGCTTTTCCAAAGGTTGTAATTTTTCGCTAGTGCTCTAGTCTAGACAGAAGTGTGCAGGGAACAATAAGAGTTGAATGTTTGGTGCTTTATTGTTAAAAACTGCTGATCATCACATCGTTATTGCCAACCAAAGTGTTTTTCTTTTAAAACAATAGCATCAATCTAACCAAAGGCAACTGTTGATCACCAGCAACATCTGATCACAATCATCACATGACACCAGCAACACGTGATCACCACCAACACCTGCGACTGTGCTAGACTCAAATAATTTGGCACAGTGTCTCCAAAGATTATGCAGGGAGCCAGTCCAGGCGAAGGGAGATCTCCAACGTGCCGCTTCGCTGCCCGATACTCGGACTTCCGGGGGGGGGGGTGGTGACGCTTTGGGACGGTCATAAAACGCTTGGTACTTGCTCACTGACGTCATTTCCTAATGCACATTTTCAGTAGATAGCCAGTAAACAGATGTTGTAAGAAAACTGGAAAATCTTTTGTAGGGAGCCCGGGATAAATTTTAATTTAGTTTTTTTTTTTTTAATTGTGAACTGCTACACAAGAAATATATCCCCCTAAAGTAGTTGTTAAAATAAAGTTATCAAAGTTAAGTAAAATTGGGAGCAATGATTGTAAAACTCACTCAGATGATACAGTATTATTTAACACTGTTTTTTTAGTCGATTTGCTTCGTGCTTGTCTATTTTTCTAGTTCCTCATTCAAGGGGCCATTTAATGTTACACAAATTTAAGATAAGACAATTATAATCACTCAAAAAGAAGGAACTACATGGTTCACCTTTTCTGTAAAAGGCCAACTTTTTGTCTTGAAACATGACACGCATTTGTGGATTAGCGGAGCTTTCTTTAAATTCTTTCATCTTCTCGAAGCTGCAGGCAACAGCGATTTGTTCACACAACTCGTCACTACATCCGGTGGCCAGGAACTCGTTGAGTTTCTTTACTCCGCCTACGGGGTCCTGACAATCATCAACATTCAAAAGTTTAGGAAGTATGAATTTATATTTGATATATTATATAGACCCGCATGTCTTATGTCTAAGTATTGTTTAAAAAATAACAACAATAACACACATAAGTGCACCAGATGATTCGTTATCGCCAAATGGCACCTACTTTAATAAGTTAAATAAAGGACATTGGATTGACATATTATGTTTGACATTAACACAGTTACTATTTAACTAAGTACACTGTTGAAATAAATCATGTGATTTTATTCATACCACGTAATGCTCATTGGTTAGGAAAATCGGTTTATTTCACTTTTTCTTTGTAAATCTTTTATATTAACTTCGCTTTTTGTTTGTAGGTGACTGACTCGTGGCAAACTCTTCGAACGGTTTATTGGTCCACTGCCCGTCAAGCTATCGAAACGATGAATAATTGGCACATAGACTCCATGCCAATGACAACACATTCTTTCATGCTTCAGCTATTCTTAAACTAGAACCTACTCACAAGTTTCATGTCCTCATACACTGACGTAAAAATAGGACAGTCGGGGTGAGCCTCTATTCCTCTCTGCCATTCCATCAGGTAGTCAAACAGGTCACCGTAGTAATCTGAAAAAATAAAAAAAATAGCACTAAATTATTTTGTTTATCATTTTAGGTAGATTTTAGCATACAGCAAACTGTTTTGAAGTACTTCATTTTAGACGTAGAAATGGGATATAGACTGATTCGTTGGACACAAACAATGTGTGTAATTCAAACACTGTTAAGCTTTAACTAAAAGACAAAATACAAATGTAAGATGTTTTGGCTTTCATGGCTTTACCAATGCATAAAATCCCTGCGTCTGCAGTAGAGACCGACCGAAAGTGATTTTATGATTTCGGCCGAAGCCGAAAATAGGCCGAAAGTTTAAAATGACTTTCGGCCGAAACCGAAAAAAGGCCGAAAGTTTAAAAATGACTTTCGGCCGAAACCGAAAAAAAGCCGAAATTTAAAAATGAATTTCGGCCGAAACCGAAGCCGAAACCGAAAATGAAATATTAAGATATTTTGAAATTCGTTCCCGCATACATTCTGCATACATCGAAAATGATGTCGGAAAGTATAAATATTTACATTCTTTTTATAAAAAAATGAGATAATCGTGAATATTAGGTGAGCGGAAAAAAGTCACAGGAAAAAATGTAACGGAAAAAAGTCACAATTTTTGCTAGGAAAAAAAGTAGCGGAAAAAAGTCACAGGAAAAAATGTAACGGAAAAAAGTCACAATTTTTGCTAGGAAAAAAAGTCACAGGAAATAAAGTCACAGGAAAAAAAGTCACAGGAAATAAAGTCACAGGAAAAAAAGTCAAAGGAAATAAAGTCACAGGAAATAAAGCCACAGGAAATAAAGTCACAGGAAATAAAGTCACAGGAAAAAAAGTCACAGGAAATAAAGTCACAGGAAAAAAAGTCACAGGAAATAAAGTGACAGGAAAAAAAGTCACAGGAAAAAAGTCACAGGAAATAAAGTCACAGGAAAAAAAGTCACAGGAAAAAAGTCGTAGGAAAAAAGTCACAGGAAAAAAAGTCACAGGAAATAAAGTCACAGGAAATAAAGTCACAGGAAAAAAGTCACAGGAAAAAAAGTCACAGGAAATAAAGTCACAGGAAATAAAGTCACAGGAAAAAAAGTCACAGGAAATATAGTCACAGGAAAAAAAGTCACAGGAAAAAAAGTCAAAGGAAATAAAGTCACAGGAAA
>CAXITT010000168.1:282437-346837 GCA_964033795.1 Lymnaea stagnalis
GGGGGGGAGAGGGGGCAGGTTGTACCACATCGAGATACAGGGGCGTAGCTAAGGGTGGCAGAGGGGGCAGTTTGTACCACATCGAGATACAGGGGCGTAGCTAAGGGTGGCAGAGGGGGCAGTTTGTATCACATCGAGATACAGGGGCGTAGCTAAGGGTGGCAGAGGGGGCAGTTTGTACCACATCGAGATAGGGGACGAACCTAGAGGTAGCAGAGAGGGGAAGATTCTATCTTCATCTAGATGCAGGGACGTAGCTAAGGGTGTCAGAGGAGGCAGATTGCATTACATCGAGATACAGGAGCGTAGCTTAGGGTAGCAGATGGCACCACATCGAGATACGGGGGTGTAGCTAAGGATGGCAGATGACCCCATGCACAAGACTTGTTTCGGGCTTTGGAGGTATTTTATTTATAAAATTAATAGATTTCGGCTAGTTTAGGGTGGCGCAAAAAGAACATATGGCCCCCGGGCGCCCGACTCACTAGCTACGCCTCTGTGGAGATACATAAACTGACAGTAAAGTAAGAAAATAAAATACAAAGAACACAAAGTTTATCATTTTTATTACTAAAGTGGGTACATGTAGTTTAAAATATGTATGTGTTGGTTTGCTGGTATCCGACAGTCACAATGTGACGTTGGTGTAGACTTCGCTCTCGCAGGACGAAATCCACATGGCCTGGAATTATTCTGGGCAAATCGCCTCTTTCCACGCCTCTGGATAAACTAAGGGAACAACATGTGGATTATACAGCTTGCACCAGTGGCGTCGCAGGAGTTGAAGGAATGTTTCATTGTGCGAATGTTATCCGCCTACGGGACTCCATCTCCGGGTTTGAATTAAGAGTTTCCTTCTCTTAGACGAATTGCCGTCCAAGGTTAACGAGTCGCATCCACCCGAGGTGCTGATAATGTTGTTGCTTGACTGGGCTTTGGCGGTTATTGCACTCCAGACTTCAAACTTGAGATTGAGTCTAGAACACTCTGCCACCCATAGGCGTAGCGTGATGGGGGCAGGGGGGGCAGATGTCCCCGGGCGCCAGCTAGTTAGGGGCGCCAAAATGTGCTTTGATATTATCTTATTGATGAAAATAATGGGTTTGAGAGTTGAAAAAAAGAAAAAGGGGCGCTAAAAATGGATCTTATCCCCGGGCGCGAATCTTGTCCCCGGGCGCCAAACACCCTCGCTACGCCACTGCTGCCACCCAGCACAGTTTGAAATATATATTTTTCGAAAACTTATAGTTTCTGGATGAGCCCGACTCTACAGCATATCATAAAATTCAAAATCCATTTATCCATGTCAATCATCCAGCGTGTATTTGTAAACAGTGTTATATTCTGACATCCTCTTCTTGTACTCGGCATTTGTGCAGACGACACTCCTAAAAGCAAGTGAAAGATTGCTACCTGATAGAATTCAAACTGTCTTTCACATCTAGGCTTCATTTATCTGGTGGTGGCAGGAGTTCGTAACCTTTTTACTTCGCTAGGAGCCCTTTGCGAATCACACGAAGACCCCGGACCCTTTCTTAAATTGCGAAGGAAATGCAGCCCAGGGACCACTGGACACACTGTCACGGGCCACCAAGGGGAATAAACCCTGGTTCATAAAGTTAACTTCCACTAAGTTAAGTTTCTAAATGACATCAGAGGGGACTGGGAGGCATACATTTGTGACGCGTTGGGGAGCTTTGTGACGCTAGGGGACATGTGGGAGAGCTCCAAATTCGGTCTGACTTGTGAGACTTTTTGTGAGAATTTAAAAATATTTTTTTTTTGCCAATGAGTGATCTTCCGGTTATTTAGATTAGGGTTTACTTACTTAATTTTATTTCCAGTTTGTTTGAGGTATGGTAATTTTTGCCTTTTCATTTAAAAAAAAAAAAAAAAAGATAACAATATTAAAAATATTTTTTTTTTGCCAATGAGTGATCTTCCGGTTATTTAGATTAGGGTTTACTTACTTAATTTTTTTTCCAGTTTGTTTGAGGTATGGTAATTTTTGCCTTTTCATTTAAAAAAAAAAAAAAAAAGATAACAATATAGTTGAACTAGTTGTTGCCTGTTTTCTGGGAGAGGCAAAGTTTATTACGGTACCAAGGTTAAAACAGAATGGTGTTCACTTATCTGTAACTAGGAAATTTATCTTTGCTTGTAATGTAAACCTACTTTTTAGCAAA
Source organism: Lymnaea stagnalis (assembly GCA_964033795.1). NCBI lineage: Eukaryota > Metazoa > Mollusca > Gastropoda > Lymnaeidae > Lymnaea > Lymnaea stagnalis. The sequence goes on from CAXITT010000168.1 coordinate 284,624, forward strand.
TTGTAGTTACCGCTGTGGGGGACAATAATATTTGAAGCTCTTCGGTGTATGAGATTTAAATGTTAATCAATATAAACATTAAATATGGAGTCTACATTTCGAGCTAAAGATTGTTTTAGACTTCAGATGAAATTATTTCTTTTCCCATTTTCTTTTAATAAATTTGAATTTATCATTATGCTTCTATACGCTATGTTATTATGTCTGAATTTCGGATTTGCTCACACTAGCAACGAAGTCATTATTGAACTTTTTGAGGTCTCGACAAAGCCAAAAAATCGCTTGAGGTCGAACTTGGAGAATCCTTACTTGGAGCAAGTTAACACGCTCACAGAAGCACTGAAGGTGACAGGGCGTAAAACTAATAGCAAAATTGGACCAGAAAAAAGTAGCAACATATTTAATACACTTGACAGTGGCAGCCATGATAAGGATTGTTTGATGACAACCTACGACAATTATGGAAGAGATGTTTTTCAACCTGAGACTGAGAATACGGAGATGATATTTAAAGGAAAATACATGACTTTGGGGAGCAATATTCACGATAATTATAAAGGAGGTCGCCTTCATTTGGTTTGTAGATTTTAATGAAATTTAAACTTAGCATTTAAGTACTATCAACTTCTTACCTGCTTTGCTATCTACCATGGTTGGGGAGAAGGGGACTTAAAAAGTTAAACATTTAAGTTTAAGGCATTTAAGGACAATTTTTGTTGAGATGTTTTATTGGAAGAACTAGCTAACTACTAGCTGGACCAGGCCTGCACAACTCAAAATGTAAGGCGGGCCGTAATACTTTATGAAGAACTTGAGCAGGCCGAAAGATAATAGGACAGGAGGGAAGGCTATTAAGAAAATAATAATAATAAAGAATATTTTATTACTTTGAGGGCCACAAAGTGGGTGCTGGCAGCTGCATGCGGGCCATGTGTTGTGCAGGCCTAAGCTAGACCATTAGCTTCCCCTTTTCAAACTGAAATAGTATTTAAAAATCTTGATTTTAAATTGTTCTTGCACTGCTGACTATGTCTCAAAATTATTTGTTAGCATTATTGACTATTGTTTAACTACTTAAACAGCAACCTATTTACTTTTGTGAGTGAGGAGCCATTTTTATGAATATATCTGTTTAAAACATCTGATATAAATGCAGACAGACCGATTAATTTAGAAACCAATGAATTATCTTTCTATATCTTTTTGTACTGATTCTGTGGGAAAGGATTTCTTCTCATTTTCCTCATCATAAGAATCTCATTGAACTGTCAGTAGTATATGTGATGTTAAGAATCAGATTTATCTTCCAAAAGTTTTTTCTTTTTTAAATTTAATTCCATTTTTATGATTAAATTCATCGAGCTTATGGTAAGTTTATTTGTGTAATATGGGAACTTCCTTTCTTGTTAACTATTAAATTGAACTGAGCTTTCCTAGCCATCGTTTCTCAAAGTTAACCATATCTTTTTCTCCTTTGACCTTGTCCCTTGTGGTCATAGCCTCATAATATATTTTTAGAATAGCCTTTTTAAATAGTTTTTCTAAGTGGAAGTCCAATTCAATTGAATGTTTTTATGACAAATAACTCATCACATTAGTGCCATCCTTAACGTTAAAGGATGGCCTTAGATAATTTACTTGTAATTTATATGGGCTGTACTAACATCAGCTAGAGTTGACAGTTGTGTTTCCTATTGGGGTGGTTTAATGACCCAACTTATATGCCATTCTTTCTAATAAACAGTTGCCAGGCAACTGTGAGGGTAAAGATGATGATAGCGGATATGCTAGACTGCCTCAAGACTGGATTGGAGTGATCCATTATACATCAAAAACTGATGGAAATAAAGGAGACACCAGCATATGTGATGGTCCTTTAGTAATGGAGAGGGTAAGATTGTAATCTATGGCAGGTGTAAGCAAGCTTTTAAGAATGGATTCTGAAATTTTCAACACTTTTGATGCAAACATGGGGGGGGGGAGGGATGTTATTATTTCAAGTCTTTTACCTGCTTGAAAAAAAATGTTTTTAAATGATAAATGAGGAGTACAATTAAAGAAAAATGTAGAAATATTAAGATCGTCTGAATGTAAAATATAGTTTCAGATGTTCTCTGAAATTGTACAAGTCAATGAAGAAGTTAGATAACAGTACTTAAATTTTTATTTTTTTTAAAGGTAATTCCTAGGTTTTGAATGCCAGTAAATTTCACTTCCGAAAATGCTTTAGAATGTTAATGATGAGTTTTTGAAAACTTTTTATAAAAGATTTATTTTTCCATGTATACTAACATCATTTTGAATGCCTCTCATTTCAGGTTCGCAGGGCTTTGATGTTTGGGGCTTCAGCCATAATTATACTGACACTGAATCCAGGAATAATAAAAGAAGTTAGTGCATATTACAAGTTATTGTTAGGAGTTTGGCGCTATGTTATGGTTTAGATGGGCATCAATTGATCTTTACCAAAGACTATTATAAGAGCCAGCATTTGATGTGGGTTTCTTAGGTGATTTCAGCAAGACCAGCTGTTAAATATATTCAAATTAACTCAATCCTACCTGCAGTGCTACTTCTGTACTTAATTTATATTTCTGATAAAGGGAAGTAACTCCGTTTTGCAATGGGAAGTAACTTAGTTTTTTAAATGATGTATATTTCTAAAATACTTTTTAAACTGTGAAACAAAATTAATTTTAACTAATTCCTCCGGCAGTGCTACTTCCAGGATTAATTTATTTTCCTGAGAAAAGGGAAGTAACTCAGTTTTGAAATTGATTTACATTTTTAAAATATTTTTTTAAGTTGCTAAATATTATTTAATGTTAATGAATGAAGAACAAATGCAACAAAAAATGAATAAGGTTTAATATAAATATAACATCGGCGGGGAAAAAATAACGAACTATGACCAAAAAATCGTCGGGATTGAGTTAATCAATTTATGCTAAATGCATCCAGAAAAGAATAAGGTTTAAGTTTAACAAAAATATAATATTAACAGGGACCAACTAAGAGCAATGACCAAAAAATCTATTCTCGGCACCAAGGATGAAAACTTGCTAGATATCGCCACACTTTACTAAAGCACAAATAGATTGAAAGGGAAACAAGATAAATTGACATCACACAGAATGATGTCATCATGGAAATCTTGAGGGGTGCAAGATTTTGTTGCTCTTTTAAAATATAAATGGGAGAGGTGGCTGCTATGACACATTTAGTCGCAACTGTGGGGAATGAGTTAACTTTAGCTTGTCGTTCTTTGACTGGCTTTTGTCTGGGAGTCTTGTCATAAGATTTGTATACCTGTGGTGCTACAGCCCATGTAAGGCTTTTGCCCGGATTCTTGGCATAGAAAAGTGCAGCTGCCTTGTATAACTTTATTTTAGATTGAGTGATGAAACCTCACCTGGTCTATACATTCTTAGACAATCTGCCATAGGTTGCACTGATACCTCACCTGGTCCATACATTCTTAGACAATCTGCCATAGGTTGCACTGATACCTCACCTGGTCCATACATTCTTAGACAATCTGCCATAGGTTGCACTGATACCTCACCTGGTCCATACATTCTTAGACAATCTGCCATAGGTTGCACTGATACCTCACCTGGTCCATACATTCTTAGACAATCTGCCATAGGTTGCACTGATACCTCACCTGGTCCATACATTCTTAGACAATCTGCCATAGGTTGCACTGATACCTCACCTGGTCCATACATTCTTAGACAATCTGCCATAGGTTGCACTGGCTCTTGCAATATGAATGTTGACCTTGTCATCCATGATGCGCTTTGAGACAGAGTGCTGACAATTAGTGAAAATTAGCAAAATTAGTGACACTGCACTGGATATCCAATTCTGATCCCATGTCCTGGGCGTAATTGTCAGCATACAGGAAGTCCCTGATGATGTTTGTCAGGACCTTTTGATTTTGCATATAGACTGCTTGAGGTTGAATAGCTTACCATCAGTTCGATATCTTAGACCAGTTCCAGGGTCTTCCTCTGGGAAGGCATCATTTAGCATGGCGGAAAACATTATTTATTTATTTATTTATTTAGGCATTTTTATATAGCGCTTACCTTAAAGCTCTAAGCGCTTTACAATTATTAAAAACATGTAAACTAACTAAAATAAAAATGAGATTTTAGGATAGTAACTACTATACTATAGAAACAATTCAAATGGCTATAAAACGAGGACACTTTGGCACGTTTTGGCCTATATTACAGGATTAACCCGAGACAGAAAATGAGGCAGGGCAAGGAGGGTGCATCACAGGTCATAGGCGGACCTAAACAGATGGGTTTTAAGGGACTTTTATTTTAAAAGTGGACGAGGTTTCACAATGACGGATATGGAAGGGGAGCTGGTTCCAGAACGTGGGCCCATGGAAGTAGAAGGAGCGTTCACCGATGGTCTTAGTTTTGGTTCTTGGGATTGAGAGGGTTCTGTTGTCAATGGAAGAGCGTAGGCTGAAAAGTATTATAAACAATATACGATATAGTGCTTTCCAAATTTTAGGATTGACATTAAAATGTTATTTGTATTGTTCAGCTTGACTCTGCTCAGATGTTTGCCAAGCCTGTTGTGTTGGTGGACAACATAAAGAACATCACCTGTTTGTTGACATTATTGTTAAGGTGAGTTGTATGGATTGGTCATGTTTGCTAAGTCTAATGATACTAAAGACCCTTAAAACAAAACTGTTCCTTATCTGGTATGCAGTTGAAAGACTAGTCATCCTTACTTACCATGGTGCACAAACAAAAGAGACCCTTACCCAGCATGCAGCTTTTAATCCTGGTTATGTAAGCGGCGTCAAAACGAATCTTCTACTTGACGTCTTGCTTGGATTATGCTCCTTCCCCTGCACCACCACGTTCAGATGGTAGTAGCTCTTATCATCTGTATTTAGATATTCTCACCTTAATCCTTAGAATCTAAAACAAAATCCATTTGCCAGTTTCAAAGATGAGCAATTAAACTAGTTGTGGGTGCATCTTCCTCTTTGAAATGTATCTGCACACTGGACATAATATATTGACTGGAAGTTTCAGGTAGAGTGTTTCTATAAGAGTAATAAATAACCCATTATTTGGTTTCTGAAAATATGAAGCATGAGCCTTTGCCACTGCCTGGAAGCATAAAAGCATTCTAACATAAATTCTTTATATAATACAGCCAAGTGAGAAAGTTTGATGCAAAAATCACAAGCACATCCAACGGGAAGAATCTAGTGCCTGTAAGTTATCTGAATGTATCACCTGCTTTTGTCCTATCATTTTCTGATTACAAGTATCAAATACATAGGCTCAAACAGTTTTGCAACTCTTAAAATCAGGGCTACAGGGGGAGGGAGATCTACCATAAGGTTTAAAATTGTGGACTACAATTTTTCAATTACAATCAGGGGTTAAAATTGTGGGCAGAATTGTGGGTTACAATTAAAGCTTAAAATTTAGGAGCTTCCATAGTGGGTTACAATCAGAGGATAAAATCTGGAATCTACAATTGGATGGTACAATAAGGAGGACATATAAAGTGTACAATCCAGAGCTTTATTCTGGAGTTAAAAAACGTATTTCATTATGAACTTGCCTGGAATGTGGATCAGGAAATTAGAAACTTAATGTACATTATTATCTGAGATTGTCTCCTATTACAATTCAAATCCTTTGAAGGACAATTATAAACGACTCTGAAAATTAGGACTCAGTAAATTGAGTTACAACATTGATGTCTCATTATGTTTCTTGATACTTGCATTGATATGAAATTTAATGTGTAAACTCTTGACATTGCAAAGCACATGGCAAAGCTTTGAGTCCAGCGCATTTTTTCAATTGATAATTATAATCACCTGGTTCTGATCTGCAAAAGCTAGAGTCTAGTGTTTATTATGTTTCAAACAAAAAATTTAAGAGGAAATTAAACAACCCTGTAAAAATATGGGTTTTATAACTCCTTAATAAAATGTAATATTGAGCAAATATTTTGGGGGGGGGGGGGGGGGCTGAAATTTGACAAACATGCATTCAAGTAAAGCACTTTAAAAGAATCCCAATTAATGCTTGATAGGTTGATGGGAAGTGGGTCATTTAGCTGTCTGAAGATTTTTTCCAGCCACCCACTTACAAAAGTGAAGTTAATATAAAGGATTTAAGAAAAAAAACGAAGAAAAAATAATTTAATTGGTCATTTTAGAAAAATTGTAATTTGCTAAGTTGTAGAAATCATTGATTAAAAAAAGATAGGTCAGAAATCACAAATCAGTTAAAGCCTCATTTTTTAAAAATCATTGTAAATATTTTTAAGTGACCTGTTTGACATTGATTTCCTGACACTGTCATTTTTCATAAATGGCAGTTGGGACCCAAAGCTGCCAATTAATATTTCTTCTGATTTTGGCAACAATCCCTTAATTTGAATTAAAATTCCTCCATAGAAAGTTCCGACTTTTACAATGTGGTCCACTTGTTACAAAGCTCCAGGAGGCCGCGGAGTGATTTGTGTTGGGCAGCAGGATATGTCAGAGCAAGGGAAGGTGAGGTTATATTTATGGATCTTGCTTTTAGTTCTGTCTCCAATGAGTAGTGCTCTTGGCAACAATAGAATTTCATCATTTCTCTATCAATTGTCTCCTTTATAGCATGTATCATATTTTAGAATTGTGTCATTTTTCATAGATCCGATGCTGACAGAATTTTGTGTTCAAAAGTGTTAGCATTAAAAATTCAAAAATAAATATTATTATTTCTGTTAGTTTTAACTTCATTTGAACAGTACCTTAGATGTATTACACTGCAAGTAGCATTATCAAGGGACTGAGGAGAAGCTTACATATCCTAGTAATTTGCTACCTGTTCAAAAATTTTAGATCAACCTGCAATTTTATATTAACAGTTCTTTAGCCCATCACCTTATTGAATATTTTAAGGCTGACCCTAATCAACTTTGGGAATGCTTCTATGCCTGCATTTTGCTGTTGGTCATACTGGCAGGCCTCAAAACACGACTGTCTGATGGAGGCTGGGGCTTTGGGGATCAGGATGCGCTGAGAATGGCCGGTCATGAGGTGGGTAAACATCAATCAGTGCGATAGCTGGCAGCACCTGTTTAACCTCGAAGCTCGGGTGGAGACAAAAATTATTTGTTAAAATGCAAACATAGTAAACACACTGGTACCATAAAATCTGACAAAGAGACTCAATCATTTAAATGGAACATGGGCTCATTTGTTGTTTGCATCCATGTGAAGGGAAATAGCCCTCTTCAGGATAATGTGAAACGTTTTTAAACGTATAATCATTTCAACATTAGATATTTTGATTGGGCAGAAGTAATTTTTAACTTGACAGTATTAATTTTTAACTTGACAGAATTAATTTTTATGACGTACGTGCCCAAAGGTTGCTTGGAATTATGGGGTGACAATCATTTTATATATAAAATACCATAATCATTTTATATTGTTTTTTTATTATTTGTTTGTATCAATAAACTATGAACACAACTTAACATCTTGAAAACATGAATCAGTATTGCAACAAAAAATAAAATAGGAAAAAAGGTTGATTGTTACACCAGAACCATGATCATCAGAAGATAAAAGAAAGAAAATGGAAAAGCAAGGTAGCCAAATATTTTTTTAAAATTAAAAATGAAGATTACAAAATATATGGAGTTACATATGTGGTCATCAGCTAGATGTTGTAATTATGTTTTCTTTGAAGTTATACAAGAAATAATGTACTTATACATTGTACTGTATGTGTTTGTGCTCAACTTTCTCTTCTTTTGCTTCTGTATAATTGTAAAATTGAAATGCCATTTAGATTTCTTATCTTAACTGAAAAAAGCCTTTTGGCCAAACATTTTACACAAAATTGCATCAATGCAAAAGCCGGTGATATCCAGTCAATGCCGGATTAATCTTGCCAACATTTCTCTAACAGTCAAGCATGAGAAAAACTGCACAGTACGCACTCTCTCTGATGAAGACCATGCGGTACAAGAAGAAAGGGGAAACCATCCACACTGACACTTGCGCCATATGTCTTGATGAGTTCTTATATAAACAGGTTTGTAGGCTGCCATTTGAATGCAGCACAAAGTTCTGATGAAAACTACAGGAATAGTTCAAAGACAGCTTCCAAGGTTTAAACAAATTTTTAATAAGTTTTGAAAACTGGTATAACTTTAGATTTCAAGTGATTCATTAAAATGTGTCTCTGGCTTTTTCTGTATATTTTTAATTTAAATGGTTCCTGCAACAAATGTGCACCTGATGTGTCACTGACGTGTGACATATGTTTAACAAGTCTTATTTGTTACTTCAGATTCCTGCTAACAATTACAGCTAAGAAATCCCCATGAGACAATTTTATTTCATCGCTTTAATAACATTGAAGAGTCACAACATATATACGTCCAAACTGGAATAAAATAACTGGTCTTACATTATCTGACTTCATTCCTAATACGTACAGGTCAAAGATAGCCGCTCGGATATGACATATCTTAAATAAATCCTCAATACATTGCAAGAGCACCTTCTCCATTCAAATCTACATCTCTGCTTCCTTCCTCCCTCTCTCTCTCTCTCTCTCTCTCTGCGCATGACATCAAAATCATCATTGTAATACTTAAAATAACAAAACCAAATATTTCTATAAAGATAGAGCTGTTACATTTCCAAGGGAAAAAAATTAATTATACATCACTATTATAGGCCCTGTTTTTTTAACGAGGCATATTTTTATATACAGTAATTCTTGCATCCTGAAATATGTTTCATATTTATGCAGCATTGTGATTTTAGAAAAGATAAGTTCTCAGAAACTTTTGTAATACAATTTACCAAGCTATTTATATCCACTGAAAATACTTTCAAAACTAATTTAATTTAAAAATAATTTGTACACACGAGAATGTTGTTTATTAAAATGTTAGAATTGAAATGATTTCCTTCCTAAACCTTTGCTCTACTTTCTGCTCTTCTTTCCCCACACTCCCCTTTTTTTTCTTTCTAGACACACCATTTGGTTACAATTTGTTAACAAATGTTTTTGATTTTCTACTTTAAAGCTAAGATCTAAATAACATTATATGAACTGACTTGTCGTCTTGTACTCTATGATTAGAAATTGCGACTCCTGCCCTGTTCTCATTGCTACCACACACGCTGTGTTGACCCATGGCTAGTGAACAACAGAACTTGCCCCTTGTGTAAACTCAACATTATAGGTACGTCTTGGGACATCCTCTTATAGTTAGACATACGCTGCACGATTAAAGTTGTTAACTACTAGCTTTACTGGCATTTTTTAAGATTTTCATTCCTATTTGTGTACATAATATATGTAACCATACTTAAAATCATTAAAAAATTGCACTGCAGTGTACATAACATTTGTATGTAGCCCTCATATAGAATACAATTTTAACTCTATTTTTTAATCAAATTTTGTTTGTAATCTTTAAAAAAAATTCTAATTGGAAATGTGTCGCCTATTTTTATAGAAAAACATTCATGGCTATAAACAAAATATGAAATGATCATGCAGTCATGAAAAGCTAATAATAAGTCTAAAATATATAAATTGACAGATAAAATTTTAAATTTTTTTTCCTTTTTTTAAAAAAAACTGAAGGCTTTAATTAAAAATGCTCTTCAATGACTTTATTTTCAGAACAACTAGAGCACTAAATGGAAGTGTTTTATTTATCTCCCTTAGATTGGACCTTGACATCTCTGAAGTTTCTCTTGAAATGTGTCAGTGGCTTTATTGTGTGTGTCTGACAAAGTATGAGTGTGTGTGTTCAATAATTTTTTTTTAAATGTATGTGTGTAAACTAGATGAGTGTGTGTTGTGTAAAATAGATGAGTGTGTATGTATTGTATAAAATGGATGAAAGTGTGTGTGGGAGACAATGGATGGTATTGGGTGTTTATGGCAGATGCTAGATGGCATTTTGTGTATTTGGTGGACAGTAGAGTACATTGTAAGTGTGACTGACAGTCAGTTGTAAGTGTGACTGACAGTCAATTGTAAGTGTAACTGACAAAAGAGTACATTTAAGTGTGACTGACAGTAAATTGTAAGCGTGACTGACAGTAAATTGTAAGCGTGACTGACAAAACAGTACATTTTAAGCATGACTTGACAGTGGAGTACATTGTAAGCATGACCGACTGGAGTACATTTAAGTGTGACCGATAGTCAAGTACATTGTAAGTGTGACTGACAGTGGAGTAAATTGTAAGCATGACTGACAGTAGAGTACATTGTAAGTGTGACTGACAGTAGAGTAAATTGTAAGCATGACTGACAGGGGATTAAATTGTAAGCATGAATGACAGTTGAGTACGTTGTAAGCATAACTGACAGTGGAGTACATTTTAAGTGTGACTGACAGCGGATTACATTGTAAGCATGACTGACAGTTGAGTATATTGTGAGTGTGATTATAATGGCATAAATATATACAATTATACTACATATGATACTGAAAAACTGTAGAGCTCTTATCTTAGTTTGCTGAATAGCAGGAAAGTAAATTTTGTTCTTCATCATGAGTGGTTAAGTGATGCTTATCTGAGTAAAAAATGAAAATGTGTGATAATTGTGCATTCAAACAATAACGTTGATATATTTTCATTGAATAAATCCTCAACATACTGTTGCTGGTGTTTTTTCTATTCTTGAAAAATTATATCTTAAAGATCTCTTGTTTCTTTATGTGTGTCCCATCACAAGCAAGGGGGTCAAATCCATCTGGGTATGTCCCCCACCTGTGGTCAAATAGCTGATTGATGTGGACTAATCAGCCCAGCACAGCAGCTATTCCCACATAGCAGGGAAATCTGAAAAAATTTCATAGCCACCAAATTTGAGAGACAGCAGCAAAAATATGCCACTGCATCCACATTCCCAAAGAGTTGCACCCACTATCCCAAAGAGCTGCGGTGTAAAAGAAATTAGCTGACAATTAGTCACTAGCAATAGAAAAATAATTGCAGACGGTATCACTAAATATCAGATTGGTCAATTTTAGAGTTGTTTTCCCAATTCCTTTGTTTAAATGTATTTCCAACTCATACTTACAGTGACTTCCTCATTTTAATCTTTGCACCACTGACAATGATTTTCCCTATCACAGCATGTTTAGATGATCCTGTTCTTTTGTTTTCAATAAAAGCTTTAGGTTCAAAACAATGTTGTTTTTTTTCAATATTTATTTACCTCAGTGAATAAATGAACAGTGTCATTAAATTGGCCAGATAAGTGTTCAGTATTAGTGACAAGCAGTTACTAGCAGTTCTAATAACTTATTTATTTTAATTATGAATTTTAATGCAAATTTTTGTCAGTTAATGTAATATGAACAATAATATGGTAAGAGATATGCTAATAAATAAATAAACAACCCTTTAAATAAAGCTGTACCTATAAATCCTTTTATGCATTTTTTATTACTTTATATTAGTATTTTCATGTTTCACCCACTTTTTACACCGGACATTTATTTCACCAACTTTTTCAGAAAAATAAAAGAAAGTATTACACACCAATTGCACTTGCAATATATTTTTTTTAAGACTCTCATTTAGCGCAGTTATCAGGAATTTTATTTCGTGAAGTCAGTGGCATTATACTTCATTCATCTTCCCATTGAAAAAAATTAAAAACTGATTTTTGGGGGCCGGGGATTGAAAGATTATGTTGACATCAGTAATGAGTCTATGTTCCAAGTTTCAGCTCGTTAGGAAGTTGGTTAATTAGCCGTCCGAAAATTTTACCAGCCAGCCACAAACAATATCAAAGTAAATATTAAGGATTTTTAAAAATTTTAAACCTGTTTTAATTTTGAGGAGCAAGGGAAGAGGTATATAATGTCAAATGTCCTCACAATATATAGTGGTTATGAATATATGGCCTTTGAAATTGCCTAGACCTCTTGAAACACATATGCATAAAACTAGAAATGTAAATAAAAAAATGAATCACCCAATAATCTCTTCAAAAGAAATATTTATTACAAGTTACATTACATTCCAATGAGTTCAATCATCATGCTTCAAGTATTCTGTACTGTTTATAAGATCTGAATAAAAGTTTAAAAAGCTGGTGTAATGTGTGCACTTTTGGTTTTAAAATTGTTTTTCAAAGGCATTTCTTAGTTTCTAAAATGCTAGTAGATATTTCTGAAAGTGTGGTCATGCAAAAATAAATCTGAAACAAATTTGAATGAAAAGTGTGCAATTACAGACAGAAAATATGAAGGCATTTAAAATTTTAAGGGGTATTTCTTCCTCCTCTCAATCGCATACAGGATTTTTGGAGACGCCCAGGAGAATATTTCAAGTCATCTTTGAGGCCATTTTTTTCCATTGTGTGTAATAAAAATAGACCCACAAAAAAATTTCATAAGACACTTAAGACATCATTGGTAATTATAGATGTTCTAAATATATATTTATTAAAATGATTCTGACAAGCAACAAAATAAATTACACAGCAAAATGGTTACGTAAAAGGCCATTAATTGTGCAACAATAAACAAGTAGACATCGATGACTAGGTTAGGCATGGAAAGATAACATGGAGGTGATGGGATTGGGTGGGGAGGGATTGGGAACCTGCCATCAAGCTTGTGAAAGAAAAGTTTTGTTTTTTTTCTTTTGTAAATCAAGCTTTAACACATCTTGTGCATGGTTAGGTTTTAATTGGTGTCAAGAAAAAACAAAGTATAGTGAATAATATGGCACCATAACATGGTTGTGTCAGTACTCAGAGATATATACAGTCTTTTTTTTTTTCAATGTGTTTCACATATTTTGTTAGTTTCAAATCAGCTTAGCAGACTTATAATTATGATGTTACAACATTTATATTACACAGTACCATGCCAACATTTAATAGCTAAATAACTAAGCTTGAAAATAATACACTTTAATTATAGTTTCAAGTTTTAAAAAATGTATGTTATATAAGTTGATGACCTATTTACCCAAATCATAGCTGGGATTCAGTGCTGCAATTTAAATTATTATCATGAGAACACATATTGGTCTCTATATAATAAATTAAAATGAAGAAACTTTTTGAATTTTTTTGTTTGCCTAATTATCCCATATGTTTGGATAACAAATACCCACCAAATGGTGAGAAGAAAATATTTTTCAATGTATTTTTTAGTAACCCATGAACATTTTTAGGTCAAGTAAATGGAACTCTTGCACGTTAAATGTTTAACAAAAAACTCACATTGGCCTGATTGACTAAACTCACAGTGGCCTGATTGACTAAATGGAAGTACCGGCATAACTTTGCTAAATAGTGTTATTTTCTAATCCAATATTCATTTTCAGCACTAAAAAAAAGGGCGAGACATTTTAACATAAAGTACAGTAGAATCTGGTTAAATTAAAGTATCCACATCAAGACTAGATAATATGAGTGAATTAATTTTATACACATTTCATTTAACATTCATCATAAATATTTTACTAGCAGATACTATAGATACTAAAATACACAACAAATATAAATAATTTCACTTTATTACACGTATGAAATAATTAATAATCAACAGATACCCTCATTAGATTACGCTATCGGTACTAGTAACAAACCTGTTTACCCTCAAACTTAAAATCGTACAATATCATCACAAAATCGTTTAATAAATTATCTTAATAGTAAAAAAATAAACATACGGTATATAATGTATACAGCTCAAAATCGTACATTGTACGCCAAAATCGTAAGAGTTAACAGGTCTGTAATAAACTATAAATGGGTCAGTTCTGAACAGACCAATAAATTTTGCCCCACAAACCTGCACACCCACTCCCTCCTCCCCCCAAATAATGGCAACTATCTTTAGAGTCCTTTCACTGTACCCACCCATTTACAAATTAAGACACAGCCAGACCATTCAAACATTAATTCCTGTAATAGACCTTTTAGAAACTCTGGTTCTTTTTGTGCACAAATAGTTTGTTTTTTTAAACTTGTAACTTAAAATAATAAAATGTGTAATCTGTTGGTCATTTCCTCCCATTTAGGTCTCTACTGCTCCTCGTTGCTTTGTTCCTGGTCCACACCCTCAAGATTGAAAATTCTACTGCTGGGATTACTTACATCCCCAAATAACAGACTTTCCTCGTGTTCCTTGGCGTCTCTGTCTAGCTCTGAACTGCTATAGACGAAAGCTTCCAAATTTTGTTTCAGTTCTTGCTGCTCTTCCGTGCCAAAACCAATGTGGCACATATAACCCTCTACTGACGTGTACCTGTTGTTGAAATATGAATGATGATTAAAAAAATGGTAACTAACAGAATTACAAGCTTTAAAAATAAATTTCATCATATCTACTTTTCTTCTTAGTATTTTTAATCCTGAAGAATTGTAGTCCCTTGTATGTCTTATCTTGTATTTTGTCTACTTTATTACTGAACGAGAAGCTTTGCTACATGCACAAATATACTTTCATTCTTCTTATCTTAATCCCGTCAAAACTTAATAAATCTATTTAATTAAATGTCAGCATTGTCCTGATAAAAAGTAGGAATGCCTGTACTGTAATACAGTTCCTAATGTTGTGGCGACCCCCAGCCACAAAATTATTTTCGTTGCTACTTCATAACTGTAGAGTATTTGTGTTTTCAGATGGTCTAAGGCGATCCACAGGTTGAGAACCGCTGATCTAAGCACTGATTTTTTCTGGACAGCTCCAAATTAGTTGTTTTGTCTGAATGACATGTGGCTATGGGTTCTGGGTATGTAATGTCATGGATAAATATTTGTTGTTTTTTGTCTGAACTTATACTACCCACTGAAACAGCAATTGTTTTTTTGCAACACAAATTATGAGCTGAGAATTTTTTAAATAATAATAAATAATATCCTTTCAACTAGGAAAAAAATAATATTTTTAAAAAATGTCTGTAACTTTTTATAAATTTCAAACATTACAAAAATATTTACTTCTGTTCAATGTATGTCAAAAGACTTCTCATTGTTTCAGCATCGGATTTGCAGAACTCCTCTCGCAAATGATACTTTTCAACAATATCCTTATAAACAAGATGCTTCACTGGTTCCAAACCTTCCTGAAAAAAAATCATTTGTGAAAACTTCATTAATGAAAAATTCTTAGCAACTTCTAAAATCAATGACTTCAAACAATTATGTGTGAGGTAATAAACTCTATACAATACAAATAGAACAAGTTAAGAACTACTTACTGTTGACAAAGCATACTCTTCAGCAACATAGTCTTTAGGCATTCCTAAACAAGTTAAAACAAGAGCAGACACAATCCCCGTCCTGTCCTTCCCATGAGCACAATTGATCAGTGCAGGTAGATTGTTGGGATCAGAAAGCAGCTTGAGAGCTGATTGAAAAATTAATATTTTATAAGGGACTATCAAATAAAATGTAGAAGAGAAACATTAAAATTTAAATAAAAATGTGTATTAACAGTTCATGTCTAATAATAATTTATTAAACTGATTGACATTGAATACAGCTAGCTGTCCCAAGAAAAGCCCAGAAAAAAACAAAGAGTCCAGCTGAAACTCACAAATTGTTGGGTGTAATGGGTAAAGACAACACACCATACATTTATTAAGATAATTCCCCACTATGAAAAGAAAATCTTAAAAATGAGAAAGATGCAACTTTTAAAATTCCTCAATATCTATAGGATTTCTATTATGTACTGATATATTACGCTATTATATATAATATATGAATGGCGATCTCATTAGGTTTCTGTATAGAAAGTGGCATATTTTTTTAAAAAGAAAAATCGAATAGATATCTGGGTGAAATGTAGAAAATAATTGGTAATTTAGAAGTGGATGTCACTTTAAAGATTACAGAGGATCTCTTGAAAAAAAAATAATAATCTGATAAAATTTCATTTGGATCATTTCTGATTTCTGCCTTGTTAACCCAAAATATGTTAGCACAAAGGTGAATAAGTAAGGACTGGATAAAATCACAACAGAAAGGGATTCTCAGCAATTGTGCCAACACAGAAACAGATCATGCACAGATCAAACTGCAACACTACCAATCATTGTAGAACAGTCTTTAAATAAATTTTATCAACTCGGAAAAAGCCTTTGATAGTAATAAACCTTGTGAAAACTTCTCTGGCATTATGGGGTACCAGAAAAACTAATCATGATCATTCAGAGTTCTTATGAAGAACTAATGACATGCAGGGTGTTACACAAAAGTAGACTTAAAGATGCCTTTAAAGTGGAAAGAGGAGTCACACAAAGTTGTCTTTTGTTCTTCTTTCTATTCATCCTGGCCATTGAGTGGATAATGAACAAAATCCACACACAAAAAGAGGACACGGGATACAGTTGACCCCTGGAAACAACTGAATGACCTAGACTTTGCAGATGACATTGCACTTCTGTCCCACAACCAGCAACAAATGGAGGAAAAGACTAAAGATGTAGCCACCATTTCAGCACAGCTCAGACTCAATATAAATAAAAGCAAGACAAAGATCATCAAGGTAAACTCAGCCAACCAAGAGCATATCTCTCTGGCAGGAAATGAGATGGAAGAAGTGGAGGCCTTTACATACTTAGGTAGCACCACTGACATAAATGGTAGATTCGAAGCGGATGTAAAGGCTAGAATTAGAAAGGCTAGGTCAGCATTTGTGCTATTAAATATTAAAAGAAAATATGGTAGTCAAAGAAGCTGACTCAGCAAACCCAAGTCAGAATTTTCAACACAAATGTCAAACAGTCCTACTGTATGGAGCTGAAACTTGGAGAACAGCAGTGAGCATTAAACAGAAAGTACAGACCTCCATAAACACTTGCCTTAGAAAGATCCTGAACATCAAATGGCCAAACACCATCACCAACAAAGACATACTGGAAAGGACATACCAGGGGTCTATTGCTGAAGACATCATATGGAAGAGATGGATAGGGCACACTATCCACAAACTCCCAGATAACATCACCAGATAATCCCTAACATGGAACCACAGAGAAAAAGAAAGAGAGGAAGGCCTAAGAATACATGGAAACGTGAGCTAGAGGCAGACACAAAGTATGGGATACACTTGAAAGTAACTGGAAAGGAAAGCACAGGACCGAGATGAATGGAAAATTCTGTAAATTTTGAGAGAGGATGCCACAATTTTCTCAATGGCCGCCATCTTGGTTGACACGACCCTTGAAGTCACGTGAAGTGTCAACCAAGATGGCGTCTAAAAAAGTAGTGCAAAACATGTGTTATTAAAAAGGAAGTGGAGGGAGAAAAAAATGTGTTAATTAATAAAAAATGAAAGGAAAGAAATAAAATTAAGAGCATTTTTTGGGAAATCTATCCCTAAACCTAAACTAAGCAGGGTTTTGACCCTATCTGAACCAGGGTTTTCACTATATCGGAACCAGGGTTTGACCCTATCTGAACCAGGGTTTTGACCCTAAAGGAACCAGGGTTTTGACCCTATCGAAACTCCCAAAATCGATCCCTAAACCTAACCCAAACCCTAAAACTAGCACTAAAGCCGCAAGTGAAAACACATGGAATTTACACACTGTGGCAAGAAAACTATGAAAATAAACAAAAACAATAAAAATGACCAAAAATATTTATAAAATAAAGAAATAATGAAAACCAAATTAAAGTTTCATGAAATACACTTTTACAAATTTTATTTTAGGTTCCACCGAAAATAATATCCACAAAATAAATAAAATACAAGGCCAGCACCACCAGACGTGCAGACCAAATAAATCAAATATGGCGGAAAGAAACATACCTTATTATGACCCACCCAATCAAAATTTAAAATTATAATTAATCAACCAATTAAAATTTTAATACAAAACATGCCATCGGCGTACGAATACTAATACATAAAAAAATAATTCTCTAAAATTAAACAAAGGGAAGTGACTGCCACACGTAAACACCGAAAAGACGTCGTGACATCCTCTAGTTTTAGCCGAAAATTCTTGTAGATGGTCTATGCCCCAGTTGAGGTAAAAGGCATAAGTAAGTAAGTAAAGAATAAGTAAACTACAAAAACTAAAATTAAATTTAACGAAGTATCTACACGTCCGGCGCCGGACGCCGCGCCGGACAAATAGTGTGGGAGATAGTGTGTCCAGCGAGCATGTCACGTGACCGCCAGACGACTTGTAGGTGTTATTATTCCGAAGGAGTTATCTATTTAGAAGATTTTGTGTGGTCTTGTGGTAGTGTGGCAGCTTGACGATATTATTTTTGTGGATCGATTCCCCGCATGGGCACCCCTTTTTCCCCCATTTTAATCAAAAATATTTTATATTATATTTATATTATCATGTTCATCAGCAACAGTAGTTTTATGAGAAGTTTTAAAATATTTTTAGCAATTTAACAATTTAAAATGTTTACTTTACAATTTAAAATCTTTTACTTTTATTGGTTGCCTACTCCATATTGAATACTGGCCCCTAATTATATTATGGGTTGCTGGTACACAAACTCAAATAACAAACTAAACAAAAATGTTTACAAGCCACTTTCACTTCAGTTTTTTCTATCATTTGCATGCAAGATGTACAATACTTGGTAGAGAAATAGATTTTAAAATTAACAATAGTTTTGAATCATTCACGGTCACGTGACAAGGCTGATGGAAAAAATATCTCTCGCCACTTTGTTACGGCGGTCATGTTACATGTCTATACATCCGGCGCGCCAGACGTATAGACACTGCCTAAATTTAAATATGAATGAGAATGTCAGAATGGGATTTGTTTTACAAATTTCAGAATTTGTTAATAAAATTAAATTAATAAATATATAAAAATGACAAAAAATTATCCATAAATAAACTTACCTGAACATATAGAAGACTGACTAAATTCTACAATATCTACATATTGACCATACATGCCAGTTTTATTGAGGGCTTTCTTGGCAAAGAACTTAGAAAAATTTTTGAACTTATTTCTTCGCAATAAGTCTAACAGAAAGTACAGTATTCCCAAGAGCCATAAATGCCATGGTAGTCTGTTAAACACTGCAAAAACATAAGTCATGCGAAAAAAGTTTATCAAGTAATGTTTCTTTTCAAAAGTTTCAGAACTGGGTACTGCCGCTGGTTCAGGGTTGTCTTGACTTGTTGCAAATTCCTCATCTTGTAACAAGTCCTTGTCCTTTGAAGACGTCTCATATTTATTGCTCGCCTTAAAAATAATTTCACATTTAACTTTTTCACCAGCCTTATAATTTTCTTTTGGCACACAGACTTTGTATAACGAATACTCCTTGTCTAGAAGACAATGTCCATCAGTACCCAAATATTCTTCTTTAGATCTGAAGTCTATGATGCATTTAATACCTAATTTTCGAAACTCTGCAAGCTCTTCTGAAATTAATCTGTCAGGCTTTGAAGATCTGTAAACTGCAGCAGCGTTTTCTTGTAATTTAGAATAAATTGACGATGTGGATCTTGTGCATAAAATTCTTAAATTCGGAACACTATCGAGTTTAGGAACAAGAAGTGAGCTTCTGACAGCTGCCGCCATATTTGTTTTGTTTTGTTTTTTGTTGTTCCGGGTCAAACGGTCAAACATTTATTTTATCAGGTCATTCGACGTGTCTCCATAAACAACATCTGTGGTCTGAGGACAAAAAAGTTCCATACACAACCGTTGTTTTTCACTCTTGAGAAACCTCGCCTTACTTTTCGTATCGTTATCAAACAAGGCAATTTTTTTAGATTTTTCTTTTCTCTCCAAAAACTCACAGAGTGAAAAGTATGATGAGCTTGCATGCGGCAAAGCGGTGCCTCTATAATTTTAATGTAAGATCGTAAATAGGCCGACGCAAAAAAGGGTATAGGTGTTGAAAAGTCCACGGTGTTTTGATTGGGGCGAGAAAGGAAGTTAAAAAGAGCATGTTCTATGCTTAATCCCATTGTTATCTGTTATTTTCTTCTCTTTATATGATGAAAGCCTAAACACTTTTACTATTCATTTACAGAGCCAGGAGGTCCTGAATTTGACCATTAAACGAGGCTCGGTTAGCCTCTTTGTGGAAACACGAGGGCATGGGTGGGGGTTGGGGGGTCGGTCACTTTATTTTAGCTGATTTCGCCCCCACCCCTTTTTACACTCACCACCCAAATCTTCACAAATTTGTATTTCAAATTAGACATCACAAAACTATCACACCGCAATTTTTTAGACGCGTGAATTTTCCCTTAAGTATTCATACGGTAGTCACTGACTCCTCTCCTCCTCCCAGGCCCAAAATCCTACAATTTAAGATAATGATTTTCAATCATTTGATAATGAACCATAGTAAAACACATTTAATTATCTTTCCAGCAGCCGTCCACAATGTTCTTCTTTTTTTTTTCAGTGCCTAAATCTACAAAATAGAACCAGTGCAAAGAGATGCCCTCTTCACACGGTCCTGATTTTCATGAACGACCCATTGTACAAAGTTGGACAGGCTTCTATTGTAACCATGTCATAAACAAATAGGCATTCAGCTCAAACACAATTTAAAGCAAGATCTGTACCTTGTCGGTATATTTCAATACCATGAGTCGGACTTACAGAGATTTGCACAAAGGCAATATAAATATTTTCTTTAAACTTTTTAAACTTTTGGGTAAATTAACTTTATTAAATGAACACAAAACATACCAATATTGTCATTGTCATTATATAGATCTAGTAAGAAAATGAAATCTCCTTTCACAAGTTTTAAAAAAAATAATTAAAAAATCGGATTATTTAAGTAAATCAGAGGTCATTTAATCAGAACTCATATAAAATAAACAATGAACAATTTCAAATAGTGGAAAAAATATAAAATTTTTAAAAGGTGGGAAAATTTAAAAAAAACAAAAAACAAAAAAAACTAATGTTCAAACTGATTTCGCGAGGTCAGACATTGTTTTTAAAACTCTTTACGTTAGAGCGACTCTAACTCGGTTCCTTTCAGATTTACTCCTGCATAGGCCATTTCCATCTTATGGTATACCGTTTGAGCCATTTAATACAAACATGACGATACATGTTTAAGGCTTCAATCCTCTGATGTCAATTACAGCCTTGAAATACGGGTTTAGCTAATAATAAATGAAGTACTGCGCTCAAGCTGTGTATACAATAGTAGAACAAGGTATGGGGAAGCTTTAATCAAAAGACAGGACAATAAGATGTGAACGTTTCGACTAAGAGCCTTCCTCAGCTAGCAGGCAAAAATGGAAATACGAATAGAAACAGAGCACAATGAACAACTTTAGAGAGCTCCTTTGTTATTTCCGGAAGTCAAAGGAGATCCCTCAAGTTTTTTGTTGTGCTCTTTTCTTGTATTATTTTCATTTGTTCTGTTTGCCGAAGAAGGCTTTTAGCCGAAACGTTCACATCTTATTGTCTTGTATTTTGATTCAAGCTTCCACATAGCTTGTTCTACTTTTTTATTCACATTGCTTGTTCTACTATTTTATTCATACAGCTTGTTCTACTATTTTGTTCACACAGCTTGTTCTACTATTTCAAGTTTATCTAACATAATTGTCTAAAATGTACATTTGACACGCGATAGAATGAATCACGTTACGCCAGGGGCCATAACTCAAGGAGCTCTGCCTTGCAGCAAATCAATGGCGTTGTCCAGGATCCATTTCATGTACATGAAGACATCAACGTGGAAAGTAGGACTCTCGTCGCACTTGTTCACTCGTTCGCTGACGATACCCACGAGCGTCCAGTAACCTTTATCTTTGCAGTAGACCCCACTGCCAGCGTCCCCTGCACAGGGGAAGACACCCGGGTCAACACACTGGAAGCACTCGACACGCGTGTCCAAGCTCATCTTGTTGATTCGCCCATAGGTGCGACACACGTCCTGCTGCACCCAGCGCACTTTGGCCTGTAACAACTTTCTCGACCGATTGTCGGCGTCCACTAAAGTATCGTAACCGAAACCGACAATGTAGCAGTTGTCCATGTGGGTTACATCGGTCCAAGGCAAGCAGACGGGCCTAACGTATTGGTTGAAGTTAGCCTTCTCGCTCAAGTCTAGGAGAGCTATGTCGTCTCTCGCTGAGTTGACCGTTTGGCTATAATTTGTATGGCTTTTATAACGACCCCCGAGACGACGGAACTGTTGGCACGGTGCAAAACTGCATTGTTCGCTTACGCCCAGCTTCGCGTATGCAAAACTGTCCTTGCAATGGGCCGCTGTTATAGCCAAGAAACGGCTGATCAATATTGCCCCGCAGAATGGAGTTCCCCGGCCGTATTTATAGACGCCAAAAATGGTGACATGCCACGGCCACCCTTTCTCTGGAACGATTGTTCCATTGATAATCGCTTTTGCCGGGTCATAGTCCATGGTGCCGCAAGTCAAGTTCTTAAATTGTGCACTTATCGCCTCCAACTCTGGAACATTAAATGGAGGAGGATGGTAGGTGCCCCAGTACGACATGAATGTACTCTTCAGATCGCTAACATCTGGCCTCGGGATCAAAGATCTTCGGCACGATTTATTTTGACCTCTCGTAGATACAGAGAACATCAGCAGCATTACCTGCGGAGAACAAGGGGGTGTGAAACAGACTGAATGCATCATGAATCTACGTCAGACAGAATTTTGAAAAATTTAGGAAGGCTTATTTTAAACTGGTAATGTTTAGTTCATTAATCAAATAACCCTACTCCCCCCCTCCCCACCAACAAAAACAACAACAACAAAACAAAAAAAACAAAAACAAAAAAACAAAAAACAACCAAACAATAGACATGAAAACCAACATGTCCGTGATATCCTATTATTAGGCATGAAGTTAACTATTTCTTAGGACAGTGCACACTTCCGACAGCAAATACAAACGTTTCGGCAAATGCCTTAATCATTAAAACAAGAAATACACGAAAAAAAACCAGTCATATGGCCCATCTGATTGTTGGCTGTTTAATATCGCCCGCCTTCGTGCCAAGACAAGGGTAAAAAAAGAAAGTACTAATCCGCAAACTGCTGTTCGCTGACGATATCGCCTTAACATCGCACACATAAGAAGGTCTTCGCAGGTTAGTTTATCGCCTCTCTCACCCATGTAAAGAGTTTGAACAAGCCATTAGTCTACAGCAAACAAATGTCATGAGCCAAGAAGCACATCTCCCTCCAAACATAACTTGTGGGGGGCCATCATCTGCAGTTAGAGTTGGGAATTTCACATACCATAGATCTAATATCTCTTGTTGACTCATCGTTGATGAAATGGTGAACGTCACTATCACAACAAACAGCAGTAACTATGGCAACATTGAAAACGTGGGTGGGGAATCACCTTAAGCTAATTTGAAGTTAAAAACTAAGCTAGTGTTTGACAGTCATGTGTGCTTAGTACATTCCTGTAAAGCAGTGAATTTTGGACCACATATGCCAGTCATGTGTGCTTACTACACTCATATTACCCTATAAGACAGTGAAGTTTGGACCACATATGCCAGTCATGTGTGCTTACTACACTCATATTACCCTATAAGACAGTGAAGTTTGGACCACATATGCCAGTCATGTGTGCTTACTACACTCATATTACCCTATAAGACAGTGAAGTTTGGACCACATATGCCAGTCATGTGTGCTTACTACACTCATATTACCCTATAAGACAGTGAAGTTTGGATCACATATGCCAGTCATGTGTGCTTACTACACTCATATTACCCTATAAGACAGTGAAGTTTGGACCACATATCCCAGTCATGTGTGCTTACTACACTCATATTACCCTATAAGACAGTGAAGTTTGGACCACATATGCCAGTCATGTGTGCTTACTACACTCATATTACCCTATAAGACAGTGAAGTTTGGACCACATATGCCAGTCATGTGTGCTTACTACACTCATATTACCCTATAAGACAGTGAAGTTTGGACCACATATGCCAGTCATGTGTGCTTACTACACTCATATTACCCTATAAGACAGTGAAGTTTGGACCACATATGCCAGTCATGAGAGTGAATCTCAACCGCTTTTTCCAAAGATGCCCGTGTCACATTTTGCGTATTCGTTGGAAGGACAAGGTGCCTAACACAGAGGTCTTGGAACTTGCCAAAAAGTGTAGCAAGAAGCGCCTTAGCTGTTTAGGCCATGCAAGGAGAATGGAGGAAGGTCGTATTCCAAAGTACGTGCTGAATGGAGAGTTGACAGAAGGGGCAAGACTAATTGGACGGCTGCGGCTGGGATTGATGGACGTTTGCAAAGGAGCATAAGGGAAGCCAACATAGAAATCAAGGGATTGGAGATCAAAGCTGAGCACCGTTCCAGCTGGCAAACAGCAGTATATGAAGGAGTGAAAAAGGCAGAAGACGCGCGAAGCAAAGTGCTTCCAACCAAAAGAACATTACGGAAGGCCCATTTTAAACAGGAGTCAAGATTAACTCCTACAAGAAATGTAGCCGATACTTCTATTCCAGGATTAGTCCCCCTAGTCTTTTCATGAAGTGTCCATATCTGTTTGTTTTTTTTTTTAGTTTTATTTTTAGGCGCTTTTTAGTAAAATATTATTTCAATTTTAATCTGTATATTATCGACATTCCAGTTGTTGTCTGTCCTAGTGAGAGAATAATGTGTAATTTCACCATCTCTCACCAGCCCCACCTCTCTCCCTCTCCCCAGCTTACCGTATCACGCGCGGTCCCATACGCACCTGTTTTCGGCCGGTCACTGAACAAGACAGGTGCGATGAACTATGATCAACTGAGCGACAAAATCACGCGTGTCAACAACAAACATTAAGATTTGAAAACAAGATGGCTTCGCGAGTAGAAAGTTAAAAATGATTATTAAAATAAAAAATAGGGAGTCGGCTGTGGGGTTTCTATCAAGTGAATTTTGGTGCATCTCATTAGATGTCAAGATAACTTACATCCCCTGAACGGTGCGAATTGACTGATCTGTTGCTTCATAGCATAAAATAGAAAAATCAGGATTATTGTAGCTTACTGGCGTGTAGTAAAAAATTTGTTGTACGGTGAAAAAGCTAACTGTGCCTTTAAACCGTCTCTTCACTTACATCACTCTGAGGCTACTTTGTGCAAGATTTGAAAAAAAAAATGTAATACAGCTCAGGTACTTTGGGAATTACACAATGATTGTTTGGCATGAGTGCACCGTGGCTCACAACTGGGGGATAGAAGAATTGTACAAAACCCTACAAGACCTCCAGAGAATTGAATGCCTTATATGTGGGATCAAAATGCTGCTTTCCGGTGACCTAAGACGGACACACCTCCCGCCTTTCTTCGCGAACGCTTTCAAGTGAGGTTCAAGACCGTCTTAAGTAATCCCGCCTATGGCCTAACTTCAACGTTTAAAACAGGAGTGTAAAGACGTTTAGGAATGACAATGACAGGAATTGAATGTCGTGGTTCACCACGAAATAACACATCGGGGTCGATGTAGCGCACTAGCAGCAAGCTACATGACTTTGGTAACAGCTGGGCAGCCTTTTGAAATAGTGTGACGCGATTCTCCAGAACAAAGACAATGCTTCAAAACAAAGTTACTAAGTTGATGCGGATTATAGCAAAACTCATCCTGCTGACGACGCTCTATAGTACTCTTTTATGTTCTGCGGGGAAGAAGATGGCTACTGCATCAGCATATCCCAGCGTGATCCAAATTCTAAGGCGGCTTTTAAGAAAAGTTCAGATCCAGCCATCACTCTTCCCCAATCACGGAGACAAAGTAAACTACATCCTAATATACGTCGTGTGATCCCCTCAAACATCGAAGCGAAGCACGGGTAGTCAGTCAGCTTTTCAGTACAACTTAAACTGACGTTGGAAGTTGAAGTTGTTGTTGAATAATTTCAACATTCTAAACAAACTTCAAACACGGAACATTGAATCATCGAAATTAAATTTTAGAAATAAAAATAAAGCAAACAGATAAACAAAGAAAAACCTGAAGCAAGACGTCCATCCTTGTTTGTAGCTTCTATTTTCAAGGTCTATTTGGTAATGGCATCAGGTTAAAACGATGCATAGAAATGTCAGTGGAGCAATCTTCTGTATAAATCCAACACTCTTTCAGACCGAATTTAGGTACTGTGCTTATTAGTGTGTTGATTCCAAAATACGCTTTGTAATTTCACAAAATTCGTCAGCTCCATTCTACACGGTGCGATATGCTGCTAGGATTAAAGCAAGCGCACAATTCGTCAGCTCCATTCTGCACGGTGCGATATGCTGCTATGTTTAAAGTAAGCGCACGTCGTGCGAACCATACTAGCTTCCAACTTCGATGATTTTAATTGAAATAATCAATACACGCACGGTGCATCTACTGTTTAAAATACCTGCTCGAAGCTATGCCTTTAGTCTTTAAATTATTCTTGTTGAATTACTTTGTTAATCTCAGACATTGGGTATCTAGTCATATTATGTTAACCTAAGCCATGTTTTAATCTCAGTCATTTATTAATCTCAGTCATGTGTTAATCTCAGTCATGTGTTAATCTCAGGCATGTGTTAATCTCAATCAAGCGTTAATCTCAGTCATGTTTTAATCTCAGTCATTTGTTAATCTCAGTCATTTGTTAATCTCAGTCATGTGTTAATCTCAGTCATGTGTTAATCTCAGTCATTTGTTAATCTCAGTCGTGTTTTAATCTCAGTCATTTGTTAATCTCAGTCATTTGTTAATCTCAGTCATTTGTTAATCTCAGTCATGTTTTAATCTCAGTCATTTGTTATTCATTCATTGTTAATCTCAGTCATGTTTAAATCTCATTCATTTGTTAATTGCAGTCATGTGCTAATCTCAGTCATTTGTTAATCTCAGTCGTGTTTTAATCTCAGTCATGTGTTAATCTCAGTCATGTGTTATTCGCAGTCATGTTTTAATCTCAGTCATGTTTTAATCTCAGTCATGTTTTAATCTCAGTCATGTGTTAATCTCAGTCATTTGTTAATCTCAGTCATGTGTTATTCTCAGTCATTTTTAATCTCATTCATTTGTTAATCTCATTTACTTTTTTAATATCAGTCAGGTGTTAATCTCAGTCATGTTTTAATCTCAATCAATGATGATATTACCATCAATAGTTCGGAAACCAAGCGTACATCTGTACAAGGCTTTGCACCTGAATATCTTTAAAAAAAACTCATGTCTAAACATGTATCCACACGGAACCTGCGCTCTTCGCCACAGTCCTTACTGAGAGTGCCCAGTGTGGATGGACACAGAAAGAAGTCATGCGGAGTGTGCTCACCAACACAGTCCTTACTGAGAGTGCCCAGTGTGGATGGACACAGAAAGAAGTCATGCGGAGTGTGCTCACCAACACAGTCCTTACTGAGAGTGCCCAGTGTGGATGGACACAGAAAGAAGTCATGCGGAGTGTGCTCACCAACACAGTCCTTACTGAGAGTGCCCAGTGTGGATGGACACAGAAAGAAGTCATGCGGAGTGTGCTCACCAACACAGTCCTTACTGAGAGTGCCCAGTGTGGATGGACACAGAAAGAAGTCATGTGGAGTGTGCTCTTTTGAAGCTATTGCGCCTACATTGTGGAACAGTTTGCCCGAATCTTTGGGAATATAGAAAATTATTTTTAAAAAGTCGTTTAAGAACCATTTAAAGCCTTTTTTCTTTAAATGAATTTGAGGACATCAGAGCGCTGTGAGCAGGCTAGAATATTATGGACACATACGCAATAAAAGTATTCAATCATCATCACCATCATCATCACCATCATCATCACCATCATCATCACCATCATCATCACCATCATCATCACCATCATTATCACCATCATCATCACCATCATCATCACCATCATCATCACCATCATCATCACCATCATCATCACCATCATCATCACCATCATCATCACCATCATCATCTCCATCATCATCACCATCATCATCACCATCATCATCACCATCATCATCACCATCATCATCACCATCATCATCACCATCATCATCACCATCATCATCACCATCGTTATTTATATTTCCTTTTCCATTATAATATAAATATTTTTATTTGTGAATTACATCGTTTGTAATTTCGCTTGCTCTTCTCTCTCTCTCTCTATCTCTCTCTCTCTCCTTACTCCCTCTCTTCTTACTCGATCTCTCCTTATTCCCTCTCTCCT
The DNA here is from genome assembly GCA_964033795.1 of Lymnaea stagnalis. Classification (NCBI taxonomy): domain Eukaryota; kingdom Metazoa; phylum Mollusca; class Gastropoda; family Lymnaeidae; genus Lymnaea; species Lymnaea stagnalis. The sequence goes on from CAXITT010000168.1 coordinate 312,831, forward strand.
TACTCCATCTCTCCTTACTCCATCTCTCCTTATTACCTCTCTCCTTACTCCCTCTCTCCTTACTCCCTCTCTCCCTCTCTCCCTCTCTCCCTCTCTTATTACTCATTCTCTCCCTCTCTCCTTCCTCTCTCCTTACTCCCACCCTACCTCTGTCGCCCCTACTCTCCAGTCACTTCCTGTCGCTCCCCTCCCTCACTCCCTTCCTTTCGCTCTCATCTCTCTCTTCTCTCTCTCTCTCGCCCTCTCTCTTTACTCGTTCCCTTCCTTTAACTCCCCTACTCTCCAGTAACTTCCTCTCCCTCCCTCCCTTTCTCTTCTTCCCTCTCTCTTCTCCATCTCATCTCTCACAAACTACCTTGATCTTGGAGAAAGCAACCAAATGAAAGGGCAGTGCTTAGAAAGAACACATTTAATGTTTTGGAATGAACGTTTTCTACAAAACACAAAGAGGGGTCAAGTTATAAACACGTTAGAATTGCCGGTAGGACTGGGAATTTAATATGTGTCACGGTGTAATCAGCTAGTACAGTACAGTGTAATCAGCTAGTACCGTACAGTGTAATCAACTAGTAGCTTACAGTGTAATCAACTAGTACCGTACGGTGTAATCAGCTAGTACCGTACAGTGTAATCAACTAGTACCGTACAGTGTAATCAACTAGTACCGTACAGTGTAATCAACTAGTAGCTTACATTGTAATCAACTAGTACCGTACAGTGTAATCAACCAGTACCGTACAATGTAAGCAACTAGTACCATACAGTGTAATAAACTAGTACCGTACAGTGTAACCAACTTGTACCGTACAGTGTAATCAACTAGTATAGTACAGTGTAATCAACTAGTAACGTACAGTGTAATCAACTTGTACCGTACAGTGTAAGCAACTAGTACCGTACAGTGTAAGCAACTAGTACCGTACAGTGTAAGCAACTAGTACCGTACAGTGTAAGCAACTAGTACCGTAAAGTGTAATCAATTTGTACCGTACAATGTAAGCAACTAGTACCATACAGTGTAACCAACTAGTACCGTACAGTGTAAGCAACTAGTACCGTAAAGTGTAATCAATTTGTACCGTACAATGTAAGCAACTAGTACCGTACAGTGTAACCAACTAGTACCGTACAGTGTAAGCAACTAGTACCGTACAGTGTAGACAACTAGTACCGTACAGTGTAAGCAACTAGTACTTGACAGTGTAAGAAACTAGTACCGTACAGTGTAATTAACTTGTCCTGTACAGTGTAAGCAACTTGTACCTTATAATGTAACCAACTAGTACCGTACAGTGTAAGCAACTAGTACCATACAGTGTAAGCAACTAGCACCGTAACGTTTAATCAACTTTTACCGTACAGTTATTTTGAATGAGTTAATACTACAGACAAAATGTAAATGTTGACAACAAGGCAGCCTGGGGCTCGGTGTAACAGCTGGTTAGGTCTCCGCGGGGTGGATTTGTAGGATATATAGCCTGGATTTGTGTGTGTTTGTCTGTGTGTTAGGTAGATGAGTCTTTTATGGAGGTTGGCAGTTTCGTGATCGTAATTATGTGTGTTTGTGTAAATGTGTTTATGAGTAGATGTGTGTGCTTTTTTTTTACCTAGAAATTACCCGGCTATGTGCGCACCTATGTGCCCACCTATGTGCCCACCTAAGTGCCTGGAAATATAGTAGACTCTACAGTGAAGCGTTTCCAAATATTAATCTTTTAAGTCTCCCGGACTGTTGGACAAGTTTATATTTGGAGAACGCTGCTCTAGACTATGCACCAGGCTACGTACCCGGCTATGTATTAGACTCTAGACTATGCACTTGGTTGAGTACTAGATTCTAGATTATGCACCAGGCTACGTACCCGGCTATGTAATAGACTCTAGACTATGCACTTGGTTGTGTACTAGATTCTAGACTATGCACCAAGCTATGTATCCGGCTATGTACTAGACTTTAGACTATGCACCCAACTATGTACTAGACTCTAGACTATGCACCAGGCTACGTACTAGACTCTAGACTATGCACCCAACTATGTACTAGACTCTAGACTATGCACCCAACTATGTACTAGACTCTAGACTATGCACCCAACTATGTACTAGACTCTAGACTATGGACCAGACTACGTACTCGCTATGTGCCCTGTTATGTAAACAGTTACGAGGCCCGGTTATTTACCCGGCTAAATGTCCAGCTTTATATCTGGGCCATCTACTCGGCTTTGTTCATGACCGCTGTGACGCATTCTTTATGTTTGCATGTCAGTTATTTGAATCCTTGGCAAGTGTGTGTGTGTGTGTGTTTGTGAATGAATATGTTTACATTTGTGTTTGTGTGTGATTTGTGTGTTTCCTTCGTCAGAGCTGGTGGCTAGCCAGCAATTATTTTTCCTCGAAAACTGCCAGCGACTATGCAAACTAAATGAATTCAACGTAAAACGAGTAGAAGACACGTGTTACCTTCCTTCCACGCTTGGGTGATCACCACGGGATCTAGAGGCAATGACGCGTTTCGGTTTCCATTCTAATTTCAGCGTCCTCTCCTGTTGGCAGGATCAACGGCTGACACTTTTTGTAAGGCTTCTTAATGATACGCTAAGTGAATCGAACTGTTTCATATGGTGAGTGAATGTTAACTGTCTCATGTGGTAAGTGAATGTTAACTGTCTCATGTGCTAAGTGAAATTAACTGTCTCATGTGGTAAGTGAAATTAACTGTCTCATGTGGTAAGTGAAATTAACTGTCTCATGTGGTAAGTGAAATTAACTGTCTCATGTGGTAAGTGAAATTAACTGTCTCATGTGGTAGTGAAATTAACTGTCTCATGTGGTAAATGAAATTAACTGTCTTATGTGGTAAGTAAATGTTAACTGTCGCATATGTTAAATGTCTGTAACTGTCTCATGTGGTAAGTAAATGTTAACTGTCGCATATGTTAAATGTCTGTAACTGTCTCATGTGGTAAGTGAATGTGACTGTATCATATGGTTAGTGAATGTTAATGTTTAAGTGGTTAGTGAATGTAACTGTGTCATATATGATAAGTCAATGAAACTTTTTAATGTGGTTAGTGAATGTACTTGTCTCATATCATATGGTAATAACTGTCTCATGTGGTAAGTGAATTTAACCGTCTCATATTGTAAGTGAGTGTAACCCTCTCTTAAGGTAAGTAAATGTAAATGTCTCCTATGGTAAGTGAATGTAACTGTCTCATATGGTAAGTGAATGTAACTGTCTCATATGGTAGGTGAATGTTCCTGTCTCATATGGTATGTGAATGTAACTGTCTCATATGGTAAGTGAATCTGTCTCATATGGTAGGTGAATGTAACTGTATCATGTCATATGGTAAGTGAATCTGTCTCATATGGTAGGTGAATGTAACTGTCTCATATGGTAAGTGAATCTGTCTCATTTGGTAGGTGAATGTAACTGTATCATGTCATATGGTAAGTGAATCGGTCTCATATGGTAGGTGAATGTAACTGTATCATGTCATATGGTAAGTGAATCTGTCTCATATGGTAGGTGAATGTAACTGTCTCATCTGGTAAGTGAATCTGTCTCATATGGTAGGTGAATGTAACTGTATCATGTCATATGGTAAGTGCATTTAACTCTCTCATACGCTAAGTCAATCAGGGGCGTAGCTAGATTTCATGCCACCCCGGCGGGCCAAGATTTGTTTCCTGCTCCCTAACGAAAAAAACTAAACTCGTCTGATGCTGAAAAGGTCCCCCCAAAAACTAAACTCGTCTGATGCTGAAAAGGTCCCCCCAAAAACTAAACTCGTCTGATGCTGAAAAGGTCCCCCCCAAAAACTAAACTCGTCTGATGCTGAAAAGGTCCCCCCAAAAAATAAAGAATTCAAAAATGTGTGAAAAAACTTGATAAAGAGATTGACCGTCAAAGACGACTGAAAGCTAAGTAAAATTAGAAGATACATTAACATTTTCTAAAAATGCACTACGCATTGAAAAACTAGAGGACTCCACGTAGTCAAAGGATTCGAACTAAATATAGACGAACTAAATATAGACGAACATTAAATTTAAAAAAATAAAAAATTTTCTCTTTTCTTTTCTTAGTTTTTAATTATTTCGTATTTCTAACCACGTGATTTTTCTCATGTTCGAAGTACTTTATATACATTGCGCCGTGACAAGCAACATTTGGCCCCCGGGGCAAAGCCTGAATTTAGACGCCCTCTTTCCAAAAAGTATAGATTAAAACACATGGGAGAGATGGGAGAGATGGGAGACATGGGAGGGATGGGAGAGATGGGAGAGATGGGAGAGATTGGAGGAATGGGAGTAATGGGAGGGATGGGAGACATGGGAGTAATGGGAGGGATGGGAGATATGGGTGGGATGGGAGTAATGGGAGGGATGGGAGAGATGGGAGACATGGGAGGGATGGGAGAGATGGGAGGGATGGGAGATATGGGAGGGATGGGAGTGATGGGAGGGATGGGAGATATGGGAGGGATGGGAGAGATGGGAGGGATGGGAGAGATGGGAGACATGGGAGGGATGGGAGATATGGGAGGGATGGGAGTAATGGGAGGGATGGGAGATATGGGTGGGATGGGAGTAATGGGAGGGATGGGAGAGATGGGAGACATGGGAGGGATGGGAGACATGGGAGGGATGGGAGATATGGGAGGGATGGGAGTAATGGGAGGGATGGGAGATATGGGTGGGATGGGAGAGATGGGAGGGATGGGAGAGATGGGAGACATGGGAGGGATGGGAGATATGGGAGGGATGGGAGTAATGGGAGGGATGGGAGATATGGGTGGGATGGGATTAATGGGAGGGATGGGAGAGATGGGAGGGATGGGAGTAATGGGAGGGATGGGAGAGATGGGAGAGTTGGGAGAGATGGGAGAAATGAGAGGGATGGGAGAGTTGGGAGAGATGGGAGGGATGGGAGAGATGGGCATACAGAGACATTGAGATGATATCGATGGAGTGAAAAGTGGAAGATCTTTGATGGCCTCTGCCCCCGGAATATAGTGCCCGCGGTGGTTGGCCCTTGTCGATCGTCCAATTTTTTCCACACACCCACTTAAGTCTCATATATACAAAGACGAGAACCGAAACGCTGCGTGAAGATTGAGCGCGCTATGGTCTTGTTTAGCCAACCAACAGTATCTTGCTGTATCGTTACACATTATCAACCCAGCCCACTCAATGCAACCAACAGTATCTTGCTGTATCGTTACACATTATCAACCCAGCCCACTCAATGACTGGGCAAAACGCTATCAGTGGGATCAGCAAGCTCATGGTAGCAGAAACGACTCCAAGAGTGTGTATGAATGCAGCAGTTTATGGTGTCTGAATGACCCCTGGCCTAATTCAATTCGAAAAATTCATCGTCGAACAGCGCAGGTGGTGCAACCAGAGCCAAAAGTTAATGTCACCAAAGCCATAAGGTAATATCACCAGGGCCGTTAAGTAATGCCACTAGAGTTATGAGGTAATGTCGCCAGAGCCATGCGGTAATGTCACAAGAGTCATAAGGTAATATCGGCAGAGCCATGAGGTAATGTCGCCAGAGCCATGCGGTAATGTCACCAGAGCCATAAGGTAATGTCGCCAGAGCCATAAGGTAATGTCAAGCGAATTGTCTGAGCACACACATATTGGCGCTTCATTAACTTCTGTTGACTTAAATTTAGCCGATGTGTAGTTTGATAACATAGGGCGCGAGTGTTGAGTTTCAGACCAGGCATCCAAGTCATAAGTCAAACACTCTTGACCGAAGTCATAAGTCAAACACTCTTGACCGAAGTCATAAGTCAAACACTCTTGACCGAAGTCATAAGTCAAACACTCTTGACCGAAGTCATAAGTCAAACACTCTTGACCGAAGTCATAAGTCAAACACTCTTGACCGAAGTCATAAGTCAAACACTCTTGACCGAAGTCATAAGTCAAACACTCTTGACCGAAGTCATAAGTCAAACACTCTTGACCGAAGTCATAAGTCAAACACTCTTGACCGAAGTCATAAGTCAAACACTCTTGACCGAAGTCATAAGTCAAACACTCTTGACCGAAGTCATTGACTCAAAATAAATATATATTTATACAATTCTTTTCGAAAATAAAATAAAATTGTGTATGCTGTGGGAAAAAAAGGTTGGGGGGGGGGGTTTGATGTTCCCAACGTATTTCTATTTTTTTAAATAGTCTGTTTCAAAGTTCAAACCTTTAAATAATATCAATGTATGTCAGAATAAATATGTAAATAAAAGTAGGGCATACACATGATCAAGTTACATAATTAACTTGGTGTGCATTCATCTGACTTATTCATGCTGGGGATGTGCGGTGAGGAATAGAGATAAATTGTAATTGTGTGTATAGGGTAGTGGGGGAGGCTAGGCTAGAGCCTTAGATAATTTAAGGCTTTGGTCCATATTGAATGTTCTCGAGCATCGTTAACATATATTCACATTAATTATTACAACAACTTCCAAACCATATGTACACATATACGTATTTACCATGCATTTGTTCAATTGTACTAAACATATGTGGTTATATTTACTTTATATTTTAATAACCTATAGAATCATATGTGCGCATCTTCTTGATCATATTGTGATGAACACAATGGGGATTTGTACATATAGATTTTATAATATTTAAAAAAAGCATGGATTTTGAGATGTAGGATAAGTATGAGTCAGGACAAACGACAATGTATGAGATGGAAAAGAGGACAAAATATGTGTTAGGACAGAGGACTATGCATGAGTTGGGACAGAGAACAGTGTATGAGTTGGGACAGAGGACAGTTTATGAGTTGGGACAGAGGACAATGTATGAGTTGGGATAGAGGACAATGTATGAGTTGAGATAGAGGACAATATATAAGTTTGGACAGAGGACTATGAATGAGTTGGGATAGAGAACAGTATATGAGTTGGGACAGAGAACAATGCATGAGTTGGGACAGAGGACAATGCATGAGTTGGGATAGAGGACAATGCCTGAGTTGGGATAGAGGACAATGTTTGAGTTGGGACAGAGGACAATGCATGAGTTGGGATAGAGGACAATGTTTGAGTTGGGACAGAGGACAATGCATGAGTTGGGATAGAGGACAGTTTATGAGTTGGACAGAGGCCAATGTGTGAGTTGGGATAGAGGACAATGTATGAGTTGGGACAGAGGACAATGTATGAGTTGTGATCGAGGACAATAAATGAGTTGGGATAGAGGTCAATGTATGAGTTGTGATAAGGACAATTCATGAGTTAGGACAGAGGACAATGCATGAGTTGTGAGAGAGGACAATGCATGCGTTGTGAGAGAGGACAATGCATGATTTGGGATAGAGTACAATGCATGAGTTAGGACAGAGGACAATGCATGAGTTATGACAGAGGACAATGAATGAGTTGTGAGAGAGTTGGGATAGAGGACATAAAAGATCTTCCACTTTTCCCTTCATCGCCACCATTCCAGTTCCCTTTAGGCCATCTTGCCACCTGTGTAGCTGATTTTGGGCCTCCAAGCCACAAGTGGATTCCACGCCTCATTAACATTTTAAGGCTCCACACACTTTTCCATATGTGGATTTCATATCCTCTTACCCTTTTAGGGTTTTGCACCCTCTAGCCACATGTGGATTTCATATCCTCTTACCCTTTTAGGGTTTTGCACCCTCTAGCCACATGTGGATTTCATATCCTCTTATCCTTTTAGGGTTTTGCACCCTCTAGCCACATGTGGATTTCATATCCTCTTACCCTTTTAGGGTTTTGCACCCTCTAGCCACATGTGGATTTCATATCCTCTTACCCTTTTAGGGTTTTGCACCCTCTAGCCACATGTGGATTTCATATCCTCTTACCCTTTTAGGGTTTTGCACCCTCTAGCCACATGTGGATTTCATATCCTCTTACCCTTTTAGGGTTTTGCACCCTCTAGCCACATGTGGATTTCACGCCCTCTTATCTTTTTAGGACTCCACACCCACTTGTCCCATGAGAGTTCCAAGCTTTCTAGCCACTTATGTGCTTCTCACACTGGCACCCTATGTGGTGGTTAACACCCTCTTGTCACTAACGGGTTCCCCGTTTTGGGGGGATCTGGTGGAAATTGTATTTTTTTACCCTGTTTGTCCTATGCTTCTCCAGTGACTCGGGATATAACAATGATCATTATGATTGGCGAGGCTTAAACTTAAGTCTTATGGTTGTATTAGCAAAAAATATATATTTTGAAATTTTGTGGTATTTTGACAATCTTCACTTCAATATGACTGTAATATTAAATCCTAAATTTTATTGATTGCAGTACCCAAATATGCCAATAACAACCTTTATGTGTTTGTTTTGAATATTTACACATTTCCTGTCTTCACTTAAATACATTTTATAATTTCTCCTCAGATGGCCACAACAGACACCAACCCATGGCTGGAAGTGTCCAAGACTTACCATGTCCACCAAGAAACTCTTGCGTACACACAGGCCTGCCTAGCCATGGGGAGCAGACCTATCTCGGAACTCTCTATAAAAGAAGCCCGGGCGCATGCCCTGAAATTTAACATCACCTTCAACGGAAGCGTCCCATTCGACGGCGAAGAAACCGAATTCACCATCCCGTCGCCTAGCAATGAAGAGGGCGTTCCCGTCACGATCTACGCCCCTAACTCTCGCCCGGATGTCCCGGCAATTTTAGTCTATTTCCACGGCGGGAGCTTGATCATGGGAAGCCGGAAAACCCACGAAAATTCATTGAAAAGGATCTCAGAACAGTCTGGTGCCATCATCGTCAGTGTGGAGTACCGTCTTCTCCCGTGCGAAGAAGATCCTCTCGCTCCTTTCAACGATGCGGTCGCCGTAACGGAATGGATTATGAAGTTCCGCGAAGCCGTGGGCGGGGCTCGCGACAGTAAGATTGGCGTTGGTGGCGACAGTGCCGGGGGTCAGATCACGTGCAGCGTCATCAACGACATACACGACCTTGACTTTCAAGTTCTCATCTACCCGGTGACGGACTTCTCCTGCAGTCTGCCATCTTTCCAGGAATTCCGTAAAATCCCAGCTTTCAACACGGACGCCCTCGAGTGGCGGTTCACCATTACAAACCCACCAATACCGGACGCTGGCAGCAACCCCCGCGTCAACCCATCGGCAAGGCTGAACCTGGAGTTATCTCCCCCTACGTTAATCGTCTGCGCACAGCTGGATCCCGTCAGAGATGCCTGTTTGGAATTTGCGAACAAACTGAGATCTGCAGGGGTCGAGGTGAAAGAGGTGATGATTGACGCGGTGCCTCATGGATTTTTCTCAGTCCCTGGCATCTTCAAAACCAAGGCGGCGGAAGCATTCAAGCACGTTTCAGAGTTTCTCCAAATGTTTTAACACCAGCCTCAAACAAATGTTTTAACACCAGCATCAAACAAATGTTTTAACACCAGCCTCAAACAAATGTTTTAACACCAGCATCAAACAAATGTTTTAACACCAGCATCAAACAAATGTTTTAACACCAGCATCAAACAAATGTTTTAACACTAGCCTCAAACAAATGTTTTACCACCAGCCTCAAACAAATGTTTTAACACCAGCCTCAAACAAATGTTTTAACACCAGCATCAAACAAATGTTTTAACACCAGCATCAAACAAATGTTTTAACACCAGCCTCAAACAAATGTTTTAACACCAGCATCAAACAAATGTTTTAACACAAGCATCAAACAAATGTTTTAACACCAGCCTCAAACAAATGTTTTAACACCAGCATCAAACAAATGTTTTAACACTAGCCTCAAACAAATGTTTTACCACCAGCCTCAAACAAATGTTTTAACACCAGCCTCAAACAAATGTTTTAACACCAGCATCAAACAAATGTTTTAACACCAGCATCAAACAAATGTTTTAACACCAGCCTCAAACAAATGTTTTAACACCAGCATCAAACAAATGTTTTAACACAAGCATCAAACAAATGTTTTAACACCAGCCTCAAACAAATGTTTTAACACCAGCCTCAAACAAATGTTTTAACACCAGCATCAAACAAATGTTTTATCACCAGCATCAAACACATGTTTAAACACTAGCCTCAAACAAATGTTTTAACACCAGTCTCAAACAAATGTTTTAACACCAGCCTCAAACAAATGTTTTAACACCAGTTTAAATGATTTACGAAGAAAACTTCAAGAAATCTGCTCCGCCTAATTTTTCTAAAAATACAAATTGTTGATGGTCAATTGACTAAGAGAAACTTCACCAACTTGTTGGTCAATCTGTATACCATATTTAATCATGCGATAGTTAGTCAAGCGAAAACTTGACGATAGCTATGTTAATTCAGTTTTACAATTTTTAGTTCTTTCAGGGGTTCTTAAACGTTTTTAATTTTTTTATTTTTTTTTTTAAATTCACGAATTGCTGAGCCTGCCAGGTTAAGGACATGGACTCCTTAAAATAAATTAAAAATATCTGCAATTATTTAAATGAGGAACCCCTGGGCTATATGGAATTCAGTTATAAGACGTTTAGGAATACATTAGTTATTTATACGAATTTAAGTCAGTCTGAAGATTAGCTCATTGGGCTCCTCATTACAATTTTAGCAATCGATTTTAACCTAAGCACGAGAAGACTGATCCTGTGAATAATCAATTAGATATAAGCATGTGAATATAGTTCAATGGCAAATTTGCTTAGCAATTTCTAGGCCAAAAACAAATTTGTGGATAAAGTTCACTGTGGGACAAACTCGAGACCTATTGTCCTTTGCCTGATGATTGATTGCGTCATTTTATATTTAAAAATAATGAGATGTGCATGATAAAGCCAATTTTTAAAAAAAATATTTTAATACTGCTATGACTGCTCGAGTATTTAATCCTATGACGTAATGAACCCTACGGCCTATTACGGTGTACAGCATTCCACAATATGAAGTGCTGAGTGGCATATTGATATAAAAAACAATGTCTGCCAAGGAGATGTGAGCGTATCAAGCTAACAACATACCGGACTCAGTTATTTGTCAGCTTGTGTATCAAGTCACATCTGTAAAATTCTGGCGTCTTGTCTGAGGTGACCACTAAAAAAAAATTCAGGGTGACATTTAAAAGTTTAAAAAATCAACACCAGGACTTTTTTTTTCTTACCAGGACACAATAACTGGTCTGTCTGCGAGACCTTATTTATTTATTAAAAACTAATATTGGTGATATGGTTTTCAACAACACAGAAATAATATTTATTAGTGAATACACCCCAAATGGTTTATCATTGGGATTCTTTCCCCAATCGAAGCAAGCCACATCGGGGGAAATCCTTGCTCCTCAAACAACATGGGAAACAATTTAGTAACACCGATTTATTGTGACGCCTATTGTGCACACAAAAAAAGTGGACTAAGGCCATAATTATCTCTTAGGGTTGTCTTCCCTTGCTGTGAGTCCAGAAGGGTTGCCGTTCGTAAGAGTAGATGACGTTGATGAGGTAATTCATTGGCCATTATCCGGGTTTGACATAAAGTGGACCACTAAGTGCAGCAAAAACATGTTGACAGCCACGTACCTAGAAATAATAGATTCATATCAATTAAAGTTGGATGTAGATACAAACAAATACCTATGTTCAGATGTTTAGCTCGATTTCTCAGTTACAAGTTCTTGTCCGGGATGATCCATCAATGCAAACCCGTCGGCATCAGTTGTATGTAATAGTCTAAATAAATGTGTAATAAAATATCCTCCATATCATTCATTTTGAAATATAAATTAATTTTGTTTTTTGTTTTGTTGTTTTTTTTTTAATTTCTTAAGATGTTTGGAGTTTGTTGTTTAAAAAAAGAATAAAGTGTTGAATACCAATCAAGTTGCTATTTTTTCCTGGTCATTTTAAGTCATTGAACATTATTTCTCGGTTTTGCTGTTGATATATTTTTTTTAAAAAAGGGAGATAGCTTAGCAAATATGTTTAATGGAAAAAAAAATTCATTAAAAACCAGTTTTGCTGTTTGCTCTGTGATTTAAAACAATCAAATCCAGAAAGTTAAAAAAAAAAACAACACACGCCTATATCTATAAATATATTGACCGGGGATGGAGAATAAAAAAAAAAAGCATGTCCCGGTTACTCTAGATACATAAGACACCAACCTGTTAGTGTGTTACATCCCTTATCACCATCAGTCATGATGGTCTGTGCAATACACCAGTGACTGAAATAAAACTGAAAGTAAACAGAAACAATAAAATAATATTATTTTGAAAAATGTATGATACTCTGAGTGCTTATGGTCTCAAACTGGTCAGTGACTGTGACCTGTATTTAGTGGTCTATATCCGGTCAGTGCCAAGGACTTCAAAAAGTATAGATCTGTTCATTGCATTGTATGATATAAATCTTTTCAATGCAAAGACATCTCCGTGTGTTTATCATGTTTTTTTGTTTTTTTTAAAAGAGTGCATGTACTAAGCTAAACCTAAAGCGGTCGCTGTTGGCTGATATTATGTAGAGTTGTATGCGATCAAGCATGACATTCATAACAAAAACCTAATCAAAATGTCATTTGTTCCTTTGTTTGAGATCCATTGCAGTATAGGTGTTTTAAACGCGTAATGGTGTATTAATAAAACACAGCAACTCCCTTTAACTCAAATTTCGACACTATAAAAGTGGCTGGTTATTTTTTGCCCCTGGCTGTGCGAAGCGAGAGCTGTGCCCGGGACGTAGCTAAAATGTGCCACCACTATTATTTCATCAGTAAATGTTTTAAATATATAAATATTGCTGACCCTGATGTTTGCACCCCCTTCGCCAAAGCCCCCTCGCCCAAGCCCTTTTTGCCCAAGCCATCTTTGTCCAAGCCCCCTTTGCAGAAAGCCCCTTCGCTCAAGCCCAGTTTACTCAAGCCCCATTTTCCCAAGCAACCTTCTGCGCCCAAGCCCCCTTCGCCCAAACCCCATTTTCCCAAACCCCCTTTCCAAAGCCCCTCTTTGCCCAAGCCCCCAAGCCATCTTTTTTCCCCAGCCCCCTTTGCAGAAACCCTCTTTGCTCAAGCCCAGTTTTCTCAAGCCCCCTTTTCCCAAGTAACCTTCTGCGCCCAAGCCCCCTTCGCCCAAACCCCCTTGCCCAAACCCCCTTTCCAAAGCACCTCTTTGCCCAATCCCCCTTTCCGAAACCATCTTCGCCAAAACACGATTTCCCCAAACACCATTTGCCCAATCCCCCTTTCCCAAACCTTTCCCCAACCCCTCTTTGCCCAAGCCCCCTTTCCCAAGCCCCTCTTTGCCCAAGCCATCTTTGCCCAAGCCATCTTCGCCCAAGCCCCTTTGCCCAAGCCCCTTTTCCCAAGCCCCCTTTCCCAAGCCCCTCTTTGCCCAAGCCATCTTTGCCCAAGCCATCTTCGCCCAAGCCCCTTTGCCCAAGCCCCATTCGCGTGGCCCTTGTTTTCCGTTGGCAATGTTTGTTCATTAAGCATGTGCCCGCTAACACTTCATTAATAATTAATTGCATGTTTATAGTTTAGGATTTATGACCATGACAAAATGTCGTTTTTAATCGCCGTAAACATCAAGAAATAGCCATCAGAATCTTGACGCTCAGAGTCGAGACGTTCAAAACGGCCGGAAACAATCATTTTAAAAATGTGACAATCGTCCGTTAAACATCAGAGATATTGATTTACGTTTGGCCCATAAATCTGATCTAATGGGGGTATAAAGTATTTATGTAAACACGAACTTAATAAATAGTGGGTAATGTAAGGTTGGAAACGGTGGAGGGTCTTAATTTTGTTGGATTTGTTGATGTACTTTTTTTTTTTTGGGGGGGGGGGGGGGGGGGGTTAAGGGGGTATAAAGTATTTATGTAAACACGAACTTAATAAATAGTGGGTAATGTAAGGTTGGAAACGGTGGAGGGTCTTAATTTTGTTGGATTTGTTGATGTACTTTTTTTTTTTGGGGGGGGGGGGGGGGGGTGTTACTTGATTGTACTTTAGGATGGTCTTTGAAAATACTGTGATAAGGGTATGCTGGTGTACCGTAAGAAGTGCATTTGTTTAACCCTTAGGAAAATGTTTGGATGTACTTTATGAAAGCATTTTGGTGTATTATATGAGAGTATTTTGGTGTAATGTATAGGAGAATGTTTGGGTGTACTTTAGGGGGTCATTTAGGTGTACTTCAGGAGCTCATTTAGGTGTTATTTAGGAGGTCATTGATATGGTGTTTGCTGCTAGACAGCTTCAAGAGAAATGGCAGGAACAAAATACAGAACTATATTCTACATTTATCGACTTGAATAAGGCCTTTGAAGGGGTCAATAGAGGTGGCCTGTGGAAAATCATGAAGAAGTACGGATGCCCTGACAAGTTCACCAACATCATCCGTCAGCTGCATGATGGCCCGAGTACAGGACAACGGTCAATCATCTCAAGCATTCCCCGTCACAAACGGTGTAAAACAGGGTTGTGTTCTTGCTCCCACACTCTTCAGTATTATGTATTCCGCAATGCTGTCTGATGCGTTCAAGGACTCCACCACGGGCTTGCCAAATCGGTTTCGCACTGATGGATCAGTATTTAACCTTAGGAGGCTTCAAGCTAAAACCAAGGTAAAACATAACACCATCGACGAGCTTCTGTTTGCAGACGATTATGCCCTCAACGCTACATCAGAAGCCGTCATGCAACACAGCGTTGATATCTTCTCTGAGGCCTGCAATAACTTTGGCCCCACAATCAACACAAAGAAGACTGAGGTGATGTATCAGCCAGCTCCCGGTAAGCCCTACGTTGAACACAACATCATCACCTCTGGACAGCGTCTCAACCCGATGGATACATTTACTTACTTGGACAGCACTCTCTCTAGATCTGTCGTCATGGATGATGAAATGAATGGCAGACTCGCAAAAGCTAGTGCCATATTTGGCAGGCTCCGTAGCACTGTATGGGACAGGAGAGGTATCAGACGAGAAACGAAGATCAAGGTCTATAGCGCAGCAGTCTCCCGATATTGCTCTACGGATGTAAAACGTGGACAGTCTACCAGCGTCACGCAAAGAAACGGAATCATTTTCACACAACCTGCCTCAGGAAACTCCTCGGCATCAGGTGGCAAGACAAAGTCCCCGACACCAAGGTCCTCGCTAGAGCGAAACTACTTAGTATCTTCACCACTCTGATGCAGTCTCAGCTCCGTTGGATGGGACACGAAGCCCGTAAGGAAGACCACCGGCTCCCGAAACAGATATTATTCGGAGAACTCACGATAGGCAAGCGCTCCCAAGGACGTCAAAAAAGCGTTACAAAGACTCACTGAAAGTGGCACTAAAGGCCTTCAGCATAAACCCTACTCAATGGGTGCAGACAGCCCAGGACAGAGCCAGGTGGAGAGCTTCTGTCAAGAAGGGGGCTGATTCCCATGAAGCTAATAGGCTATCCACAGCTGAGACACGCAGGCTTGCCCGAAAGAGCAACATGAGGTCATCGTCTGAAGCAACTGTCCCCTGCCCGCGGTGCCAAAGATTATTCCGAGCACGGATCGGTCTAGCAAGCCACCTACGAGCTCACCGTCACCCAACCTGCCCCTAACCTTTGGATAACCCGATGGTCCTAGTCGACTTCGATGGGATGAACAACAACAAGGAGGTCATTAAGGTGTACTTTAGAGTTCATTTAGGTGTAACTTAGGAGGTTATTTAGGTGTACTTAAGAGTTCATTTAGGTGTACCTTAGGAGGTCATTTAGGTGTACATTAGAGGTCATTTAGGTGTACCTTAGGATGTCATTTAGGTGTACTTTAGGAGAGAATTCAGGTGTACTTTAGGAGAGTATTAAGGTGTACTTTTCAGGTGTACTTTGGGAGAATATTTAGGTGTACTATAAAACGGTATTTAATCTGAGTGTACTGTTGGTGGGTATTTTGATGAAAATTGGTAAATATTTTAAATTCTTAAATTGTTTTTAATATTACCTGCCGTTCATTGGTAATCTTGACTTTGCACTACACACCTACAGCTTCACACTACACAAGACTACATCTCAGTCACTTGACTTTGCACTACCCAACCTACAGCTTCACACTTCAAAAGGTTACATCTCAGTTGCTCCTTGACACACGCAGCTTATACTTTCACAAGGCAGGCGGATATAACTAGAATGACAAATGCGACTTACGTTTTAAAAGTGCACATTATGAAATACGTTTTACACTGGGTGTCCGGCTCGAATCTGTGTCCATGGTTCTGCTGGATATGCTGGGACAGATCATCCCCACGAAGGTTGACCGGAAGCTCAGATTGACCATCATGTACACGCAGATGTTGACCGAGGCGTTGAGGCTTGCGAACAAAGCAGTGAGTGCCCACAGGAACACGTACACATTCTCGTACACACGGCCTATGTACATCTCAGGGACAAGCAGGGTGGCGTACACAGCTATAAACCTGAGGATGGTAGTGGGTAGAAATGATGGTAGTGGGTAGAAATGATGGTAGTGGGGTAGAAAGGATGGTAGTGGGGCTGAAAGGATGGTAGCGGGGTATAATGGATGGTAGTGTGGTAGAAAGGATGGTATTTGGGTAGAAAGGATGGTGTGGGGTAGAAAGGATGGTGTTGGGTAGAAAGGATGGTAGTGGAATAGAAAGGATGGTAGTGGAATAGAAAGGATGGTAAATAACAAGTTCCCAAGGTATAAAGTGCCAGAAATGTTCTAAGCAAATATAATATTGTACAAAATTGCGATTTTGAGAGAAATAATAAAACTACGCCCTCTATATCTGTAAGCTTGAAACAAAAAGTAAATCATTGCCCTTATCTCACTTTGATGAAACAAATTATACAACGTTGGCCTATATTTCTGTTTGCTGGCACAGCCCTGTTATCATATTTTATTTCTCCGAGATCCTTTGGTGTCCTATTACAGGCTTTGGGACTCAGCGAATGCGAAAAATTTAGAATATATCAATTTCCTTCAATGAATATTTCATATTTAATGATTGTGATAATACGAGTATTGACCCCCCCCCCCTCGACTTAGACAGGGGTGCATTCTTTAAAGACTTTTACTGGGGCCCATGCTCCTGACTTTGACTGGGGTCCAGTATACACAACTGATACCCAATGTCAAAGAAATATATTTTTTTAAATGTTTAACTTAGTCCAGTTCTATCCCACTGAGGAGACACATTAGGCCACAGTAATGTGTACAGTTTTCACAAGTATCTGAGTAAAAAATTGCACAACTCCTGGCCTACTGCTTTTCAAATCACCTTTACAAAGATTTCAATAAGTGACCAGTGAAAAGACGCATCGCTATATCCTGGTATTTATATATTTACAGCGTCTTTTAGTGATTTTTATTTTTTTCAAAATAAATTATCCTTGCTTTAACAGATGCCATAATAACCGTATGAAATTTGTATAAACATCTTGTAAATATATGTTTGTAAATGTCTTGTACATAGATTTTTATAAATTCTTTTACACAGATTTCTATTAATGTCGTGTATATAGATTTCTATAAATGTGCTGTACATAATTTCTATAAATGTGCAGTACATAGATTTCTATAAAAGACCTGTACGTACCTTGGAATGTTGCACACAGTGAGAATCAGAGCCAGGGCCACCACCACGGTCACCAGACGACTCTCCTTGGCCGACAGCGCCGATTGTTTTTTCGCGCCAACCTTCAAACACATCTCCGTTTTCCGCACTCTGGACGACGCCTTGAGGCCGTACACGAGGCACACGGCGCTTCCGATGACCAAAGCCTGTTGAATGACCGGCAGAACCGCGCCGTTCAGGATATCCACGGCGTGGTGGATCTCAGCTCTGTTTACCGAGTACGTAACCGCCATGGTGTACGTCTGCTCCGACTCGGTGGAGTTCGGATTGACACCTGCCGGTAACCAGACCAGACGGTGGCTCACAAAGATCGGCACGTAACTCCCAATGTGAAATCCGTAAATGATGACCATCGCCCAGATGGAGCGAGTTCTGGTGAAGATCGATCTCACCCTGAAAGGGGAAATTACGCTGACGGACCTCTCAATGGAGATGAACGTCGTGATCCAGTTGGAGACGAGGTACATCATGTCTTGGGTCCAGCACAGCGAGACGTACTGCACGAGGATGGGGTTGACGGGCGCGTGAGGGAAAACCAGGTTGGCCAGGTAGCAGAGAGAGGACCCCAGGGTCTGAAAAGTGACCAGCAGGTCGGAGAACGACAGGGCCCACAGGCCGACGGTCATCCCATCTTTGAGGCCCAGCTTGTAGAAGACGACCATGTTGATGACGTTGGTGGCCATGCCGAACGCTGAGATGAGAATCGGTATGACGATGCTGAGGTAGATCGTTACGTACAGCATGACCTCGTCGGGAATGAGGCGGTCACGTGTGTCTGTGGCGTCACTCACCTCCACGATGCCGTCGGCTGATGATGTGTTAGGACTTCTTAATGCGTCAGTCCAATTTTCGGAGCCGTTCGAAAATGTATCGATCATTGTTGAAAGGAAGTTTACTGTAGCGTCCATTGCTGGATTGAAGCTGACTGTAGCGTCATATGCTGGATTGAAGCTGACTGTATTGTCATATGCTGGATTGAAGCTGACTGTATTGTCATATGTTGGATTGAAGCTGACTGTTGCATCCAGAGTTGAATTGAAGCTGACTGTAGCGTCTATTGCTGGTCTGAAGCTGACTGTAGCATCCGGTGCTGGATTGGAGCTGATTGTAGCGTCCATTGCTTGATTGAAGCTGACTGTAGCGTCCATTGCCGGATTGAAGCTGACTGTAGCGTCCATTGCTGTGTTTTTTGATGATAACATTTCTTGGGTGAAGTTCATTTTAGGATTTATTTGTGCCCACTCTCCTAGTTAAAAGTTACGTAGACACATTATTTCAGTATCATTGATCTTTTTTGGTATCAGATGTTATTATCAGGCTGCCAATTGCCGAAAAAAGGGGGGGGGGGCAAAGACTGCAATTAGTTTACTAGAAGGAAATAAGCGAAACACCGTTTCGGAAAACCTACAAAAAATAGGACGCAACAAAACAACAAAACAATGGAATGTCAGAGAAGAAGCCTTCTTCAGCGAACAAACAACAGTAAAAACATTATAACATTAAGAATGACGACTTAGCTGCCATGTAGTATCCAAGAGGACAGCAAGGGGAATGTAATGATATATGAAGAAATAGGAGTGCTTTACCTTGGCATGGAAATTTTTGTTTTTAAAAAATAACTGGCTGGAAAGTTGTTCGAATTGAATAACTCTAAAAAAAATAGCTTAACTTGATCTTGTCTTGGATCATAAAATTTATCTGATCATCTTGTCCCACTTAAGAACCACGTTGTCTTGTATCATAAACCTTGTCTTACAAATTTGCGCAGGTTAACAACTATGTATATTTTATAAGTAGCAAAAAAACCGAATAATATTAATTTTTCTTTTAAAATTCATCACGCAAATAAAGTCTGTGCAGGATTTTTTTTTTTAAATATGAATTTAAAAAATATATTTTAGTTTCTTCCTCATTTATTTGGAATCCTATGGCTTCATAGAATACCTTACTACCGTATGAATCCTATGGCTTCATAGAATACCTTACTACCGTATGAATCCTATGGCTTCATAGAATACCTTACTACCGTATGCACACATTGTCTTGGCGTAAAGAAGATTTCAAGAAATTATAAAAATGACTATGTTTTTACAGCAAATTAAAAGTCTCTTTGAGTGCGTGAATTTGGTTCGAGGCATATTACATTTCGCTTTGTAAGGATTACAAAAAAAATCTTGAAAAAATACATCTATGCGTTTCATTACTGTTTTCATTACATGCCACTCTGTGCACTTGAAAATAGTTTAAGCTTAATTAAGCAATCTGGCATACCTCTCTCTCTCTCCCCCCCCCCACCCCGGCCCACAAGTTATTTACACTAATGTATGTTATTCTTGTTCGTCAGCCGGGAGTCGACCATGACCACTTTAATCATCAGATTTGTGCGGGTTCTTTCTGTGCGTGCGCAGATGGCTAATGAGGTCAT
This sequence comes from Lymnaea stagnalis, assembly GCA_964033795.1. Classification (NCBI taxonomy): domain Eukaryota; kingdom Metazoa; phylum Mollusca; class Gastropoda; family Lymnaeidae; genus Lymnaea; species Lymnaea stagnalis. The sequence goes on from CAXITT010000168.1 coordinate 332,903, forward strand.
TTCTGAGACGACATTTTCGTGTGCAGTAGGCGCAGGCGAATCTCTGGTATTGTGTTCACTCTTCGTTGTCTTGTGTGCACTCTTCGTTGTCTTGTGTTGACGCTTCGTTAACTTGTGTGCGTTCTTCATTGTCTTGTGTGCACTCTTCGTTGTTTTGTGTGCACTCTTCGTTGTCTTGTGTTCAATCTTCGTTGTCTTGTGTTCACTCTTCGTTGTCTTGTGTGCACTCTTCGTTGTCTTGTGTGCACTCTTCGTTGTCTTGTGTGCACTCTTCGTTGTCTTGTGTTCACTCTTCGTTGTCTTGTGTGCACTCTTCGTTGTCTTGTGTGCACTCTTCGTTGTCTTGTGTTCACTCTTCGTTGTCTTGTGTGCACTCTTCGTTGTCTTGTGTGCACTCTTCGTTGTCTTGTGTGCACTCTTCGTTGTCTTTTGTTCACTCTTCGTTGTCTTGTGTGCACTCTTCGTTGTCTTGTGTTCACTCTTCGTTGTCTTGTGTGCACTATTCGTTGTCTTGTGTTAACTCTTCATTGTCTTGTGTGCACTCTTCGTTGTCTTGTGTGCACTCTTCGTTGTCTTGTGTGCACTCTTCGTTGTCTTGTGTTCACTCTTCGTTATCTTGTGTGCACTCCATATCAGTAAATGATAAACTTTATAATGACCTACTTTTAACGATTTGTTCGATCTCACCGTGATCTGGGAGGGGAGCCTGTCTATAACATGGGAGGGGAGCCTGTCTATAACATGGAAGGGGAGTCTGTCTATAACCTGGGAGGGGAGCCTGTCTATAACCTGGCAGGGGAGCCTGTCTATAACATGGGAGGGGAGCCTGTCTATAACATGGGAGGGGAGCCTGTCTATAACCTGGGAGGGGAGCCTGTCTATAACCTGGGAGGGGAGCCTGTCTATAACATGGGAGGGAAGCCTGTCTATAACCTGGGAGGGGAGGCTGTCTATAACCTGGGAGGGGAGCCTGTCTATAACATGGGAGGGGAGCCTGTCTATAACATGGGAGGGGAGCCTGTCTATAACATGGGAGGAGAGCCTGTCTATAACATGGGAGGGGAGCCTGTCTATAACATGGGAGGAGAGCCTGCCTATAACATGGGAGGGGAGCCTGTCCATAACCTGGGAGGGGAGCCTGTCTATAACATGGGAGGGGAGACTGTCTATAACCTTGGAGGGGAGCCTGTCTATAACCTGGGAGGGGAGCCTGTCTATAACATGGGAGGGGAGCCTGTCTATAACATGGGAGGAGAGCCTGTCTATAACATGGGAGGGGAGCCTGTCTATAACATGGGAAAGGAGCATGTCTATAACCTTACAGCGGAGCCTGTCTATAACTCAGCACTTCCATAGCTGTTACATTTTACACTGTGACCTTACAAATCTATTTCATGTTCTCGAATGTGTGTTAGTAGACAAGTAGATCTCCATCTTTACGTTGTTGTAGATTTACTGTATGAGGCGTTCCTACCCATCTTGACTACTCCCCATGCAACACAACTGTATGTTTAACATATATATTTAAATAGGCGTTCCTTCAAACATACCCCATATTTATATAATAACTATTCATTACAGAAAAATAGTTTTAAGCTATTTTAACAAGGTAAAAACTTACGCCTGGAAGCATCGTATGTTCTGTTACGTCATGAAGCATCCTATGTTCTGTTGTACAAGCTAAAGAAAATATTTTTTCTAAAGTTGCAGATGAGCAAAAGAAAAGTAGCAGACGAAAGCATGGACTTTGAACTCTGAACTTCAACATTCCTCTAGGTAAGTGCAGGCAAATTCATCTGTAGTAACACATACACAATCACACAATCACACAATCAAACAAACACACAATCACCCAATCACACAAACATACAATCATACACCTGAGTTATATAAGCTACCCAAAATAAATAGCACTTTGATAAGAGCTTGTACCAAATCACCTCAAGAACTGTCTGAACTTATCAAGGGGTCTCAGTCCGACTACGTCTATATAGGGAGACCTTCACATCAGCCTCTGGTCTCAGAAAGCTGTTTAATATTCCCATCCACCTTTAAATAGGCCTCCGCTTGATCTTAGTTTGTTTCTATACTGCTTCCAACTGTCAGTCAGTTGCTGGCGTCGTTTAAAAAAATAGTAAGAATTTAAAACGAACCAACTTTTAAAAAGATTGCCCCTGCTCAGAAAAAATTATTTTAAGCATCCTAATTACCGCATGAAAAGGGAATTTTAAACGAAAAGCGTTTGCCCTGGAGACGTTTTTCAAATCGATTTTTGTTTCTGAACCGCTCCTGGTTATCTTCATTATATTAAAATCGTTCAGATTGCAGTCCCTCCTTCTATCCAAGAAAAATATGAACTTTTTTTATTTTTTTTTGTAAAATATTTTTAATTGAATAAATCATAACATTCATGTCGCCTTCAGAACTCTTGGGATAATCCCCCCCCCCCTCTTCGAATTTTCAGGTTTTATTTAAAATGATATGTATTGTGGCGCCTCCAGTAATTAACAACTTAAATAGCAGATCAAGTTTTGCCCCCCCCCCCTTTTCTTCCCCCACCTTCCTGAAAAAAACTGAAATGACGCCCATGAATATACATATTTTAGAGATAAGATACATTCTTACAATTACGTGAAGTGCACAATGTTATTTATTGCTAACCTAAACATGTCAGTATTCCGGACATCAATGAAATGTTTTTGTCATATTTGTTTTTCATAATGTATCCTTTGACAAATACAACTTTATAGCTGAATGCTGTGACAGTGGCATTATTTTTTTTTATTATCATTTTTTTTTAAAATCATTAATCAGCTAAAGTATGTTTGGTTTCAAAAAATTATTTGAGTATTTTTTTTACCCAGAATTTGAGGTAAATAAAAAAAAAAAAATACTGTTTAAGTGTATTAACTCTGTTACCCTAGCTTTAAATTGTTTTGGTCGTTATTAGACCAAAAGACAAACCAAACGACGGACGTGTACACAAAATACCTACTTAGTCAAGAAAGTTTCGAATACAAATCGTGTTGCATGGCGGCTCTCTAAACCGTTACTCCGACATCAACTTGGTCAAAGTGCCACGTGCTTCAAATGTTTGTGTTTCAAGTTGGATGGGGTGGTAGTAGTAGTAGGGAGTAGACACAAGAGTGCCGTATGAGTGCAGTATAATTGCTGTATGAGTGCTGTATGAGTGTTGTATGACTGCTGTATAAGTGCTGTGTGATTTATATATAAGTGCTGTATGATTGCTGTATACGTGCTGTATGATTGTTGTATAGGTGCTGTATGATTGCTGTATGGGTGTTGTATGACTGCTGTATAAGTGATGTGTGATTTATATATCAGTGCTGTATGATTGCTGTATACGTGCTGTATGATTGTTGTATAGGTGCTGTATGATTGCTGTATGGGTGATGTATGATTGCTGTATACGTGCTGTGTAAGTGATGTATGATAACTGTATGATTGCTGTATGAGTGGTGTATAAATGCTCTATAAGTGTTGTATGAGTGCTATTATTGCTGTATAAGTGATTTATAATTGCTGTATTATTGCTGAATAAGTGATGTATGATTGCTGTATGAATGCTATATAATTACTGTAATGATTGTTGTATGAGTGCTGTATGATTGCTGTATAAGTGATGTATGATTGCTATATTAGTACGTATAAGTGCTGTAAGATTGATGTATGAGTGCTATATGATTGTTGTATGAGTGCTATGATTGATGTATGAGCTCTGTATGATTGCTGTATAAGTGCTGTATAAGTGCTGTATAAGTGCTGTATGATTGCTGTATGAGTGCTCTATAAGTGCTGTATAATTGCTGTATAAGTGCTGTATGATTGCTGTATAAGTGCTGTAAGATTGGCTGTAAGATTGGTGTATAAGTGCTGTATAATTGCTGTATAAGCGATGTGTGATTGCTGTATAAGTGATGTATGAGTGCTGTATGAGTGCTGTAGGATTGATGTATCAGTGCTGTGTTTTTGCTCTATAAGTGCTGTATGATTGAAGTATAAGTGCTGTAAGATTGATGTTTAAGTGCTGTAAGATTGGTATATAAGTGATGTATGATTGCTGTATAAGTGATGAAGGATTGATGTATAAGTGCTGTAAGATTGATGAATGAGTGCTGTAAGATTGATGTATAAGTGCTGTATGATTGCTGTATAAGTGCTGTATAAGTGATGTTAGATTTATTTATAAGTGTTGTATGATCGCTGTATAAGTGCTGTAAGATTGATGTATAAGTGCTGTAAGATTGGTGTATAAGTGCTGTATGATTGCTGTATAAGTGATGTATGATTGCTGTGCAAGTGCTGTATGATTGCTGTGTAAGTGCTGTAAGATTGATGAATGAGTTCTGTAAGATTGATGTATAAGTGCTGTATGATTGCTGTATAAGTGCTGTAAAAGTGATGTTATATTGATGTATAAGTGCTGTATGATCGCTGTATAAGTGCTGTAAGATTGATATATAAGTGCTGTATGATTGCTGTATAAGTGCTGTATATTTGCTGTATAAGTGCTGTTTAAGTGTATAGGTGCTGTATAAGTGCTGTAAGATTAATGTATAAGTGATGTAAGATTGATGTGTGAGTGCTGTATGATTGCTGTATACGTGCTGTAAGATTGATGTATAAGTGCTTTATGATTGCTGTATAAGTGCTATAAGATTGATGAATGAGCGCTGTAAGATTGATGTATAAGTGCTGTATGATTGCTGCAAAGTGCTGTATAAGTGATGTTAGATTTATTTATAAGTGTTGTATGATCGCTGTATAAGTGCTGTAAGATTGATGTATAAGTGCTGTAAGATTGGTGTATAAGTGCTGTATGATTGCTGTATAAGTGATGTATGATTGCTGTGTAAGTGCTGTATGATTGCTGTGTAAGTGCTGTATAAGTGCCGTAATATTGATGTATAAGTGCTGTAAAATTGATGTATGAGTGCTGAATATGTGCTGTATAAGTGCTGTAAGATTGATGTATGAGTGCTGTAAGATTGATGTATAAGTGCTGTATAAGTGCTGTATAAGTGCTGTATAAGTGCTGTAAGATTGATGTATGAGTGCTGTATGAGTGCTGTATGAGTGCTGTATGAGTGCTGTAAGATTGATGTATGAGTGCTGTAAGATTGATGTATGAGTGCTGTAAGATTAATGTATGATTGCTGTATAATTGCTGTATAAGTGCTGTATGATTGATGTATGAGTGCTGTATAAGTGATGTATGAGTGCTGTAAGATTGATGTATGAGTGCTGTATAAGTGATGTATGAGTGCTGTAAGATTGATGTATGAGTGCTGTATATGTGCTGTATAAGTGCTGTACAAGTGATGTATGAGTGATGTAAGAGTGCTGTAAGATTGATGTATGATTGCTGTATATGTTCTGTATAAGTGCTTTATGAGTGCTGTATGAGTGTTGTGCCCGTGGATCTGCCTCTAGCTACATTCTAATACCATGATTGAGATGATTGACTTTGCTACTGCGTCCAACGGTCAAACAAACCACATAATCCAACAACCCAAACGATCCAACAACCCACACGATCCAACAACCCACACGATTCAACAACCTATACGATCCAACAACCCATACGACGTAGGCGATAACTCCATCCAACAACACATACGATGAAGGTGATAACACGATCCAACAACCCACACGATCCAACACCCAACGCCACGTCGCTGATTGCATGATTGACCCAAATCACCTGATCACTTGGGTCTGCATAATTCTATCACAGTGATGACGATTTCAACGGCAGAATGACGTTTACCTTCTTATTGCACCAATACAATTCATTGTAATAGACTCATTGGGTGTTAGGTTATATTTTTATGTATGTATATATATATGCTTTACGGGTTATTTTTAGATTATTTTTATTAAATTTATAAATAGATTTCACCAAAAAAAAAAAAAAAAAAGCAGTCAATATTTCAAAGTATATATTAAACAGATCATCATCTACTATTCGTGATAACTATGGTGACTTCGCTAAATGTATCACTACGCCTTGTTCTCCTGGGAAAATGACTGCCAATTAATTATATTTTCTAATATCAAGTGATAATGGAAGGAGCAAGTGGGCAAATTTGTCGATAAATTTTTTATTTTTTTTTACTATTAATTTCAAACGTCCTGTTTTTTTTTTTTTTAAATTAGATGCTTCTATTGATTTTTTTTTTTTTTATAAAGAGAGTAGAGCTCCTGGGTAGGACACGGTTCCTAGTGTTTCACCATTAGTAAACATTTTGAAGAAATTTAAAGCACGCCATAATGAAACAATAATGAAGAAAAAAAAAACATATTTTAAATTTAAAACACTCATTTTGAAAGAGGAAAATATGAAAAGTACTTCACCCCCCCCCCCCCCACATAATCACTACTTATTAACATCTACATATTTATTCGTCTTAGTTTCTCCTCATGTGAATCTGTAATAAATAAAAACTACCTGAAGCATTTGTCTCAATTTTGTCTAAAGGTAGTTGTTTTTTTCTCGTAAAAATTGATGATTTTTTTGTTGTTGTTGTTTTCTTTAAAATTAGAATTAGAGACACGAAAAACCGAGACACCGCTGCAGTCATTAAAATGTTGGTCTAGCGGGTCTTTCGTTTACCTCCAACATCATGGTATCAAGCACAGCCGTCGTAGGTAAGTTCACAAACCGTTGGCGAGGAGGAGATGACAGGACGAGTCCAGAATTCTTTAAGAAAACTTGCTATTAATTACTTTTAAACGTTTGCACGCGGGTTTGGGTTTTTTTCAATTAAAAAAGTTATCTGCTTTAATTAATGGACTGGACAGATAAGAACTCAAATTTCTCATGCAAGCCCTCACACACCCACGCGCACTTACTCACACACACACACACCCGAGTACATATACCCACGCGCGCGCACACACACGCACACACACACTCAAACAACTAAAGAACGTGGCTATTAAAAAAAAGTTGTAGATGACAAACATAATTATTGTTTGATTGCTGTAAAACAAAGTTGACGTTGCTGTCACTGTCATGCGAAACAAACACACACACACTGTTTCCAGATGTCTACTGAATTCATCTACATCCTCATTTAATATAAACATTATAAACTGTCTTCAGATAAATCAATATTTCAAGTCTTTATTGGTCTTTTCCATTAAAATGGTTTTTAAAAAAAATAAATCAATCGGAGCTTTCCATGAACCAAAAGGGGAAATGACTACAATTACAGCATATTAATTATACCCCCTGCTAGCTATTTAAGATTTAGATCGGTAATCGGTTGAATCTAATGTTTAAACATAAATTGAGCAAACTTACGGGAAATCTCATAATTATATCGACATCGTGGGGATATCAAATTGTAGGTTCAGATTTACGGAGACTGTATTTGAAGAGAATTACCCCAAAATATTCTTGTCAAATCGTTCTCATTTTCCATTGTAGGATAATGGTAGCTTATTTTCAGTTCCAGTGCCCTGGGGTTATGGGGCATTGTGAGGCAAGGGGGGGGGGTCAAAGATTTATTTTCCCTATTAAATATATGTTGCCATTTTATTTCACAAATAGAAGGGGTTAAAGGTCAGCCCACGCCCCGGGCGCCAACATCGTAACCTCGTCAATGCACAGAACAAGAAACAGATTTTTTTTAAGAACAGCAAAACAGCTTCATGACAAAAATACTCGCAGTTACTGTGTCAAGTTACACAAGTTGTTAGTTTTATGTCTTATTAGTATAATCGAAAGCTGAATGTGTAAATGCCATTTTGTACAACGGCCTTGTCACATTAATAGTACTGAGGCGCCGCCATGGCAGCCATCGGCTCAACAACACTGAACTGAAGCAGAGCCATTCTTAGGAGTTTGGGGGCCCTAAGCATGGAGCATAGGTTGGGCGCCCCGGAAGGGGGGTAGTCCTGGGGTGGAGCTCCCTCGAGCTGAGGAGAAAACACCACCCACCACTGCGGCCATCCATTCTGTCTTCATCAATGTTTCCTCTTTCCCATTCCCACGGCCAAGCCTCCGATTTCTTGTCTGCCACCCCCAAAGCTCCCCCCCCCCTGCTGCTTCCCTTCCCCTGCCTCCGAATTCAACTCAGAATGATAAATTTCAGGATGAAGAAGGTAACGTGAGTGACACAGACGGTTGCAGTGTCAGTTAAAAAAAAGAAACCGGGGGATCGAGGGCGCCTCACTAGGTAGTGTATCTATCAGCACTAACAATAGCTACTCCACAAGGTTATGTACCTATCAGCACTAACACTAGCTACTCCACTAGGTTGTGTATCTATCAGCACTAACACTAGCTACTCCACAAGGTTATGTACCTATCAGCACTAACAATAGCTACTCCACAAGGTTATGTACCTATCAGCACTAACAATAGCTAATCCACTAGGTTGTGTACCTATCAGCACTAACACTAGCTACTCCACTAGGCTGTGCATCTATCAGCACTAACACTAGCTACTCCACTAGGTTGTATATCTATTAGCACTAACACTAGCTACTCCACTAGGTTGTGTAGCTATCAGGACTAACACTAGCTACTCCTCTAGGTTGTGTATGTATCAGCAAAAACACTAGCTGTTCCACTAGGTTGTGTATCTATCAGAACTAACACTAGCTACTCCACTAGGTTGTTTATCTATCAGCATTAACACTAGCTACTCCACTAGGTTGTGTATCAATCAGCACTAACACTAGCTACTCCACTAGTTAGATTATCTCTAAGCACTAACACTAGCTACTTCACTAGTTAGTTTATCTCTAAGCACTAACACTAGCTACTCCACTAGTTAGTGTATCTCTAAGCACTGACACTACCTACTCCACTAGTTAGTGTATCTCTAAGCACTGACACTACCTACTCCACTAGTTTGTGTATCTCTAAGCACTGACACTAGCTACTCCACTAGTTAGTGTATCTCTAAGCACTGACACTAGCTACTCCACTAGTTAGTGTATCTCTAAGAACTAACACCAGCTACTCCACTAGTTAGTGTATCTCTAAGAACTAACACCAGCCACTCCACTAGTTAGTGTATCTATCAGCACTAATAAAGATCATTACTCGAAGGTCGCGAGAGTCTATCTCTTATGACCTTGGCCGTGAAACATAGCCCAGTAGTCCCTGGGGACTCCGGCCATGCAACTAGGCCCGGAGCAAGAGGGGTTTGGAACAGCTTTGCTTCCTCTCCGGAGATGGCGTTGCGTTGCCACGTCCACCGCCCGGGAGCTGTACGTTTTCCTTGGTATGGGACGGCTTTGCTGCCACTCCGGAGATGACGTTGCGTTGCCACCTCCACCGCCCGGGAGCTGTACGTTTTCCTTGGTATGGGACGGCTTTGCTGCCACTCCGGAGATGACGTTGCGTTGCCACCTCCACCGCCCGGGAGCTGTACGTTTTCCTTGGTATGGGACGGCTTTGCTGCCACTCCGGAGATGACGTTGCGTTGCCACCTCCACCGCCCGGGAGCTGTACGTTTTTCTTGGTATGGGACGGCTTTGCTTCCACCCGGGAGTAGTCACGAGCTTAACTTTCTCCCACCGTTCCCAAGAGTTGTGCGAGCAAGTTTGGTTCCCAACGAATTGTTTCCCCCCGGGGAGGCGTTGCCTCAAACCCGCGTTTTTCCGGGAGCGTTTCGGACTGGACTGTGCAGGGGTTAGAACGGCTTTAACTTCCTCTCCGGGGGAGGCGTTGCGTTACCTCAACCCACCGCTCTGGGAGTTGTTCGGACTGGACGTGGCGAGGACGAAACAGTCGCCTAGGGGCGGCTTTCTCAGGGCCGCGTCTTTTTAATCATTGACAAGGGTTTGGCCGGCCACCCATCACCGGCAACACGTAATCATGTTAGCGCAAACTTCCGTTGCGTTGGAAATCATGCGTTTTGCAGTGTGTGATCTTTGACTTCCGGAAGCATGCCCGTACTAGTCTTCCGCGCCACGTAGAGGCAGATCACGTGCGACATTGCCGCGAGCATGGCAATGTGACTTTCCCTCGACCCAGCATTAGCTGTCTCAGGGAAAACGTCGAAGATCTATCAGCACTAACACTAGCTACTCCACTAGTTAGTGTATCTATCAGCACTAACACTAGCTACTCCACTAGTTAGTGTATCTCTAAGCATTAACACTAGCTATTCCACTAGTTAGTGTATCTATCAGCACTAACACTAGCTACTCCACTAGTTAGTGTATCTATCAGCACTAACACTAGCTACTCCACTAGTTAGTGTATCTATCAGCACTAACGCTACCTACTCCACTAGGTAATGAATATATGATCAACAACAATGATGACCAGCGCCAACTGTACTGTCATTTTTTGGGGGAAGAAAGGCAGACATTGAGGGTGCGGTTGGCTCTTGAGTTAAAGGGGGAGGTGGGTCTGTGGAGCTCTCCCCAGCAAATTTTGGATTATTTCGAAATCAAAAGGTGTATTTTGGAGTATACCTGAATTCAGTGTTTCTCTTAGACTAAAGCATCTGGAGATAATTTTTTTTTAAAAATTGTCACAAACAGACATCTTGGCATTTAGTGCCATACATAAACTGACTTCACTCAGGTTGTGGCGTGTCCCAGGGTATCATTTTGCACAAGCTTATATTCAACCCTATACTGTAACATTGATTAGCGTGGGGGAAGGGGGGGGTAGAGTTTGAGGGTGATAAAGACCGTCGCACATATTCAACATGCAGGGTTGCATGTGGCGCATACTTGAATTTGGTATTTCTTTCAGGCAAGTTTGAAAAAAAAAAGGAGGGGGGGGGGATTTGAGACTTTCCTGTGCGAAGCGCTAAAATTAGCGATAATTAGGAATATCTCTTAGAGGGTGATAAAGACCGTCGCACATATTCAACATGCAGGGTTGCATGTGGCGCATACTTGAATTTGGTATTTCTTTCAGGCAAGTTTGAAAAAAAAAGGAGGGGGGGGGGATTTGAGACTTTCCTGTGCGAAGCGCTAAAATTAGCGATAATTAGGAATATCTCTTGCTTGCTTCAGCGAAACGTGAACTAAATACATTCCTATTGAGGCCTTCGTGCGGGTACGTATTTCCCCTAGCTTAATATCGTCTATTACATCTTTATAGTCCCCAGGAAATTTTTGATAAATTAAAAATAAAGTAATACATTTTAGCAAATACTTCAAATTAAGTCTTGCAACATTCTTCACTTGGAAAGCAACGGAAGAAATGCTAGTTTAAAAGAATGTAGGTGTCACTTAATCTTGGAGACATCGCGTGAGCTCAGCAATCCCTACAACTGCAGTGGGCCTCGGATATTATAGGGCCTTAAGTTGAGATGTTGATATTGCCTTATTAATCATCTTTCAGTGAAAAAAAAAAAAGAGGGGGGGGGGGGGGGGGAGAGAAAACCAAAAAGTGGCAGAAGGGGCATCGAAAAGTCGAGTGACAACTCTGCTTGGCGTATTTGTGTTATGCAAATATTTTTTTAAAAATTGTATTAAATGGTATGTGGCTTTCATTTTTTTTTTAAATTAAAACTTCTTTGAGGGTGCTCTGCATAGTTAATAAATGAACTTTAAAAAAAAAAGAGTTTCCTTCACAAAAAAAAAAGGCATTGCTAACAACATGTTATTTGCTAAATACAAATGGAAAAATAAATTATAATAATCAACTTGCGTCAAATAATTAACTATGCTAAATATGTTTTACCATAGTCAAAAAAAGCAGAAAGAAAAAAAAAACTGTTAAGTAGAAAGGTCTATGCATTGTGTTTCTAAACTTGTCATTTTTATAAATCGTATTTAAAAAAAAAATATTATGTAAAGAAGACATGAGGTGTTTGCAAAATAGTAGAAATTTCCGAATATTCAGTTGATTGAATTTTTAAAAATTTAAACTACTAAAACTTTTATTCACATAAATTGAACATTGCCACTTAGAAATACTTTGAAACATTTTCCCCCAAAAATCCACAGAATTTTTTTGAAATTGACAAATTAGGAAAATGCCTAGGAATTTATTCTATAACAAGTATTTAAAAAATGGATTTGGCATGATAATCGAAATGCTAGTTAATCTTCTTTATTTTAGCTTTCTGATAGATTCTCATCTTGAAAAAAATTTAATTTTTTTATAAACAATGCTTGCAAACAGATGGTGCAGTTTGTTTATTATTCTAATATTGAAAAGATAAAAGCTGGTGGGAATTTAATAAATATTGGCTAGATGTTTTTTTTTAAACCTCTGTTATTCAGGAAACTTTGTTACAAACGTAGCACGTTTAAAGAAATCACAAACTTTTTCGATATAATAATTAATGAAATTTGCACTATTTGTATGCGCCCGTTAAATTCTTCATTAAAAAATGTCTCAACTTTTTAAATTTCCATTTTATATAATTCAACATTCATGGAATCGAGTAGGTACATGTATAATTATGCCACTAAAAATATTTTTTAAAGGTTAATATCATTATACAATGTATAATAAAAACCTATCCCTACCTTAAAAGTAATGCTTTTATAATGAAATATAATTAGAACATAGACTGCGTGTGCGTTTGAAATATTATTAGAATTGTAGTCCTTGATCTTGATGTAAAGATATTTTAATGCAGTTTTAAAAGTCTTAAAATTTGTAAATTTACACACAAATAAAAAAAAAAAATGAATAAAAATACCCAAAAGTGCGAAAAACGGGAAGTAAGACTTTGACCTAAAATCAGATGAGGCCAGTAGGATATTTTTAATGGAATGCTATAAGCCTTTAAGGAGATTTGCCTTAAATATAAGGATCATCAAATTTATCGAGCATAGCGATATTAAATAGATTCCACCAATTGTAATCGAATAAAGCACCAGTTACTTATCTTTTTAAAACTTTAAACAAATGACAATGTAGTCTTTTTTTAATTAAACAAATATATAATCGTTCTATTGTGTTTACCCATTTTGCTCCGGGGGGGGGGCACTTGACTTTCCCGGGGGTGGGGGCGGCCGCGTGGTGCCTAAAAGAAACCCTGCGTATGATAGACCCATCACTTCACACATAAGCCTAAAATGTCGCCATGTTTAATAGACCCATCACTTCACATAGAAGACTAAACTGTAGCCGTATATGATAGACCCATCACTTCACATAGAAGACTAAACTGTAGCCGTATATGATAGACCCATCACTTCACACGGAAGCCTACAATGTCGCCATGTATAATAGACCCATCATTTCACATAGAAGACTAAACTGTAGCCGTATATGATAGACCCATCACTTCACATAGAAGACTAAACTGTAGCCGTATATGATAGACCCATCACTTCACATAGAAGACTAAACTGTAGCCGTATATGATAGACCCATCACTTCACACGGAAGCCTACAATGTCGCCATGTATAATAGACCCATCACTTCACATAGAAGAATAATCTGTAGCCGTATATGATAGACCCATCACTTCACACTGAAGCCTACAATCTCACCATCTATGATAGACCCATCACTTTACACAGAAGCCTACAATGTAGCCATGTATAATAGACCCATCACTTCATATAGAAATCTATAATTTAGCCATTTATGATAGACCCATCACTTCACACTGAAGCCTACAATTTAGCCCTGGCGTATCATTATTGTTCATTGGCATAAAATCACTTTGCGGTCCCAATGGGTCCTCCTGAAATAGCCTATATGCTTAATTTATACTTTTTATAAGTTGCCTGCAGTTAACCTTCGTGTCCATCATTTTTTCTTTGATCTCATTTAAGTAACGTCAAAGTACCGCCTATAGTAAAAATAGTCTGTTAATCTTGTTCAAGATATAACACTTAATAATAAGAGTAGAAAAGGAATCTCCGAAAAAAAAATGAAAATAAAATTTGCTTTTACCTTATTATAATGGTTAAAAGAGCCATTGTAATATAGATATGAATAACAGGGGGGGGGGGGGGGGGGG
>CAXITT010000168.1:354110-478729 GCA_964033795.1 Lymnaea stagnalis
ATGCGAGCCGCATTATTCTGTGCTATTTGAATTTTATCCAGGAGCGTAGCTGGAAGACCCACCATGAGAGCATTGCAATAGTCCATGCGTGATAGCACAAATGCAGACATCAGCCTCTTTGTTGTATCAATTGTTCGGAAGGGCCTGATTTGACTGATGTGCGTTAGAGGTGAGGGAGGCAATAAACTTCAGTAGTGAGATGTGCGTTAGAGGTGAGGGAGGCAGTAAACTTAAGTAGTGAGATGTGCGTTAGGGGTGAGGGAGGCAGTAAACTTCAGTAGTGATATGTGCGTTAGAGGTGAGGGAGGCAGTAAACTTCAGTAGTGAGATGTCCGTTAGAGGTGAGGGAGGCAGTAAACTTCAGTACTGAGATGTCCGTTAGAGGTGAGGGAGGCAGTAAACTTCAGCAGTGAGATGTCCGTTAGAGGTGAGGGAGGCAGTAAACTTCAGTACTGAGATGTGCGTTAGAGGTGAGGGAGGCAGTAAACTTCAGTAGTGAGATGTGCGTTAGAGGTGAGGGAGGCAGTAAACTTCAGTACTGAGATGTCCGTTAGAGGTGAGGGAGGCAGTAAACTTCAGTAGTGAAATGTCCGTTAGAGGTGAGGGAAGCAGTAAACTTCAGTACTGAGATGTCCGTTAGAGGTGAGGGAGGCAGTACATATCAGTAGTGAGATGTCCGTTAGAGGTGAGGGAGGCAGTACATATCAGTAGTGAGATGTGCGTTAGAGGTGAGGGAGGCAGTACATATCAGTACTGAGATGTGCGTTAGAGGTGAGGGAGGCAGTACATATCAGTACTGAGATTTGCGTTAGAGGTGAGGGAGGCAGTACATATCAGTACTGAGATGTGCGTTAGAGGTGAGGGAGGCAGTACATATCAGTACTGAGATGTGCGTTAGAGGTGAGGGAGGCAGTACATATCAGTAGTGAGATGTGCGTTAGAGGTGAGGGAGGCAGTACATATCAGTAGTGAGATGTCCGTTAGAGATCGCTAAGTGAGGAAAGAGCATAGAAAGCTTCCGCAGCCTTCGTTGTTTTAGTGTGCGCCTTTATGGTAAACCCCATTTCTGGTGTAAATCGGGCACGGAAATTGTTACATGTCAACGTAGTGATATCGGTGTATCGTCATCACAGGGTTGTAGATGGGGTTGAGAAAAAGGCAGTGACAACTACAAGCTGCAGAGTTTGAAATTTGGTGCACCCGCCAACCCTCTAGCCCCCCCCCCCTCTAGAAAAATATCTGTTAAATGCACTTAAAAATTATTTTGCTTTAAATATGACGATTTGGTACCGTTTAGGGTTGCCATATCTAGCTGGGACCTAGCCGAGACACTCTGAGATGGGGGTGTAGAAATGAAGTAAAATTATTAATTAATATAATTATTGCTTATAAGGTCCATAACGGGGATAGTCCCGATATATCGGGATGGATGGCAACCCTACGCCCTTTACTTGCGCCACCTTCGTCTCCAAAACCCCTTTCGCATGGGCCTGCGGTTGAGACCAATTCTTGAACAGAGATGTCTTTAGCAGTAGGAGCAAACGACAGTCTGTTGTCGAAAAAAGGAGACGCTTTGTACAACTTTAAGACTTAAAAAATGTCTCGACATACTTGAGAAGACTTCAGACTGTTTTCTTTGTAGTAACTATTAATGGTGAAATCGGAGATTGTGCCGGCAATGATCTTGGAGACCCCCCTGCAACCCCCTTCCGCCACCACCCAAAAAACAAAACAACACACAAACAACAAGGGGCCGTCCATAAAGTATGTCACGCTCCAGAGGGGGGGGGGGGAGGGGGTGTAAGAAAGTGTGGCAGTTTGTGACAGGGGGAGGGGGTCAGGCCATGTGTGACGTCACACATTTATTTTAAAAAAAAAAAAATTCTATTTTATTTTTTTAGTAAAATTTAATAGCTTTAAAAATAATTTTCAAATATTTTGTAAAACATTTGAATTAGTTTTATGTCAAAATAGCATGAAACGCGTATCTCCTGAATGTGTTGTTCGAGATTCCTCTCACTAGGAGCGCTAGTAAGCTCCGTATTCACCATTGTGATACGTAATACTTAACAAACGGCGTAATTATGTCTTTATGTAGAGCTTAATAAACACCAACAAACCTCCCCACTTTATAATTAGCTTAGCACTTGTTCATACTAAAAAGGAAACAAAAAAATAGTTGTAACTGTAATTTTTTTTTATTGTATCTTTGGCCTAGGCCTATGTCTAGTCTTTGACTCTGTGATTTTTAATTATTAATTTTAATTTTATCCGTATGAATAATATGAGTTTGAAAAAAAGTCGGTCACACCTTCAAAATTTGTGTTCACTGTAGAAAGGATTTAGCCTTATAATTTTAAAAAAATTAATTTAAGAACGAAAGTTATTTGGGTCTAAAAAAAAAAATAATTAAATAACAACAAATGCCCAAGTTGCAGACGTACCGGACTCACCGGAGTACCGGAAAATGTTTCGGAGAATAGCCTAGCCTATAGTCCTATAGGTGATAGGGCAAAGTTCACTTTTGATGGCATGTTATTGTTTATTATTTAAATACTTTTTAGATAAATCTATCTTTCTACTTTATCTACGATACTCTTCATAATAATAATAAATTAAATTAAGTGAAAAGGCATAGACCTAACTTTATTAAACAATCAATGACTATGACTATGATGATGTTATTGTTATCATTATTAACGAGTCGATAAAAACGACTTCATTTTATTTTTAATAAAATTTGTAAATAACTTTACTTATGAAGTTAGTTTGGTTAGGTATCATTAGTATTAGACTTGAGTAAAGTATAATAAAATATGCCTATCTGTATCTTACTATTATTATTATATTATGTTGTAGTATCGGTATGCTAGTGTCTAAGTTAGTCTAGTTAGTCTAATAATAACTAATAATATTAATAATTAATAGTATTAATAATACTAATTAGTGACTATACTATATAACTTTATGCTATAACAATAATTTAAATAATTTAGTTTTTATTTAGTTATAGACATTGACTATATAATTAAATTAGAATAATATAATAATATATAATATAGACAATTTAGACATAAATTGACAGTGCCTACTTGAAACTACTATTTATTATAGTAAAATTATACTATTAAAGTAATTTAATACTAATTTATTAGGCCAACGCCTATCAACTAGTTAATTTAGACATTTCGACTTAGGAAAGTTAGTAGGCTAGACAATTAAAATATTAATATTAAAATTTGTATTTTAAAGTTTAAAAAGTCAGAGGATTTAAATTGTATTAATTTAATGATAAAATAAAGGACATAGAATAGACATAAGACATGTCTTACTTAAATAACTAAAAGACTACGTTAGTAAGTTACTCATTAAATTTAGTCTATCATCTATACAAGTGGCAATCAGCAGCAGGATCATTAACAAATTTTTGAGAGCCGAATTTCTTTTCAAGAACCTGACATGAACCATGTTTTTCAAAGTCAAAACCAATTAGTGGCCAACTTGCCGAGCCGCACTCAGGACATTAAAGTTTAAAGAGCCGCATGGGTCTCGCAAGCTGTGATTTGCCGACCACTGGTCTATCCTATAGTCATAGTATAGTATAGTCACTTTATTGATTAAACTTGAAGGCCTAAATAAATATTGTATCTTTATAAAGTAAATCTTTAAAAAATGTTCCCAATATATCTATTAGTAGTATCTGGGCTATTGCTATATTCAGTTTAATATTTTATTAGACAAGTTATTTTCTAATTATAATATTAGTAATTAGGGGTCATCCATAAATCACGTCACCCGTGTGGGGGGGGGGGGGGGGGGAGGTGCTTAACTAATGTGATGTCACATGAAAAGGGGAATATTATAGTAAATAATTGCACTTAATAACCCTAAATTAAAGACATTTTTAACTTTATTCTTTAATACAAGAATTAAAATTATTTCATTTTTCAACTACAACAGTGAGAAAATCAGTACAGGTTTGCGCGGTATAAAAAATGGCCTCTGATCAAGTTACAGGCCACATTGACTACAAGCTACATTGACAGTCGGGAGTCATAGGATTCTGACCCCCACATGAAATTGGATGGAACGAAAAGAATGGTTGAGGGGGGGGCTGATCTTAGTAAATGCTCCAGGGCAGGGATTCTTAACCTTTTTTGCAGCGCTGCCCTCCCATGTCCCCTAAACTGTATAAATTATATAGTAATAAAATTTAAAATATGAAAATAATTAAATAATTTAGTTATCGTAGTTTTATTTCATTAATTAACTTTTTATAAGCAAGAAAAAAATTACCTATACAAGTAATGTGCAAACAAAATTCACCAGAAAACATTTACTGCTGCTCATCAAAATGCGTAAGAACTTATTTTTTTTATTTTAAAAGCAGCAACAACTAGCAATGACAGCAAAAACAATTTTTTGGTCTTCCGCACCTTAGGGCTAGGGAGGTACTTTTACCCCTGGCTAAGAACCACTGTTCTAGAGAAATGTGTGACACAGGTGCCGTAATTTGATATCCATGGCAGGTGAATTTCTTAAGGGTTTGTAAAGGACAGTAGTGTACTCAGGGAATTTTTATAGGGGTGGGGGGGTGCAGAGATTTGTGACGTTATATTTGGGGGGGGGTCTATCTTTTTGTGACAATTTGTGACAAAAGAGGGGGTGGGGTCGAAAATTGGCAAAATTTGCGTGATGTCATTTATGGATGGCCCCTTAGGCATCAGTTGGGTACCTAAGCCTAGGAAGGGCCTAATCATATATAGAACAGACAAAAGTTTTCATAACTTTAATCTTCAATGTGATTTTCAATTTTTTTACTTTTAAAAGTCTTATTAGTAACATGAATTAAAATGATGTCACACTGTTTTGGACCCACCTCCCTTATCAACACAAATATGGCACACAATTTAGACACCCTCATAATTAATACATCTTCACAAACTCATGAACCCTCCCTAATGCATGACACCATTTATAGATGGCCCCTTAGGCAGGCTCACATGATGCTAATAATATTACAATAGCACACAAGTTATTGTTAATGAAAGAGAATATCACTTTATAAATTATTGGTTACCAACTTTGAAATGTCAATGAAGTATACTTTAAATTTATTTGATTTAATTTCAAATATTCAGAGAAGGTAAGTTTTTGGTCTGCCATCATGTATAAAAGGTTTTTCTCCTCTTTGTCTTTAAAAGTGTACCTTTAACTTTTTGAATACAGTTCAGGATTTCTTGAGTCAAGCAGAGGCAGCATGTTGAAAGCTTTTCCTGCAATAGGAAGAATGCCAACTCATACAAGGTCTATTTTTCCAGCCACTGCATCCTCCAGAAAATCATCAAATAATTTCAGGAAATCACAACGCCCCAAAGCTGTTATATTTGATATGGGAGGTGTCATCATTGCCTCACCTTTTCAGATGTTCAACGGTAGGAAAAATGTATCATTTTGTGACATAATCAGATACCAGACCTTTTTACTTTTACGATTTTGGATTACAATGTATGATTTTGAGGTGTATATACATTATATTTACTGCATGTTTATTTTTTACTATTAAGATAATGTATTGAACGATTTTGTGATAATATTGTACGATTTTAAGAGTTTGAGAGTAAACAGGTTTGAGATACTAAATATTTGCATTGGACATTCTCTGATTAGAAAAACATAATTTAAAATTTAAGAGTATCAATAAATGAATGTTTTATTAAAATTCAGTTATTTTGTTAATGCTTAAAAAAACACATTTATATATATATAATGGATACAAATTTGATTCTAGCTTCCTAGTTTCTTATATTTGTTAAAATATAGTCTTTTAAAGACTATAATTTTTTTTAAACTTGTTCATAGGTGTTTTTTATAGTCATTTGATTTTTACACTATTTTAGATTTTGAGAAAAAAAATGGCTTACAAAATGGGAGTTTGTCTCGTGTGATAGTTGGGGGTGGCCCTGATGGATCTTGGGCCCAACTGGAAATGGGAAAGATCAACTTAACACAGTTTGCTCAAAGTTTTAGTCGTGAACTTTCAAAACAGGTATTGCTTCTTGTCTTTTTCCTTATAAATTTAGTGAACATCTGATGCGGAAAACTTCAACATCAAAAGTTTAGTCTAGTTTTCTTTCATAATGGGATAAAATTTTTAAACCTAATGAATAATTGCTTTTAAATTGTATTACCAGCATATTTATTAACTGCTTATTAACCGCTGCTTTAATTTCAAATTTTTTGTGTAAGGCTTATGTCACCATTTGGGAACTGTATTCTCATTTTATAATACCACTGTTACCATTTGCTTTTAAGAATATTTGATGGAAAATTTATTGATTACATTTCCTTTTTAAAAATGCTTTGAAACAATATTTGTGCTCATTTGGCCCAATAGAATCTGAGAGCACATTGAATACCATAATTGTTCTTTTAAACATAAACAAATCTTTAAGACATTTGCTGTGAGTGTAGAAATTGGGATTTCATGAGTTTTTAATGAGTGTGGAAGGGGTAGGGTGGTGTGCTGTCAAGTACTGACATTTTAAAATAGAAACACATATAGAAAATTTACTTTTATTTTTGTTAGCAAAAAAAGCTTTATTAATTTATTTTAAAAAATTATTGACACCTCTAAAATTTACCAACCAGAGGAGCTGCCCCAGGCTCATGGAATGTAACTTTAATTTTAAAAAAGTATACATTTAATATATGCAATTTATTTGAAGGCTGGCAAAGATGTTGATGTTTCCACACTGGTAAAGGGACTTCGCTCTGACAAGGTCACTCCATTTCCCATCATGCTCGAGGCCATCAAGTGTGTCAAAGCAGAGGGGATCAAAACAGCACTATTAACCAACAACTGGTTTATTGACGACATCAAGACTAAGACGATTTTGTTAGCTGAGCGTTCATTGTTTGATGTGGTGAGTTGATTGTTTGATGTGGTGAGTTCATTGTTTGATGTGGTGAGTTCATTGTTTGATGTGGTGAGTTCATTGTTTGATGTGGTGAGTTGATTTTCTGATGTGGTGAGTTGATTGTTTGATGTGGTGAGTTGATTGTTTGATGTGGTGAGTTGATTGTTTGATGTGGTGAGTTGATTGTTTGATGTGGTGAGTTGATTGTTTGATGTGGTGAGTTCATTGTTTGATGTGGTGAGTTCATTGTTTGATGTGGTGAGTTCATTGTTTGATGTGGTGAGTTCATTGTTTGATGTGGTGAGTTCATTGTTTGATGTGGTGAGTTGACCAAAAAAGAAACGATAATATAGTTTCTGAAAGAAAAACAGAAAGAGGATCTCCAAAAAACATAGAATGTTGTCAAATGGCTTATTGTGACTCACATACTTGCATTTTGACTGTCGATACATTTCAGAATGAGTTGGCAAACATTTAAAATCTTAAAATTCTAAACAAAAATCTGATAGAATAATCTTAAATGAATGCTTGGACTTAAATTTAATTCACTGAAGTGATGATGTCAGAGTGTAATGATTTTTGGAATTGAAAACTTAATTATTTTTTTAAAAGAAAGATTTGTGTGTAAACATACATAAGAGAATGAGAAAGTAAGCAGGTCACATACAAAACATAATGACAAATCATTCTTTGTTTTCCAACAGTTGCACAGCACGTATATTATCATGTTTGAAATTTCCCAGTCTATGAAGTACTGCTCATTAATTTAAACTCATACACTTGCTGTGTCTAGCTGTCATGCTTAGAAACTACTCTTTGGCCACATCAAGGATCTACACATCTGTTCCTGATTTGGTAGACATCTATACTGATTTTTAAACAAAACTTTTACTGATTTTGTACACATCTATTTCTGATTTTGTGTTTTATTTTCAGCATACTTGAAAGGCTTCACCAGGGAACCCATTGATAATCCAATTTGCCTCCTCCATTGTCCATGCCCTTTAACACCATCTCCCTGCTCGATATTCAACCCTCTAACTTTGAGAAGAATTGTTAGAAATTATTGTAACCTAATTTCCAATGTAAAAGGTTTTTTTTAATTGCTATTCCCAGGTTGTTGAGTCCTGCAGGGTTGGGTACCAGAAGCCTCAGCCACAAATCTATCAAAGGTGCCTTCAAGAACTTCAGCTACAACCCGAGGAAACAGTCTTCCTTGATGACCTGGGCCACAATCTTAAGGCTGCACAAGCTCTAGGGATCGGAACAATTAAAGTGGGTACATGTTTATTACTATTTATTTCTGCGTGATTTATATGATTGCCGTAACACTCTAATTGCATCAGTCCAATTTTGAATTACATGTAATTTCCATTTAAAAATTGGAGCGTTTTCCCTTCAAATTTATTAGGATCTAGGTCTTCCCCATTCCAGTGAAAATATTTTAAAAAATTTTATTTGTGGCAAGTACATTTTCTGTCACTTGATCTAACCAAATATTTTAACAAGTTTGTTTTTAAGTTATTTTTAGTGTTTCCTGTACAATTTGGAAAATCTAGCATGTGAAAAATAGGAAAATTATTTTTTAAAAAGTTTTTTAAAATGATTGAATTATATATTTGAACATCTGATGAACATGTTTTGCAAACTTATTATTGTTAAGTGTTTAGGGAGTTGCAATGACCATATGTTTATTGGATTTAATTGTTTATTTAATTTATATTTATTGGATGGATGCACACATTTTTGGGTTTATATGTTCATTAATTGTTGGTAATTAATAATTTGATAGTTGTTCACATTTTCAATCAGAAGTAGAAATAAAGGGTCACAAATTATCTTTATCTTTCCTTACTTTTGCACTTTAACAACAGTGCAGCCATGTGGAAAAAAAAAATAAACCCCCAATTCTCACCTCAGTTTATACAAAAAGCTGGTACATAAACCCTGGGTAACTCGATGGCTGAGACTTGAATTAATTGGGATATTTTCTAGAAATTCATTTCTCCTTGATGAGATGGACTTTTCACACCTCTGTTGTATGAATTATCTGGAGAGCACTGTACTTTTTAAAAAGATAGATTTTGGTGTTGCTCTCTTGTGTCAGCTGTGTCAGGTTAAGTGTTCTTGCATTTCAAACGTTAGTTTTAGAGTGCCAAACATACTTTAACTTTCCTCCATTTATAATACTTCCAATCTAATCATTTCCATGGATTGCTATTCTTCCAAAATCATCAACTTAATTATAAACAAACTAATGACGTTTGATGTTTGATTTTATCGCCAACATTAAACAAATTATTTACAGGTGACAAGCCCAGAGCAAGGTGTGGCTGAGCTGGAGCAGGTGTTGGGCGTCAGCCTTCATGACTTTGTCCCCGGCACCACAAGCGTCCCTGATCATCTGAAGATCAATGAGACAAACCTGGAACAATATTTAAAATCTCAAGGATTACAAGACTCTGGTATTGCCATTAATTAATTGAAACTGGTAGAAAAATTCATCCTTTACAAAATTACGAGACTATGGTAATATTTTTAACTCTTTTAAGAATTACCCTTAGGTTTGCTCTGATACGAAAATACCACTAAAGCGGATGCCAATTATTTTGAAAGTTATGGACTTAGCTTTGAAAAGTCCACTGTAATTAAAATTTATAAGTATTTAAATAAAACTTTTTCATAATTAATCATAATTATAGAACAACTTTCTGGGTGCTCTCCTAATTAAACGTTTATGGTTGCTGAAATAATTTGTAAACAAATTAGCAAGTGTTGAGGTACTTACTGTTTTGAGAGAATTTTTTTTTTTCCAATTCATATTGACACTATATTATTTGATGCCTAATGTTGTTTCTCTAGCCCCACTTGCAGTGAAGGTGTTTGAACATGGACAGTCAAACCCCACATATTATGTCTCATATGGTGGGAGGAAGATGGTTCTAAGAAAGAAGCCTGTAAGACTATACATAGGCTTACACTGAGACTGTCTTTTTAAAAAATATCAATTGAATTTAATGAATCTTTTAAGGTTATTCTTAATTTAAGATAAGAGCAAACTTGAATTACTATATTGAATGAAAATCTATTCTTGTGTTAAGTAAAATCTTATTTATATCTACTACATGTAAACATTTTGTTTATGTATATATTTCAGCCTGGCAAGCTCTTGCCATCTGCCCACGCAGTGGATAGAGAGTTCAAGGTAATGTCTGCAGTTCAGAAGGGTGGAGTACCCGTGCCTCCTATGGTGGCTTTCTGCGGTGACGAAAGGTAACCGATGTTCTTAAAGATAGAATAGGAACATCATGAACTTCAGCCACAGACACTTTTTTCTTCAGCAGATGCAATTAAGACATTTACATTATTTCCCATAATTTTTTTGTTGTTTCCCCATCTAATTATGTTAAACTGAAAAAGTGCAGTCAAAAATAAATTAAAATTCATTAGAAATATATTTTATAAGCTACAGTTTATCCATGAAATATAAAAAAGGATTTAATTTTTTTATAAAATATCCACACCAAGGTAAAGGATAAATTATTTAAATTTAGTAATATTGTACAACATTCTGTCATTCATTAAAGCCCATAATGTATTTATCTACCTCTTTTTTTGTAGGAGCAGCTCTCCCTCAAATGTACATGTACCATTCATGTCACATGGTCTCATAGATTACAAAATCCCACTGTGGTTTTTATCTGGTCAAATGTATTTGTTATATTTATGAAATGAAACTGAGCTTTTCTTTTATTTCTGTTAAATGAAACTAGCATCATTGGGACACAGTTCTATCTGATGGACTACGTGAAGGGCCGTGTGTTCAAAGACTTAAAGCTCAACGACCTGCCCAGGGAAGCCAGGAGGGAATATGTCATGGCCATGATTGGGACCCTCAGTAAGATCCATTCGGTTGATATTGACAAAGTGGGTCTGTCCGACTTTGGAAAGAAAGGTGTGCACTGTTTATTTTGTACATTTTAAATATCAAATTAAGGGTTTAAAAAAAAGTTTTTTTTTTATGTTTCATATTGTGGATGCGGTTTAATCTTATGTATTATTCAACTGGTAATGGAAATTCAGATGCCAAACTTAAATCAGTTTGTCCATGCGTTGGTACTGTTATTTTAATGCACTAACACTGGTACTATTATTTAAATTCACTCACATTTAAACTATTTTAAATTTCACTCACATTGGTACTATTATTTAAATTCTCTCACATTGGTGCTATTATTTAAATTCACTCACAATGGTACTATTATTTAAATTCACTCACATTGGTACTATTATTTTAATTCACTCACATTGGTGCTATTATTTAAATTCACTCACATTGGTACTATTATTTAAATTCACTCACATCGGTACTATTATTTTAATTTACTCACATTGATAATATTATTTTAATTCACTCTCATTGGTACAATTATTTTAATTCACTCACATTGGTACTAGTATTTAAATTCACTCACTTTGTTGCTATTATTTAAATTCACTCACATTCTGCACAGTTAGCATTTGTTTAGCCTTTAACTAGGATGCTATAATCATTCATGTCTTATTGGGACTTGAGAGTAAGCTAAGGAGTTTATTGTCAATATTTATAGTGGGGCCCCCATGTGAATAGTGGTGCCCTCATGTGAGTAGTGGGGCCCTCATGTGATTAATTATGACCCATGTGAGTAGTGGGCTCCCATGTGAGTAATGGGGCCCCCATGAAAGTAGTAGCGCCCCCATGTGAGTAGTGGTGCCTCCATGTGAGTAGCTGGGTCCCAATGTAAGTAGTGAGGCCTCCTTGTGAGTACTGGGACCCTCTATAAGAAATATGGCCTCCATGTGAGTAGTGGGTCCTCAGTGAATCATGGGTAGTGGGCCCCCATGTGAGTAGTTGGGCCCCCATGTGAGTAGCTGGGCCCCCATGTGAGTAGTTGGGCCCCTATGTGAGTAGTTGGGCCCCCATGTGAGTAGTTGGGCCCCCATGTGCGTAGTTGGGCCCCCATGTGTGTAGTTGGGCCCCCATGTGAGTAGTTGGGCCCCCGTGTGAGTAGTAAGGTCCTCATGAAGATAGTGGAGCCCTCGTGTGAGCAGAATGCTTTCATGCTGCCTTAGCTAGAGTTTGTGACCCTACATTTTGCAAGCCATATTATTATTGTAGTCATGAACTTAATTTTGAATTTAAAAAATACAACTGGTATTTGTGTCCATCTACCATTACATTATGCCCATCTCTGTAGGTCAATTCTGTGAAAGGAACTTCAAGAGATGGTCTTCGCAGTATGAGCTGAGCAAAACTCACGAGATTCCGGCTATGACTAAGCTGATAGACTGGCTGCCTAAGAACATGCCTCTGAATGAAAGAGTCACTGTCATCCATGGGGATTTCAGGTAGTTTACTGTTGATTTTATGTTTCAGGTGATATGTTTCAGGTGATATGTTTCAGGTGATATGTTTCAGGTGACATGTTTCAGGTGACATGTTTCAGGTGATATGTTTCAGGGGATATGTTTCAGGGGATATGTTTCAGGTGATATATTTCAGGGGATATATTTCAAACTAATGACTGAAGCCTCATGGGATTTCTCATAATTCAGTACGAAAGATTGTGAAACTTGCATGCAAGACTTAGTTCATATATCATATATGCAGAATGTAGCCAAAGCTCAGCACTTTAAACAAATAATTCCTATACCCAATGACCTCATGCACCATTTCCTCCCCATCCCATTTTCTTCTCTGCCCTCTTTCCCTCAAACGCCCCTCCCACCAATGACCTCATACACCATTTCCTCCCCTATCCACCCTTCCCCTTTTCTTCTCTGCCCTCTTTCCCTCAAACGCCCCTCCCACCCAATGACCTCATGGACCATTTCCTCCCCCATCCACCCTTCCCCTTTTCTTCTCTGCTCTCTTTCCCTCAAACGCCCCTCCCACCCAATGACCTCATGCACCATTTCCTCCCCCATCCACCCTTCCCCTTTTCTTCTCTGCCCTCTTTCCCTCCAATGCCCCTCCCACCCACCTTCCCCTTTTCTTCTCTGCCCTCTTTCCCTCAAACGCCCCTCCCACCCAATGACCTCCTGGACCATTTCCTCCCCCACCCACCCTTCCCCTTTTCTTCTCTGCTCTCTTTCCCTCAAACGCCCCTCCCACCCAATGACCTCATGCACCATTTCCTCCCCCATCCATCCTTCCCCTTTTCTTCTCTGCCCTCTTTCCCTCAAATGCCCCTCCCACCCAATGACATCATGGACCATTTCCTCCTCCATTCACCCATCCCCTTTTCTTCTCTGCTCTCTTTTCCTCAAATGCCCCTCACAACCAGTGACCTCATGCACCCCTCCGCCAGACTGGTGCTAGCTTATTCCTCACTTAACCCATATGCCTGCCCTAAACACTTACTCTCTAACCCTTTCAGTCAAAAAAATTCAACGTGTAAGAACTTGCGAAAGCGTACTCAGCGACAAGCGTGTTCGCTATAAATAGTATAGGTACTGCAACTTCTCTCTTTTGTTTGCAAGCCTCTTGCTTCTTGCTGTGTCAAGTTATTTGTGCAGACAACGATATTATCTTTTCATTTAAATTGCTACAGTTTGAAGTAGGCACGTTTCTGTTGTATATATATTTTCAAAGGCCAACTATTGGTCATGGAGGTCGAGATAACCAACGTTAAGTGGCAAATTCGGCCTCCTTTTATGCTCAAGATATTAGGGTTCGGATACATAAAAGAATCCACATAACCGAGTTAACCGAGGTTGACATAAGTGGGTTCGACTGTAAAGGAATCTAATTATCATATTATATGAAAGAGTAATGTTTCGTTTATGTCAGTGTAAGAGAGAAGTACAGCAGGAAATAAGTACTTCAAAATTCATAACAGTTTATGTGGTACAGAAGATAAACAAACAAAGTCTATGTCGGCAGAAATATCCATGTCATCCAGAGGCATTCTTTGCTGTGGCCTCCTGCTGTTGGCAGTCATTAAATTTGCTGTACCTAGATTGTCATTACATTTGTTGTACCTAGATTGTCATTAAATTTGTTGTACCTAGATTGTCATTACATTTGTTGTATCAACGCTGAAACTAAACTGAAGGTATATCAGGCGGCTGTTCTCCATAAACTTCTCTAGACCTGTTGGCAGAACAGCGGCTGCAGAGCGCAAGAGACATGCCAAGACGGCCCGGTCTGACTCTGCTCCCGGGGATGCGCCATCATTCCCCTGCACCTACTGCACAAGAGAATTTCGTGCCAGAATCGGCCTCATTAGCCATCTGCGCACCCACAGACAGAACCAGCACAAACTCTGGTGATTAAAGTGGTCATGGTAGACTCCCGACTGACGAACATGTACCTAGAATAAAAATGTGTGCTTAGGGTTAATTTTTTGGGGTAACATTATTCCATACCAAGCCTAAAGAAAAATTATTCCAAACTTGTAATGGATTCTCTTCAGAATTGACAACCTGATGTACCACCCTGATGGGCCGGAGGTATTGGCAGTTATTGACTGGGAGCTCTCCACTATAGGAGATCCTATAACTGACCTAGCCACATGTTTGCTGTCCTACTTTACACCACCTGAGAGTCCCCTAAATCGAGGTATGATTTGTGACCTAACCCTTTATCTAGAACAGTGGTTCTTAACCTTTTTGGAGGTACTGAACCCACCAGTTTCATATGCTCATTCACCGAACCCTTCTTAATAGGAAAAATAAAATATGATTTTTAACAATTTTTTTTTTTGGACCTCCGCCAAACCCCTGAGACTGACTCACCGAACCCCTGGGGTTCGATCAAACCCAGGTTAAGAACCACTGACCTAGAAGCTTGACAAAACTTACTATAACATCAGTTAGCATCTGCTGTACTTAATATTGGGCTATAAATAGCTTTTAAGTACCACAGAATTTCAACTGTTATTAAATCAAATAAAAAAGACTATCACAAAAATATGAAGTTTTAAAAAAAAATATAAAAAAAACCACTACTACTTTAGTGACCAAGACCTTGGCCTACTTCAATCTTCATTCTTGTTACATTTAATGACTCTGTCCGACTTTGTACTCTTTCTCTTGCTAGCTTAAAGCTGATAACATCTCAAGATGTGTGTTGGTCATTCATTCCCCCAGTGTGTTGTTTCTTTTTAATACAAATGCAAAAGTTGATAATTTTCTCTGCTTCAAGCTGATATTTCTGACATGAGCCTGGAGTTAGTGAACGTCTTTGATTCAACATTACATTTTATCACTGTGGTGCCAGTAAAACATTACCTGCCTTTATCTGGCTTTGGGACCTTGTGTTATCTTACGCTAAATTGAAACATGTTATGGGGAAAAATTTAAGAGTTTTATTAGATACTCTTCTTTCATTCCGTTCTCAACTCACTAAGAGATAAACCAGAAGAACTTTGGTATGTTGTTAGCATAATTCTTGGACTTGTCTATGTACTGAGTTATAAAAAAAATTAACATTAATTCCCTGCCTGTTATGTGACATTGTTTGGGAGACCTGCCTGTCATGTGACATTGTTTGAGAGACCTGCCTGTCATGTGACATTATTTTGGAGACCTGCCTGTCATGTGACATTGTTTTGGAGACCTGCCTGTCATGTGACATTGTTTTGGAGACCTGCCTGTCATGTGGCATTGTTTGGGGAACCTGCCTGTCATTGACATGGTTTGAGAGACCTGCCTGTCATGTGACATTGTTTGGGGGACCTGCCTGTCATGTGACATTATTTTGGAGACCTGCCTGTCATGTGACATTGTTTGGGAGACCTGCCTGTCATGTGACATTGTTTGGGAGACCTGCCTGTCATGTGACATTGTTTGGGGGACCTGCCTGTCATGTGACATTATTTTGGAGACCTGCCTGTCATGTGACATTGTTTGGGAGACCTGCCTGTCATTGACATGGTTTGAGAGACCTGCCTGTCATGTGACATTGTTTTGGAGACCTACCTGTCATGTGACATTGTGTGGGAGACCTGCCTGTCATGTGACATTGTTTGGGAGACCTGCCTGTCATGTGACATTGTGTGGGAGACCTGCCTGTCATTTTGCATTGATGGGGAGAGTGCATGATATCAATACTTTATATTGTTTGTTTGAAACAAATCAAAATCACCAGTGTCTGCTGCATTATGTTTCCCATTGAAAACAAAATAAACCATTGAACTCCCCATGAACCTGATCTCATTCCCTGTCAAATCTCTCAGTTATTTAATTTCTTACCTCGGGAAGGTGTTACCTGAAGCTAAGCTGGTGATTAGCGCCAAGGGGTGAGACACGCTGGAGGTTCATGCTGAGGAGTTTTAAGGCAACCTCAAGACACTCCTTCTCCGTCCCTGAAACCAGAGTACCTGTAATTGTAAGCTTGCAATGCAGGCTGGTTGATAGGCAATCTGACCAGGTGGCCCAACCAATTCATTTGCCAGTTTACTTATCTGTCTAAATTTAGATCTCATTGAGGATCTATCCAATATGTGACATTGTTGGCATAAATCAAGACATATTCATATGCCCCATAGTGGCAAAAAGGATACACCATCTTGTAAACAAATGGCAAAGTCAAAACAAGCATCCAAAGACAAATCAGCTGGGACAAAAGGAGTCCCTGACCTTTGGTTGGGGGGGGGGGTACATGAACTCCTTTCAATAAAAAATGCAAGACTCTGTACGTAATTACAACTGGCTCTCAAGAACTCAACAGTTATGCTGCACTGTTGTTCGAACAAAGTCTGGCTTCAAACATTTTTAAGGAACAATGAAAAACTCAAACAAGGATTTTCAAGACGGAAAAAAAATATGCACCATGAATGAAAATTATATAATTTCCATTTATTTTGATCAATAAAAATATATCTTATCTTAATCACTGATTTCCAACATTTGGTTAAGGAGGATGTTACCAAATTGACACAAGCTAAATATCTTAGTGTTTCTCTAGATGATTTCTAGTTGAAATAATGTTTTAAGTTTTGATGAAACCCTCAGTTATTAAAATATTTTTGGACTGTGATAATAAAGCTTGAAGCAAATGAAAAGACACAAAAAGAAGTGATAGAGAGAGAGGGGGGAGGGATAGAAAGAGGGAAGGAAGGAGAGAGGGTGAAGGGAGGGAGATTGATTGATTGATGATTGATTGATAATTTTGGTGAAGTTATCTCATAGTTTTTTTTCCTTCTTTTGATGTTTTATTAAAACCTTTTCTACATGCTGATAGACCTAACCATCTTAACTCACTTAGGCCAGTGAACCCAATGTATTCCTTGCATTTATTTCATGACCATCTTAACTCACTTAGGCCAGTGAACCCAATGTATTCCTTGCATTTATTTCATGACCATCTTAACTCACTTAGGCCAGTGAACCCAATGTATTCCTTACATTTATTTCATGACCCTCTTAACTCACTTAGGCCAGTGAACCCAATGTATTCCTTGCATTTATTTCATGACCCTCTTAACTCACTTAGGCCAGTGAACCCAATGTATTCCTTGCATTTATTTCATGACCATCTTAACCACATGCTG
The DNA here is from genome assembly GCA_964033795.1 of Lymnaea stagnalis. NCBI lineage: Eukaryota > Metazoa > Mollusca > Gastropoda > Lymnaeidae > Lymnaea > Lymnaea stagnalis. The sequence continues at coordinate 371,569 of CAXITT010000168.1, forward strand.
AATTCCCTTTTTGCAATACCAACACCACATTTTCCCCCCCCCCCCCCTTCCCTAAAAAAATGATAAATGATTTAAAAAATTACATGTTTAGAGCTGAACTTCAAAATTTCTTTTTAGAAAGACTTAATTAGAATGAACATGGAGGTTAAATCAAATTTATTTATAATTATTCTTTTAAATATTTTGAGCTTTCAAATTCTTTAAGTCTCATTAGAGCCTGATGCGCCTCATGAACTGAAATTATAAGCTTAATGTATCACAGTGAATGATGTGCCTGATGAACTGAAATTATAAACTTAATGTATCACAGTGAATGATGTGCCTCATGAACTGAAATTGTAAACTTAATGTATCACAATGAACGATGCGCCTCATGAACTGAAATTATAAACTTAATGTATCACAATGAACGATGCGCCTCATGAACTGAAATTATAAACTTAATGTATCACAATGAACGATGCATGCGCCTCATGAACTGAAATTATAAACTTAATGTATCACAGTGAACGATGCGCCTCATGAACTGAAATTATAAACTTAATGTATCACAATGAAAGATGCGCCTCATGAACTGAAATTATAAACTTAATGTATCACAATGAACGATGCGCCTCATGAACTGAAATTATAAACTTAATGTATCACAGTGAACGATGCGCCTCATGAACTGAAATTATAAACTTAATGTATCACGGTGAATGATGTGCCTCATGAACTGAAATTGTAAACTTAATGTATCACGGTGAACGATGCGCCTTATGAACTGAAATTATAAACTTAATGTATCACAATGAACGATGTGCCTCATGAACTGAAATTATAAGCTTAATGTGTCACAGTGAATGATGTGCCTCATGAACTGAAATTATAAACTTAACGTATCACAGTGAATGATGTGCCTCATGAACTGAAAGTTTAAATTAATAAATTGATTTTTCTTACCAGGACTTTTAGGAGAGGACCTCCAGTCTCTGGGGCTCCCCACAGTTGAAGAGATCCTGGCTGAATACTGTCGGCTTAACAACCTCAAATCTATTGACAACTGGGAGTTTTACCTGGCGTTTGTCTTCTTCCGGTCGGCTGCCATTTTACAAGGTGTTTACAAGCGGGCCATTTCAGGTGTGTGGTAGAATGTAGTCAGATCTTATCCATTTCATGTGTGTGGTACAATGTATTCAGATCTCAGCCATTTCAGGTGTGTGGTAGAATGTATTCAGATCTTATCCATTTCATGTGTGTGGTACAATGTATTCAGATCTCAGCCATTTCAGGTGTGTGGTAGAATGTAGTCAGATCTTATCCATTTCATGTGTGTGGTAGAATGTAGTCAGATCTCAGCCATTTCAGGTCTGTGGTAGAAAGAAGTCAGATCTCAGCACCTTGAAAAGAAACTTTCCCACACCCTCAAAGATACACTTTTTCCCCTCTCCCCCCACACTCCCCATTTCTTCTCTGCCCTCTTTCCCTCAAACAACTCTCCTGCAGACCAGTGCCAGCTTCTTTCACACTTAAACCCTATGCAAGTCCCTCATTGCCTAACAACCAACCTCCTCAACTGAACCACTCTCCAAACCTACTCCACCCTCTCCTCATTGTAACCAAATGAAAATAACTTATTGACACCTTTACCTTGACAAGACCTGAGGAGAGGTAATTTTCTCTCGTTTGAATACCATAATCATGGCTGTATCATTGTATGGGCATTTGTTATTAGCCAACCCATCATGGATGTATCATTGTATGGGCATAAGTTATTAGCCAACCCATCATGGCTGTATCATTGTATGGGCATTAGTTATTAGCCAACCCATCATGGCTGTATCATTGTATGGGCATTAGTTATTAGCCAACCCATCATGGCTGTATCATTGTATGGGCATTAGTTAATAGCCAACCCATCATGGCTGTATCATTGTATGGGCATTAGTTAATAGCCAACCCATCATGGCTGTATCATTGTATGGGCATTAGTTATTAGCCAACCCATCATGGCTGTATCATTGTATGGGCATAAGTTATTAGCCAACCCATTAAATACAAGAGAATGTGGGGAGGGCATAATGACATTTTTTTGGTTAACATTTTAACTGTGCATGTTATACTTGTCTCTGTTACTATAGGTCTTATGGCCGTAACTGTGGATGTTATACTTGTCTCTGTTACTATAGGTTTTATGGCCGTAACTGTGGATGTTATACTTGTCTCTGTTACTATAGGTCTTATGGCCGTAACTGTGGATGTTATACTTGTCTCTGTTACTATAGGTCTTATGGCCGTAACTGTGGATGTTATTCTTGTCTCTGTTACTATAGGTCTTATGGCGGTAACTGTGCATGTTATACTTGTCTCTGTTGCTATAGGTCTTATGGCCGTAAATGTGGATGTTATACTTGTCTCTGTTACTATAGGTCTTTTGGCCGTAACCGTATTTTTACCTCCAAAACAGACTTTTGCATATCACACTCACCACCCACAACAGACTCCCTATAGTGAATAATTCACCTTGGCCCTCGTCCAGAATTTTTGTGCTTGCTTGCTTACTATTCAATGAAACTCATTTTAATTACTCTAAAAATGTGGATGTCGTCTAAATAACTGGCCATGCACACAGATGTGTCGAGACATCGAAAAATGGCAATATCTTGTTTGTACAAATGTGCTTTGGTTGGGAAGAGTAATACAGGGAGCACTGCATTCAGGTTGAAGCAATAAGAAATAGACACAGGGTATAGAGAAAAACCTGAAGGCTGGGAAGAGAGGCTAATATAAGTTTAGATTATTGGACGCTGCATGTTGTTGCACTGAGATTTTAATTTAAGATTCTTGTTCTCACGATTTTCTAAGTATTTCCACACTGATCTAGAATGAGCCCAATTTTCTATAGCTGCATTTTAATTCTCTGTTCAAGGCCAGGGCAGCTCTTCAGCTGGTAAAGTCTATGGACTTTATGCCGAACCGATGGCCAACTTTGGATGGGAGATAGCGTCTCGGAAAAGCTCGTCACCAACAACAAACTGCACCAGTGCCAGATCGGACACTGCACAAACTCGTCAATACTCTACCCTTACCGTGGCTGGACGTAGGCCTGTCATGTCAGTCTTGGCTCGTCCACTGTCTTCTGGCTCTAATCCCCCTGGTCAAGTTGGTAAGTTTATGCCAATCATGTCAGTCTTGGCTCGTCCACTGTCTTCTGGCTCTAATCCCCCTAGTCAAGTTAGTAAGTTTATGCCAATAATGTCAGTCTTGTCTCGTCCAATGTCCTCTGGCTCTTATTCTCCAGTTTAATTCGGGAAGTATAGACCAGTCTTGTCCAGTTTGGCTTGTTAACTGACCTCTAGTTCTTGTATTCCAGGTCAGGTTGGTAAGTGCCACGCAAAATTTAATAGATTATAAATTTTCAATAACTATTAATGTTTACATAGGCTGTTCAAATCATCAAATAAATTTATGTATTTTGTTATTTGACTGTTATTTTAGCAAACTGTTACTGAGTGAACTCAGTTTTTAAATTCTTGACTTTTGGAATAGAACCTGCTCTCTCATACTAACCTGCTCTCTCATACTTACCTGCTCTCTCATACTTACCTGCTCTCTCATACTAACTTTCAAAATTTGCTTAACATCATGTGCTAATCTTAGCCCTTTTACTGTATTAAATATCATATAAAGTCATTGTGGGTATATCTTCACATCTCATCTGCATGTTATACTTGTCTCTGTTACAATAGGTCTTATGGCCGTAACCCTACGTGTTATTCTTGTCTCTATTACTATAGGTCTTATGGCCGTAACCGTGGAGGGGCTGTCACCGCGTGTTCAAGATCTTCACGTTAGAGTGAAACACTTCATACAGGAAAATGTGATGCCGCTTGAAGAGCTCCACAAGAAACGTGCAGCAAGTGACAGGTGGACCATCATGCCAGAGACCGAGGCCCTTAAGGTGGAATAAAACAATTTTTACATCAGATCACTCACTTACTGTAAGATTCTAATGAAGGATGTTAAACAATAATTGGATTTACTGTTATCATTATAAAAGAACAACAACCCCTTATCAGTTGTTACTAGGATTTATAAAAATTATTGAAAGAAAATCAATCAGCTGACAAATGACACGCACTGCACACATGAAAAGAATGTTATTTACAAATATAAATGCACACTTATGACATACACAATGGTATTTACAAATATTAATGCAAAAATATGACATGTACAAAATGGTATTTACAAATATAAATACATGCAGATGACATATTCCAATGGTATTTAGAAATTTATATGCACACGTATGACATTTACAAAATGGTGTTTACAAAAATGATATCACCCGTTTGACATGTACAAAATGGTATTGGCACAAAGGATGCGCACATTATGAATGATGTGGGAGTTAAATCATCCGTTCCACATTTATTTAAGAAAGTATTTTTTCCTCTTGCCAATGCTCTTTTCAATTTGTTCTTTATATTTATACAATTATTTTAATTCGTCATTTATTTTGTCGTTCAGGCAAAGGCCAAAGCAGAAGGGTTATGGAACCTGTTCCTACCAAGAGATTCTGATCCTGCAGGGAAATATGGGGCTGGTCTCACCAACCTTGAATATGCATTCCTGTGTGAACAGATGGGCAAGTCTTTGATTGCCCCTGAGGTGTGTATGTGCTAAAATAGATGGGCAAGTTTTTGGTTACCCTTGAGGTGTGTATGTACTAAAATAGAGGGGCAAGTCTTTGATTACCCCGGAGGTGTGTATGTGTTAAAACAGAGGGGCAAGTTTTTGATTACCCCTGAGCTGTGTATGTGCTAAAACAGAGGGGCAAGTCTTTGATTACCCCTGAGCTGTGTATGTGCTAAAATAGATGGGAAAGTTTTTTACTGCCTATTAAGTGTTTTTTTAATGAAATAGATGTGAAAATATTTTATAGCCCCTGAGATGTGTATTGATAAAAAAGATGAGCAGCTTTTGATTGCCCCTGATGTGTATGTTGCGTAAAATAGATGGGAAAGTTATTAATACGCATGAGGTGCATATGTGATGAAATGGATGGGCCAGTCGTTGATTGCTCTTGAGGTGTGCATTATATCAAATAGATTGGCAAGTTTTTTATTGCCCCTTAGGTATGTATGTGCTCAAATGGATGGGCAGTCTTTGATTGCCCCTGAGGTGTGCATGTGCTCAAATAGACCATTCTAATGGGAATATAAATAATTAACTGAAACTGCCATTGGTTTCATCTCACTGCACCTAATTTCAATATTTGTAATTTAAAGTTGGTTATTGTAAAAGCTAGTATTTTGGTCATGAGAGAGGATAAAATTTTTGTTTTTTCAGTATATATCATTATGTAAGTTATTACTTTACAAGCAATGTTTGTCAGATTTTCGCCAACCCTAGAGGACAACGCTTCATCAGCTGGATCAAAATAAATTGATTAGTTACTTCCCATCAGATTTTCAACTGCAGTGCCCCAGACACAGGCAACATGGAAACACTCGTGAGGTACGGCTCAGAGGAGCAGAAAGAAAAGTGGCTGAAGCCCTTGTTGGAAGGAAAGATCAGATCGTGTTTTGCCATGACTGAACCAGCTGTAAGTCACTATAATGTTTCAGATCTGACTTTTAGTATTTAGGTTGTTATTAGTTGATTTTCAGGTCAGACTTTTAGTATTTAGGTTGTTATTAGTTGATGTTTCAGGTCAAACTTTTAGTATTTAGGTTGTTATTAGTTGATGTTTCAGGTCAAACTTTTAGTATTTAGGTTGTTATTAGTTGATGTTTCAGGTCAGACTTTTAGTATTTAGGTTGTTATTAGTTGATGTTTCAGATCAAACTTTTAGTATTTAGGTTGTTATTAGTTGATGTTTCAGGTCAAACTTTTAGTATTTAGGTTGTTATTAGTTGATGTTTCAGGTCAGACTTTTAGTATTTAGGTTGTTATTAGTTGATGTTTCAAATCAGACATTAAGTATTTAGGTTGTTATGTGTATTACTATCACATCATGGGCTGTAATACAAATATCAAATTTATCTCTTTCAAAATAAACTATTTTTAATTGTAAAGCTGAAACAAAAATGAATAATTAAAAGTTTTATGCATGTGGAAGATTTTTCACAAAAAAAATATTAAAAGCACCAATTTGTCATCCAGAAATTATTTAAGATTTTTTTAAAGTTAAAAGTTCATGATAAACCGATTGTAATATCCTTCTACATTAAAGCTGTTGTATTCTTTTCCATGAATTATTTATTTTATCTTTTGATTTATTTCTTTGTATAATGTCTAACTTGGGCACAAACATCAGTATACTTGATTCTTTTCTTCAAACAGGTGGCTTCATCAGATGCCACAAACATTGAATCATTCATTAGGAGGGAGGGTGACCACTACATTGTCAATGGCCACAAGTGGTGGACATCAGGTCAGTGTCGACTGTCAGGTTATCATAGAACTTTTTGTTTTGTGGCATCTCAAGTTGATGGTGTGGTTTTCCCCAGGGGTTGAATAATCACCAGATCTGGGATTTTATCAAAATCTACATATGTCCAAAACTGCATATGTCCCATCCTACATTTGTCCAAAACCACATGTGTCCAAATCTCCATATGTCCAAAACCGCATATGTCCAAATCTACATATGTCCAAAACTGCATACGTCCAAATCTATGTTTTTCCAAATCTACATATGTCCAAAACTGCATTTGTCCAAATGTACTATGTCCAAAACTGCATATGTCCAAATCTACATTTGTCCAAAACCGCTTATGTCTAAATCTACATATGTCCAAAACTGCATATGTCCAAATATACATATGCCCAAAACTGCACATGTCCAAAATATACATATGCCCAAAACTGCAAATGTCCAAATCTACATATGCCCAAAACTGCAAATGTCCAAATTTACGTATGTCCAAAACTGCTTATGTCCAAATCGACATATGCCCAAAACTGCTAATGTCCAAATCTACATATGTCCAAAACTGCATACGTCCAAATCTATGTTTGTCCAAAACTGAAAATTTCGAAATCTACATATGTTCAAAACTGCTAATGTCCAAATCTACATATGTCCAAAACTGCATACGTCTATATCTACATTTTTCCAAATCTACATATATCCAGAACTGCATTTGTCCAAATCTACATATGTCCAAAACTGCAAATGTCAAAATTTACATATGTCCAAAGCTGCTTATGTCCAAAACAACATATATCCAGAACTGCATTTGTCCAAATTTACATATGTCCAAAACTGCATACGTCCAAATCTATGTTTGTCCAAATCTGCATATGTCCAAATTTACAAATGTCCAAAACTTCATATGTCCCTATCTAAATTTGTGCAAAACTGCATATTTATAAAGCTGCACGTTTCTAAAACTGCATATGTTTGAAACTGCATATGTTTGAAACTGCATATGTTTGAAATAGCATATGTTTGAAACTGCATATGTTTGAAACAGCATATGTTTGAAACTGCATATGTTTGAAACAGCATAGTTCATATTGTTTCCTAACGCTAAAAATAGACTGAAAGAAAAAGCCTATCATAACAGTTAATAAACATCTTCATGAGAGAAATAGCAGATCAGAAAACTTAGACAGAGTCTAGCAATGTCTTCTAACAGGACATCGTCTATGTTGTTTTTTTTTTAATTTGTGTTTCTCTTTCTTCCAGGTGCTCTAGACCCCAGATGTAAGATCTGTATCTTTATGGGAAAGACAAATACTTCGGGTGAAAAGCATCGTCAACAGTCCATGATTCTCATCCCCATGGACTCACCAGGTGTCAAGGTCATTCGGCCACTTACCGTATTTGGCTATGATGATGCACCAGGTAACCACAGGTGACAGTTTTCATGCATCGTTACAATCGTAAGGGACAGAATCGCTACAGATGATAGTTACTCCTTAATGAACTTCAAAATACTCTCAAGATCAAACTTTGTTAGTTGTTAGGGTTAAAAAATAATTTACAGCATCATTGTTAGATGCCACAAGAATTTAAAAAAATCAAATGCTATACACTAATTATGATATCAGAAGAAAGGTCAGAGTGCTCCATAAAATGTAGCTATACAAAAATAAAAGGGGACAGTTTGTGTGGTTTATCTTAGATTTTAATTATTGTTTTTGTAAGAGGTAATGAACGAAACAAAGAATGGGAAAACATGGCTCTGCTGTCCTCTCTGATACTACATTGCAGCTATATGTTTATTTTTACTTTATATTGTTTTTACTGTTGTCTGTTCACTGAAGAAGGCTTCTTGCCGACACGTTTGCTCATTTCCTTTTACCTAACCTTATTGCTGTCTCTCCCCCTTATTACTATTTTTGCCTTGCTTGTATCTTAATGATGCACTGTGTCATTTCATTTTCTTTTCACAACCATGATTTTTTTATTAATTTTAAAACTTTAAATTATTTGAATCATGACACTACAGCTATTCATTTTGTTACGGTACCCAGAGGGCCATGGTGAAGTAATTTTTGAAAATGTCAAAGTCCCTGTATCAAACATCTTACTTGGAGAGGGGCGGGGCTTTGAAATTGCCCAAGGGCGTTTGGGACCTGGAAGAATCCATCACTGTATGAGGTTAATAGGTCATGCCGAGAGGGCTCTGGACTTGATGCTCGATAGGGTAAGAAAGTTTAGAAAGTAAATCTCTATTCACCTGCTCTCTTCTGTCACTCCCAAATATGCTAATGTCCTTGCTTATATCAGAATGAGGGCTGATTCCAACAGGGCCATGTGGTCGACCTCATTCTGATGTGGCATTTGTTATATAATACTGCAGAGGTCACAAACTCAAATTTTTCGGGGGCCGCTAACCCTATTTTGAAAGTAACCAAGCTGACAGGCTCGGAATTTCCCTCAGTCTTTAACACTAGCTGCAATTTTAATAGAGATTCTTTGATACTGTGTCAGATTGCTACGATTTCCACAATTATGGTTGTGCATTACCCACTAACTAACTTTAAAAACTTTTCTCAAACCACACTTTGGCCATGTTTGTCTCAAAAAATGCTATGACATAAAAAAATTTATTAATCCGATTAAAAAATGGTTTTTACCATTGTAATCAATGTCCAAACCTATACAAACAAAGAAAAATCAGAATGAGACTAGTCTGTGAGATTCGACTGAAGCCGTCGTGGAGAGTCACATATAGAAATGATAATGGGGAAAGCCCACGGGCCTCATTAACATAAAACTTTGATGTCAGGTATCGGGCTGCAAAATATCGTCTTGCGGCTGCAAATGGCCCATGGGCTGTGAGTTTGAGACCCCTGTCATACTATATGCCTTATGGCTCTCCGGCATTTTTAAATTACCCTTTTCATGTTTTCCATGCATATGAGATTTATTCCTACCGCTTTAGATCTTCTAATAAGTTGTTTAGTTAAATTTTTTTAATGCCTAAGGCAGATAAAAGAAAGTTATTTTGTAATGCCTGAAAGAAAGATATTTTTAGCATTGAAATGTTAAGCAAACCTTGTGTACTGGTATTGCTTATTTTCTTTTTTATGCTTTTTAGACTATGAAAAGAGTGGCTTTTGGTAAACCTTTGGCAGCCCAAGGGTCCATCCAGCAAGATGTTGCCAAGTCAAGAATACAGATTGAACAGTGTCGATTGTTGGTCTTGAAAGCCGCCTACATGATGGACCTCTATGGAAATAAGGTGGGACTCTGGCATCAAACTGTTTTAAGGTTTAAAAGCCATATAAAAATTACACATTTTGGTCGTGAACTTTTCTCTTACTATAAAACTGATGTTTGTTCTGGAGTGCTGGATATCTGAGCTTGTTTAATGATTTAATTTTTTGCTGATAATAAATTTCTATTTCTATAGAGTCACATTTAGGTAAATACAAAACACTCTACTCAATCATTCATGCTTTCAATAAAAATACCTCTATTTGTAGAAGTAGATTTAGAATTTCACTTCTTGAAAACAACACATTTATAAAAACTTAATTTTAGGATGCTTCCATGGACGTTTTGCTTTTGGCTTTTCTTGGTCCACATTTTTTTTATTTCTCATAATTCCTTAAAGGTCGCAGCTCCAGAGATAGCCATGATCAAAGTAGCTGCTCCAAATATGGCACTCCAAGTCATAGACAGAGCCATCCAGGTAACAGTATTAATGTCTGTCTTTAAGCTGACCCTATTCACCACTTAACATAGACCAAAGCTGTGATAACCATAATCAAGGGAACAAGGGATGGTAGCATCAGTGGTGTAGCTAGGGTTAGTGCCACCCTGGGCGGGCAAGATTTTTGCCTTCCCTACATAACAAAAAAAACCCACCGTTTGGCCAAAAATCCCCCCCCCCCCCCACTTTTTGTCAACTCCCTTCATACGTTAGTACATCTGATAGTATCAAGTTATTTCTATGAGAACTAATCTTAAGAAGTTTTTCAAAAACATTGTGGGGGAGGGGGAGTGATTATAACTTTTGATTTAACGTTCATCTATTTGTAATTATTTACTACAACATTACCCAGTCTTCATTAATTCCCTTTTATAAAAAAAAAATCCAAGATTTATTTTTAAAATTTCTACATTTCTTTATAGCGATATTACTGAACGACATTTAAATGTGATTAAAAGACGTATGTATTAAATCTGGTTAAAGGGATACCATTTACCTCTAAATTACACAGGCACATGGTGGTGGGGGTTTAAACCAAGACTTTCCCTTAGCCCAGATGTATGCCTGGGCCCGCGTCCTGCGTTTAGCAGATGGACCCGATGAAGTTCACATGCAGAGTTTGGCAAGAGCAGTTTATGCCAAAAGTGGCAAGGCCAAGATTTAAAATGTGGGATTTTTTTTTAATTTGTGGTCTTGCATTGTTCTTGTTCTCGATTTATCCAAATTTCTACTTACCAAGATCTTTAATTGTGCAACATAACTGAAGCCATTTTAAACTATTGAATATAAAGACATTATTTTAGGCTTTTTTAAAATCGTTATTTTCTTCAAGTTATTCCTTCTGAATTATTCTTGTAGCCACAATCCATAACAAAATTTAATGCTACACAATTCTTCAATCTCAATTTTGAAAATAATGATTTAATTTGCTAATTGTATTTTGTTTGTGATTTGGTATTCCTTCAGGCACATGGAGGGGCTGGACTGGATGACCAATTGCCCCTTGCACATTTGTTTGCAGCAGCCAGGACGCTCAGACTAGCAGATGGCCCTGATGAGGTTCACATGAGGACCATTGCTAGATTGGTGTTTGCAAAGACAGGAAAAGCAAAAATTTAACTGACTTATTTCAAAACACAGCTGAGACCTGACTACTATTAAAATAAAAGTCCATCTTCTCATATTTTATTGATCCAAAAAAGGGAGTGACTAGGCCATTAGAAACGTAATTCTTTCCCCCTTATGATAAAGTCATAAAAAAGTCCAATATACTTTTTAAATACTTGGATGTGTCTGCATCAGCAAATTTGAACTATGGAGATTTTTTTGTAAGCACAAAAAAATTATAATTTTTGAGCCAAATACTAATGTTAAAATGTTAGAATGAATTATAAATTACAACTAAGCAGACTTACTTTAAGATTTCCTTAATTATAAAATAAATGCCATAGTAATTGGTATGATTATTTTAAATATTGAGAATAACTTAAGTATTGGTTGCATAGTCCTCTTATTCATTTGATTGCAGCTAGAGCTACAGCCCATTTTTTTAAAAAATCATTGTAATATGACATGCTATTTCATTTCTCCCCCCCCTCCCCCCCCCCCTCCCACCCAATATTTTTTCTTAGTTTTTTTTTATATCCATTTGTATTTACTCATGTTAAATTTAAAACTTATTTTTTAAAAAATCATTGTAATTTGACATGCTATTTCATTTCTCCCCCCCCTCCCCCCCCCCTCCCACCCAATATTTTTTCTTAGTTTTTTTTTATATCCATTTGTATTTACTCATGTTAAATTTAAAACTTAACAGAATCAAGTAAATGCGTCATGTTGTGTCGATTTTTCTTTATTTATTTTATTACCTTCCTGTTCCGAAATTCAATAGGAAAGACCTTGCTCTATGCTGTGCCTTTTAAAATTATGGAACCTTTTCTGGTTCCTGGTTCAACCATGGGGAAGGATGCCCTTTGAATTAAGATATATTCTAGGATTACTCTTAACTATATTTATGTAACATATAAAAATATCATACAACTATATATACACAGGGAGACACATCCCATTTACAAGAGCTATTTACAATAAGTTTTTTTTTTCTACCCTAATGTGTGAACATTTTGCATGTAAGTGTAATTTTATTAATTTATTGGTGAGTTTGATGTATGTTGTAGTTGGTGATTTTGATTTATGTTGTATTTGGTGAGTTTGATGTACATAATTATTAATATACCCAAAATTAATAAGTAGTATTTGAAAGTTTGAGTGGTGTAGAAGTTGGCGGTTTGAAAGTATATGGTAGATAGTACATGTTACTGGTCTGTCCTGATATTTATGTACTCTAGGTTATGTTTTCTACTATATGTCAACCCTGTCAACCTTGTGTGTGTTTCATGATGTTAATTATACAATAAATATGAATGAGAAAATAAAATGCAGCATCGATCCAAAAAATGCTATCTAATTTTTTTTTTTGGCTGGAATTTTGTAAAAAATTAGCTCAAATAAATATTTTCAGTAAATTAAAAAATAAACCTCATATTTGTTGCCTTTGTTTCATTATGTTTTTTATTTTTTCTTCAATATTTAGTTTGTTCAAGTCATGTGACAGTAATTATTGGTCTTTTTTTATTTATATTGACTGATATGATTCTAAAGGTTCATTATAAACATCCTGTACCGTACAATAAAAGATTTTAAAGAGGCCGGGTTTATCCACATTTTCTTATCATCCCATAGTCTTCCAACACATGCAGCAAGAGCCGCCGCATGACTTTTGGAGGCCCCAAGTCACTTATATTTTCTAATATTTATGCTTTCAATATTTTTTTTCTTTAACAACTTTGGGCTTTTTAAATATTCAAGGCCATCTGCAACCCCAGGGGTGACCAGATCATGCGACGGCTCTGTACCCATGGCCTCATTTCTATAGCCTATAAAAGGTTGTACACTACAACAGACAAAATACAAATAGGTCAATTTATTGTTATATCACAATCTCTTGACAGGTAACTAAAAAAGGATGTATTTCAAAATTTGTTAGAGATCAGATATTTAAAATAAAAGCATTATAAATATTTTGTAAATAAAGTTAACTTCTTTTGTTGATATTTAAATTACGGAAGATAATAAATCTAGGTGTACTTCTTTCGAATTTAATGTGGCAATTAAGGGCTATTGATTTGATTACAAGTCTTAATATATTATAACCAGGTTATTCGTATATGAAAATAGCTTGCAATTTTTTTATCATCAATAAAAATTTAATTTTATACTTAACAGCATCTATTCATTCAACTAATGATAATAATGTTTTCTAAAATGCAATGTATAAATATCAAAAGAATTAAGCTCTAGAACAGTGATCTTATATTTATTCAAACTGAGGGTGTAAAAAAAGATAAGTAAGTTAATTTTCTACCACTTGGATTTTCTTTTTATCATTCAAATTTATAAATCATATTTCTTTTATCGAATCCCTAGTTACATTATTCTTTTTAGATTAAAAATTATAAAAGATATTGTACATTAGCTAACATGTTTCAATATAAAAAAATTTAATGGAAATTATTCATAATGTTGTTCCTTGTTTCACATTTCGATGGGGCAGGTTGTCATAGTGTATAATCAAGCTATCCCTTTCAATTATAATTTGAAACAGAAAATTTTAGTTAAAAAATATTCCTCGCATGATAATTACATTAGATAGGATTTTAAAATATTTTTTCATTTTCACATATTAATCTGTGTATTTTTTTAAGTGTGCTTCAGCTCACTTATGGATTAATAAATGTTTGCTTCCTTTTAATGGCTAAACCCCCCCAAAAAAATAATTTTTTCTATGCATGACTTACTGTTTGTACAATCAATTTAATGAGGCCTACTTGATTTTTAAAAGATATAGGTTGTTAAAGATGTACTTTTGACTGCATTCCAATGCGGTACGAGTCTAAAAGTTTAAAATGTCATAATTTATTAAAATGTAATAAACAAAATAAATTTGATGACATTGTTTTGTGAAATCAATCACTGCTAAGGGGAGTAGTTAAACTTTATTTAAGCTCTTTTAGAATACTGAATTAAACAAAAGAACATTAATAACAATTTTTTAAAACCTTTATAAATAATATATTGAGCCTAAAATTATATTTCAGATAAGCGAACTTAGCCACGTAGATAATCAATAACTTTATTTTGTCTAAATGCACTTACATAAACTGAAGTACTGGTATATAAATAAAAATGCGACAACCTACCAGCCTACCCAACACTATGATGTTACAAGCTGGAGACCTTTTAGAAACATATATATAGTGGTACCTCAGAATCAGTACCGGTATCCTAAAGCTTATTCCAACTCTTACCATAATAACCGTATATTAATAAACTACCTATGAGTAGGCTTACAATTTTACTTAGTTTAGGTAACAATTAAATTATTGCATAAAAAATGTAAAAACACAGCTCTCTCTTATTTTTTATTTTGTTGCCCGGTGCCATATTGCAGAACACCAGAAGAAAACGGCTCAAAGGAAGACCTAGGCTTAGATGTATGGATGATGATCATTGATATGGAAAGGGATCTACAGCAGCTGGGAATCCAAGCATGGAAAAGAAAAGCATAAGTTAGGCAGTTAGGTCTGAGTGGAAGGATGTGGTGAGGCAGGCCAAAGCCCTACATGGGTTGTAGCTCCACAGGGATGGGATGGATGTTGCTGTATCGTGATCAGGCATTCGGGAAACACTGGCTTTTTTAAAGACAACTAAGATAGATTTATTTCATATTTTCAACAGTAGATAGATTTATTTCATATTTTCAACAGTAACAGGCCAGTGTTCATGATTCACTGGCTTTTCATTTTCCATTACTGAGAATTTTCTGTTAATCTTTCGAAGAATTAATTATTTTAATTCATTTTCAGTACTTGTCCTAATAGGGAGTCATGACAAGTATTCGACATGTATTTATATTCATGTGTTTATTTGATTATTTTTTTTCCAAATTTAAGGAGAGAAAATTATTATTTTTACTTGGGATAATTGAAACGCACAGAAGCGATATGAAAAAGTTACGCTTTATCTGTTACTTTTAAAAATTAGTACTTCCGGAAACAAAAAAAACATGGGTAACGTGTGAGCACTAACAAATAATAATTAAATAAATATTACAATTCATATTATTTTGAAAATATGACACAAAACATATTTTAATCCTACTTAACATTTTATTTAAAGAATGCTGCATATTTAAAGGGCGTATTAAAAGAAATTGATATTTTAAAACGAGTTCTTGAAATCGAAAGTGAAGTGATTGCACAACCAGCCAGAATTCAGCAGAACATGGCGGACACTCACACTGTGACAGCTGTAAGTAAACCAAAAATGTAAAGTTAGTAGTTTAAAAGCTTATAATATGACGTATCTAAAATTCTTATCCTTTTATACATTTTATATTGATTAAATGACTGTTATATTAGTAATAATAATATTATAAATTATTATGTTGTCATGCAGAAGTCTGAGAAGTGAGAAGTTATCTTGACTTGACAGTTCCAAACCTTGGTATTAGTATTTGTCCTATTAGTATTATTAAATGATACAATTTATTATTAAAATATTAATATTTAGGGGGCAATAAGCTTGAAGGCTTGGCCAAACCCGGACAACTCAAGCGATTAAGGGCAGTTTAGTCTATTCAAACTATTCTCAGAATGATTTTGATTATTAGAATCATTCTGAGAATGTTTTAGTTTTAGTCCTGGTATTAGTACTAGTAACTAGTAGTGAAATGAAACTGAAAGGGTAAATTACCAGCCAAAAGCTTTAGTTAACAAGACTAAAAGAGTATCTGGGCCAGTTAACCTAGCTATGGCTATATGTAGGTACTTGGGTAACATTTTCTAAATGAAGGTATAGCTTTAAGAGATAGTTGGTTAGAAAGAGCCTGAAAATGCAATTCATTGATACCAAATTTATGTTTGTAGGTCAATTCTAAAGAAAGTTATGATTTTTTTCGTGAATTATTTTGGGATAACTCTGTTAATTGAGACATATTCATATAGGAAAATATAAAAGTGACTAAAATAAAAATTGGGCAGAGATATTAAAAAAAGCAGTAAATTGAAGTTATTTAATGACTTAATGAAGATAACCATAACAAACCATATATATCTGTGATCGTCATAACATTATCCAAACAGACGTCATACAATAAATTCTATGGTATGCTAGATGAGCTCATTAATATTCAAAGTGGCCGTGAAATTTCCATATGTCATATTTGAATATGAACATAACATGAACAATATTCTTCAAAATATAGGGTCATGTATATCAAATTGTTCATATTGAAAAAGGGAAAAATAATATGTAGCATATGGAAGGGTGAACCAATGTGTCCATTAAAAAATTTAATTTATTCTATATCTCCGATAGCAAATCAATTTTCGGATATTAAATGTACAATATGTAGATTATAGTAGGAGTTTTTCTTGCATAGAGGGTATCTTTAAATTCTATATTCTTTTTGCTAAGTGTAGCATTAGTTTTTATTAGAACCCCTACAATTAAAAAAGAATTGTGCTGCTTCAACTAAGGCCTACAAATTGCAAATATGATTAACATTATGATGTCATTTGATAGGCCTTTAAAAAGATAAAACAAAGTATTTTTGTGTGTGTGAAGCATTTCAAAGTATCAATTCATCTAAATACTAAAGAAATCTTAATTTTAAATCTATTAGGAAGATAAAATATACTTTTCTTAATATTTCCATGTTACAAATGTGTCAAGCATAAAAATGATAGTGAGGGTGATAAATAATTACGGCGGGGAGGTGGATCGTTTACAAAGAAATAGACCCTACGTCTTAATATCTATATAATATAGGGGCAATATAGTGTTCTGTTGGGGTAGCCTACTTCTCACCCAATATTAATAGTCTAAAATTAAAAATTTTTGACTGCAGATCTATTGACAGTCAACTGGCAAGTATTGGTCATATTTTCTTTGGTTCATATTTTAAATTTAAGCTACTAGGTAGAACTTTATTAGATATTAAAACCAAGATAACAGACTTTGCTTTTTTTTACATTTTGCCGGCGAACTCTTGTCTTATGACATTTCTGCTGGAATAATAATACCCACTAGTCCGGCGGTCACGTGACATGCTCACGTGAATATCTCCCACACTATTTGTCCGGTCGCCGGATGTGTAGACATCACTGGTCTCTGAAACAAAGGTTAACTTTTTGGATATTACAGTCACCCTTCCCAAAGACAGCCTTCTCACTCCACCTGCTTTTAACCTACTGACAGCCACATCTTTTTACGCTACTCTTCTTCCCACCTTAAATTCTGTTAGGACTCTATTCCTTTTGAGATGATTGACTATTTCCGATGTAGGTCCTAGCCGGAGACAGTACTTACCTCAGCCCTTTTATGGGTTAAAAATATTACTTGTGCTGATGCCTTCAGGTCTTGTCCGAGTGACAATGGTGACAGGTCGAAACTTATTTTCACATATCATCCTCACAATCTCATAGCAATCTCCCACGCCAGATGGTGTATCTAGGTGAGACTGGATCGCACCTCTCTTACAGATGTACACCTATGAAATATTGCACAAGATAATCAGTGTCCCATCTCAAAACACTTTAATAGAAGCGACAACAAAGGCTCAAGAGATTTCATTTTCTTTGCCATTGTGTCTTGTGCCAATATACCAAATGGGGTTGACTTGGAGGACAAACTGATTCAGACTTATGGGACCTTGAAACCATTCATGAATGTCACGTTCCCATTCAATTTTTAAACCTTTTCTCCACTCCCTCCTTGTAACGACCAATTGCAGTGGGCTTACTCTTCTTCTCTTCCGTCCCCTTTTGCCTGTACTAACTTTCAAATCTACTTATGTTCTATCACATTCCTCTTGCTGTCCTCTCAAATACTACATTGAAGCTGAGTGTTTATTTTATATTGTTTTTACTGTCGACACATGCATCCTTTTTTTTTTCAGGTTTTACCATACTTTGTTTTGCTCATTTCCTTTTGACTTGGTTATGTCATATTTTATGTGATGTAGTAAATTAAAATAAAGGCAAAGACTTTTTGTCTTTCAGGATTTGTAAATGGTTTGGCATTGTCACTACCAGTGTTAGTGAACAGTGATTGTAGTTTAGCCTAGACTTTGGACTAGCAATTTTAATTTTAAAAAGACTGCTTAAAACCCATTTTTTGTAGGAACAAAAGAATACCAGTGTATTATGATAATTATTTTTTCAATACATTTTCAAAATCATCCTAAATTAGATCTATCATTTAAAGTTTAGAAAATTTCAAAAAGAATTGATTACTAGCTGTCATTTGGATGTTGACATTTTCTTTTAGAAGATCATCGAAAGACTGAAGTTAAAATGATATTCATGATTGACATTTCTTGCTATCCTGAAGATTAGGATAGCATTTTGAATACTTGTTCTGCATCACTCATTGATGCATTTCTTAGTGTAGGAAGGCAGGAAACAAAGTTAACATGGTACATTTTTAAAAGCGGTATTAATATATATATATATTTTTTTTTCAAAAATAGATGTTGTTTCCAGGAAAAGCACCTTAAAATATTAACTACTGAAACTAAATTTAAGCCTATTTACAAATACTATAAAAATAAAGATATGTTTCATTTCAGAGTTCTGAGATCCTTAAAAGATATGCACTTAAAGTCTCTGTGTCAAGCGTTAAAGAAAGGACTGCCGCCATTAGAGATGTTATAGATATTATAAACAAAGGAGGTAGTAACAGAGATACCATTGAACATTTATTTTCTGTAGTTTAAGATATTAAATTAAAATGGTATGATGGTCTCCTCAGCCTATGCCTGTTGTTCATCAGCTTTTATTCCAGATTATTTCATTTTAAGTCCATGCAAAATATGCCAGTAAATATTTACCTCTACCTAACTACCTTTTTGAGTCCTATCATCTCATTTATTTCATTGACCCACCTATGAAAAAAACAACTTTAAAAAAATTTTTTTTTTATTTTTGTTCTTAAGTAGGAAGGTAGTTTAATGACACCTGTATTGCTTGCAAAAATATAATCTAAAGTTTTGGATGGTCTTTTAAAAAAATTCAATTTGAAAAGTTTTTTTAAAAAAATTCAATTTGAAAAGTTTTTTTAAAAATAATCAACTTATATATATATTTTTTTTAAAAAAAAAAAGTGATGGTGGATTATCCTCACTTATTTTAATTTATTTCAACAGTTGTCCCCGAAGGTGCTGTTAAAGGAATATTCCGATACCTGACCCAGGCTATTGGGATTTACAAAGATGGTGCTTCTAGACATGCTGCCCTTACTCTTGTTAGCAGTGTCACTAAAGCACACTTTGAAGCATCTGTAAAAGGATTAACTGGAGCTTTAGAAAAAATTGCCCAAGATCAGATAAAAATTGTGGTGCCAAGGTAGCCAAAAAACATTATTTATTCTCACTTTGTTTTTATAATTAAGGTATTTGAATGCTAAATATATATTAAATATTAAGATATTTTAGCTGAATAAGTACTACAATTAAGGGGAATATGATAATATAGATGTATACATTTCAAATGGTTGTTGTATATTCACAATTTTACCAGCCATAGCTCATCTGGGGATGCGTTGTTGGCACTTTCTTGGACCTGCATAATCTTAAGACATGCTTTGGCTGCACCCAATGGCCTCTCAAGTTCAGCCCTTCAGCAGTTGGTGGGTTTGTTGAATTATTATTTAAATTTTTGAACTTTCTAAGTTTAATTTTGTTTTCCCATTGGCTGTTACATAAGAGTAATAGAGCTACCCTTTTTAGCCAATAAACTGGGGGAAAAAATATAAAAGAACTAATTTTAGATTTTATCTCATTATGAAAGGTGACTCTGCAATCTTTCCTTGTCTATGGGGCATTGGCTGGAAATGTTACTGTCATCAAGAATGCAACTTATCGCAAGCTGAGGCGTGTGTGGAAAGAGGTAAATCCGGTATAATCAAATTAAACATTTATTTTAAAAAGAATTGTTTACAGCCTTAATAAGAAAAAAACAAAAACTATCATATATATAAATAAGTTAAAATTTGTTTTTGGGCTTGTGCCGCTTATGTTTCTAAATGGATTTATGAATCTTGACCAAACTTGGCACATATATCCATCATTATTCAGAATCAAATACTGGGGGGTTTTGAACTTTTTTATTTTATTCCGTTTGGGGCCTGGGGGCCCTAAATTGTTTTTTTTTTTTTCCTTATATGAGTTATTACCAAGAAATACTCCTCCATGAATTTATGGATCTTGACCAAACATAGTACACATACATTCAATTATCCATATTCAAATCCCAAAGGGTCATGAACTCATAATATTCCCTCCTTTGGGTCTTGGTGCCCCATTTCATATCTCCTTATATAGGCTATATAGGCAATTGGCTTAGACAATACTAACGATCGTATGTGACTTGATAGATATAGGCCTAGTTGATTAGCAATACCTTTCATAGTCCGTATTGAAATATAAGTGCATTTAAAATTAATAATATCCAATCTATCCAGGGCTGATCTAGAATTTTCCAGACAGTTTGATAATTTAAAATGCTATATTTATGGCATTTTTAAACAGATTTTAATGGGAACATTTTTAACTCCATTATTTATCTGAGTGATTTTAATAGGACCCCCTATCTGAGGCATAACTAAAACGGTACCCTATGGAATGGGCCTCCATCACAGCCCCTCTTTTAACTGAAAGGAAAATTTGTTATAGTTTTTGCATTTGTTGTTGAATTTTTCGTGTTAAAAAAATGATTACGTAGAAAAATCATTTTTGTCACATTTAAAGGTTATTAAATTTAAAATAGAATGTCCCAAGTGTTTTTTAGTGTTCCATGGGGATAAATGGTGGGATCTAAAAGCTTACTGAAATGTTAATTTAGTTCTTTCATTTCTATACTTTTCCTGGGGATTATTAGTCTTCATACACTCGAAACAAAAAGCAGTCTGCCTAAAGGTACTTTTACCATGAAAGAGGGTTTCACGTGTTAATTGAAATGGGATTTATGTGGTTGTGGGCCGTAGATGCCGCTCCTGTTATATAGGCAAAACTGGTTGAAGATTATCAGATAGGCTCACTTAACATCTTCGTGATATTGAATGGGGTAAACTTTCCCCGTCTCATCACATTTCAGCGGAGATAAACATAAAGGGACATTAGATTTATCCATCATGGTATGAATTTCCTGAACTAACACACCAGAGAGAGTTAGAATGGAAAGCAAATTAATTCAGCTTTCGGGCTCAAAATCACCATATAGAATTAATCAAATACTCTCCTTCTTCTTCTTCTTTATTTTGAGGGCCCACGATCAATGAATTGATCATTCTGGCTCCTATGTTTCAGAGGGGTTTGCGATGTTACTGTGCATGGGTTTCAATGGGATGCTTCACTGGTTGCAAGGGCAACTCAGCAGTGGTGTTATGAACTGGGGGTTGGAATACAGGCGGCAATAGTGTCGAGTGTAGCCGCCTCAACTGTTGCTTTTGGAAGCTTGTTCCAGTCCCCTATTGTCTTCGGCAGGAATGAGGAGCTCCTGTACTTTGTTCTTGTTTTTACCACTTGTTTTTATCCTACTAATGATTCTCAATTTCCCTGTACTTCTTATATTTTATATATCTTAAAAATATTTTTGTCCAATAAGATTTAAGATCTATTTTTCACCGTAACAGTACATATATTTCCTGTAATCTGGGTTTTTCAAACTCCAACTTCTTGCAATAACAATGGAGATCACTTGAGTTTTTAACTAGTTTCTATTTCTTGTTGTATTTTCATTTATCCTGTCAGCTGAGGAAGGCTCTTAGCCAAAATGTTCATATCTTATTGTCCTGTCTTCAGATTCAAGCTTCAACATACCTTGTTCTGCTATTTCCTTTACACAGCTTGAATGTAGTCCATCATTTATTTTAGATTATTCTAGAAGCTTTGATTTTTTCTATACTCTGTTTTTAATATTATATAAATGCCATTCTCATGTTTCATTTACTTTCATTGAGTTTCCTGGAATGTTATGGAATGAGAATAATAGAAAAATTTTGGAAGTTTCTAGAAAGTTCCAAATTACTTGTCCATTATTATGGCCTAAGCTGTGTACATAAAAGAAGTTGAAGGTGCTTAGATTATGGTGGTATATACGTCTAGGTGTTTTAATGGGACCTTGGCGTTGGTAAACATGCCCATCATAATCCCACCAGGGAACAAGATCCTAAAGGGAAATGAGAAAATGTATCAAAACAGAGAATAGATCCCAAACTGGATCCCAAACTGGATCCCATACTGGAGAAAGGAATGGATCCCACTGGGGATCAGGATTTGGCAGAAAATGGGATTCCTTTGGGATCGTATTTTATAAATGTGAATTTTTTAGGAGAAAATTTAACATTTTAACTTTTTCTTGGCAATTTTTTTTTACAGGCCTCTTAATTTGGTTGTTCGCTAAAAGGCTGTAGAAGGTTTTTTTTTTTTTTTTTTTTTTTTTTTTTTTTTTTTTGGTTTCTTTCAAATGCAACCCAGGCCACGCCGGGTATATTGACTAGTTTCTATATAAATGTATGAAATTGTGTGTTTAATTTAAAATTGTTTTAAACCATTAAATTTTTTGTTAAAATTTTCTTACCATTGCAAAGGGGCTTTAATCTTTATACATGGGATTTAGAGTCTCAAATTAAGATAACTATATTAAAAAATGGATTGTATGCAATGTAATTACGTTTCTACACCTTTGATTGGTTGTATTGGGTGGTGACCCTGATGTTTATATAACTTAATGACACAATATCTATTTGAAAATTCAAACTGAATATAAAGGTAGGACATGCTTGCGTGACTGTCCTTGGAATAGACTTGCATGCATATTTAAGTAATTGTTGAAATGAAATGTATATGATTTCAGGTACCAAGTTCTGTAGGGAAATATGCAGATATTGTGGCCCAACTGGAGCAGTCCTCATTCAACCTGCCATTGATTGGACTCATCATGAAATATCTAGCTGCCAACAAGCTTGCAGACATCATTCAAAAACATAAGGTATGGCGGGGTTGGATATGATCAGTTTTCCCAGAATCTTTCTGAAATCACAGATAATAAAGTACATAGTGGAAACTTACAAATTTAAATGTAGAATTTAAGAAATTGATTTGGTGTTTCTGATGTATGTGAATATTTACATAGCAGCTATTTAAAGTAAAGGTCCACTAAATTTCACTGAGTATGTTTATTTTCACAGACTGTGTTCCTGGATATTTATATGAAGCAAGTAATTTCTAGCCGAACAGTTCCTAGTAAAGCAGTTTTGGTGAGTATTATTTTTTAATTGTACAATATATTTTTTATAAATCTCAGTGTTTATTGGTGATTGATTTTACTTTGATAACAATTTCAAAGTTTCTAAATGATAATAGTTATTACCTTATTATACATTGTGTTCTATTTTGAAGCTTAAAAGTTAATAATTCTTTCAATTTTAATAATGTGTGTTTAGCCTCTGACACTGTCATATTTTTTAATTGAATGTTTGATTTGAAATTTAAACTAAGTGGTTTCTACATAAAGTGTTCCACCTTTGTGCCAAACATTTTATAGAAATCATCAAAGAGTTGTTTTTTTAATAAATATAATCATTTCCATTTAAAATAAAAGTTGTAACTGCAGCTAAATTTTCAATATAATTGATTATATGCATACTTCTTTGAGAGAGCATTATTATAGATTACCAATAGCCTCTGAAATAACACTATTTTTGTGCAATTAAGTTTATTTTTACCCTAAAAATTTGTTAATTGCAAAAGATTTGTATAAAATAAAATCTGTTACGTGAACTATTTACAATATCAAGATCCAATTATTTCCATTGTTACACTTGTCAAGAATTAATTCAATTCTGTTACTGTAATTTTAAAGACTAGTTTATTTTTTGTTGTTGCAAAATTTGTGTTTTAAATTCTATGCCATTTTTATTTGATAGTTTAATAACACTGAGCTGCTTCGTCACGTCTCCCATGAGGAATTCAAGGACCTGATCCTACCTGCTGTACAGAAAGCAATGTTGAGAAATTCTGAAATCAGTCAAGAAAGTAAGCAGTAATTCTTGTAGGCCTGTACTATATTATTCATGTTGTTCTTTTACTCCAGCAATCTGTACAGTCAATATGTTAATCACAATAATTATCTAAAAATTTATTTTGTCTTTGAAATTTCTTTTCGAGCCCTAATTTTATAGATGGTATTGTTTTGAAAATTCTTGCTTTGGGTATCTTAACGATGTGAATTTTAAATCTCATTTTAGCTATTAGTGAGCTGATCAGCAGTGTCAAGTTAGACTTGAGTCAGTATGCCATGGACATTGTCAAGCTGTTTGCTGGTTAGTAGCATTTCTGAACAGAACCAAAAACAATTAATGTTTTATAATATTGTGCACTTTCCGTTAGCACCAATAAATAATAAATTTTGGGTTGTCAAAAGTTTCCTGCTAGATCTAAATTAGTGATAAGGTTTTAAAAACTGGAAAAATACAGTTCCTTTTAAGCTACCATTGATGTCCAAGTCATATTATATTGCAACTAATTATTGGTTTACGAAAGGGACTAAACTAACCTCTGTTACATCCAGCCCAATTTTTTATTATGAAACATTCTCATCCATCTCTCAGATTCTAACAAAACTTAAGGAATACATTTCATTTGTGATTATCATAATGTGAAATATGTATTATAAATAGTTTTTAAAACATTGAAAGCTCACTTTAAACAGTAACAGTGAGAGCTCAATATAATGTGCTAATTTTGGCAGAATAATGTGATAACATTAATGACAATATTCCATGCAAATAAATTTTGGATTTTTTAAATAGCAATGACATAAGTCAATTCATCTTTACAAACATTAGTTCATTATCTCTTGTGGTTAGAAAGGCATTGAATTAGGACTAGTTTTAAACAGGATTTGTCATTGTGTTGTATAAGAATATATACCCCATTTTTTCCTATGTACTTCAATAAAATATTTTCATGTTAATGAAAGATGTCATTTCATTAACCATGATATGAAATTGTAATTTATATCCCAGTGCATGTTAAGGCCTGGTTCCACTTGTACCTATCTATACATGATATTTTTTTATCTTAAATTCTGTTAAAACTAAGAAGATTACACTTTGGCTTCTACATTTCTCAGATAAATATTAACAAGTAAAATTAATGCACATCCCTGCATGTTTTCTGATTTCATAAAGTGATATTGTTTAGCCTTAAAACTGAATAATTTATAACTAAGTTACACACAATTTTAAAGTCCATCTACTGCATCAAGCCACATAAATAGCAGCAGGGCACACCCTTCAAAAGATGTGTTTAACAATGTGTTAAACATAGATTGTTTAGTTCTGGGAAAGGAGTGGAGATGGGAAAAATAATGCTAAACCTTGAAAGTGTACTGTCTTGTTGATTGGGCATCAGCTGTTGAATTCTTGACATGCATTCTATGTAGGACCCATTTCATCTAAAGAAGAAGCCAACAGAGTAGTGGCAGTGCAGGCCATAAGAAATCTAGCATCTCAGTGCAGTGATCCTGGAGCTGTAGAGAAGGTTGCCAATCACCTTTTCAAAGTTCTTGGGGGTATGAAGGTTTTTTAAAATTCACATACAGATTTATTATATTAATCATGGATTTTCTTTGACAATTTTTTGATCTAAGTAAAGCTAGTATACCACCCAGTGGTTCTCTAACTATTAATAATGAGCAAACACAATGAATTAAAAAATGTCCTTATATTTAAAATTGACATACCGCACAATTTTTAAATAATGCCAGATTCCTGGTCTTATTCCTAAATAATCTGTTGTTCTTATAAACCAGGTTCTGAGGGTAAGCTGACATTTGCAGACCAAAAAATCAGTGTACTTCAGGGAATTGGCAACTTGGTCTACAATACAGTTAGCGGCACCAGTTCTCTTCAGTCTCTGAGCACAACTATATCTGAGATGTTTTTACCCACTTTACAACAAGAAGGTTAGCTTCACTGTTTGTTTTTTAAAATGTATTTTTGTTTTTATTTAGTGATGTTACTACATTTAAAATCAAACAAAATCATTTTTTTTTTTTAAATGTAGATTTTTTTTTGTTCATCTGAATGTTTAAAGAAGGGTTGTAATTAAGTAACTAAAATAAATGACTTGTAGTATAGTTTGTACTTGAAGTTAAAAAATGCAACTTTGATTTACTCGGCCATTGCCAAAGTTCAAAAACAGTATTATAACTATAAGCAGCGTCCCACCCTCATGTCACTTGTAGAAAGCATCTAGCAAGTTTAATGTACTTTTAGCATATACTCTGCACAGCCAGAAAGCACCTGGCAAGATTAGTGCACTTTCAGCCTTTACTTTGCACTGCCAGAAAGCACCTGGCAAGATTAGTGCACTTTTAGCCTATAATCTGCACAGCCAGAAAGCACCTGGCAAGATTAATGTACTTTTAGCCACTACTCTGCAAGTTCAAAAATTTCTAACTTGCTATTTCAAAAAGTTTTATTGCTGAACTTACTTATGTGTGACCTATTAACACACACACACACACACCCACCCCATGCCCCATTGAAAAAAAAAAGATTTAAAAAGAAAAGAAACATGACATTACATGCCAGTTCTCTTGTTCCAATATCATGAATGAGAGGGATGGGAAAGGTGCTATTTTTCATTTCTTAAATTATTTATTAAATTATTTTGCTTCTTTTCAATCAGTCCACGAAGGAACCTTGATCCACACCTTGTCGATGCTGAGCCTATGGTGCTCAAAATTCTATACACATGTTCCTGACAAATTGTTACTTTGGTTTCCAGTAAGTCCAACAATAGTTTCAAAAGCTGAATCAAACACATGCATCAGAGCAGAAAGATATAATTTTTTGTGCTGTATAGTATTTGAAGGGCATGATACTAATTGGTTTTAGTGTTCCATGTATATAAAAAAAAGTTTGTTTTATGAACATAGTTGGTTTAGAATAGTTTTAGCCTCATTGAAAAATTTAATTGAAATAGAATATCTATTTGTTATGCAATAATTAAATAACTCTTTCCCTACGGAATTTTTTTATTGAAAAAATGTACATTTTTTTTAAGAGCGAAGAAATAGAGGTTGGGTTTATTAAAAAACATTTAAAATATTATTCTTTAGTTTATAAAACTAAACTTGGTGTCAAATGAAGGGTAATTGAAAGGACTATATGTTTGTACACTTGTTTCTTCACTTTAAATAAAAAGACTTACAGAAAAGAACCATAAAATGTAAAAATATTTTATGCTAAACCATTTTCCCCAAAACCCTATGATGTACGCAAACCTCAACTTCACTTTTATAACTCAATGCCTCTAAAATACTACTATCGGAATTATGAGATGCATCTAAATATAAATCATCTTCACTATCAAAAGAAATAGTATAAAACAATTCCAAAGCTTTTTTAACTGTTAATCGTCTAGGAAACTTACCTACAAGGGCCTAGAGTAGTCATAGCAACAGTAGAATAAAAAGACCCGAAGAAAATCGTCAAAATAATGCTTCAAATGACAACAAAGAAACCTTGGTTTCGCTTGTAAACAATGAAATACCACTCTTCTATGTAGAAGTCTTATTTAAAAATAGCTCTTAAAAAGTTTAACCAAGAAATAGCTAAGAAACAAACATGAGATTGAAACACCACTCTTCTATATTAAAGTCTTATTTAAAAATAGCTCTTAAAAGGTTTAACCATGAAATAGCTAAGAAAAAACCATGAGATTGAAACGGCGCACAGCGCGTCGCTCCGGGCTTTTGAGAACGGCGGAAGAACGCAGTGTGCGTTGTTCCGCATGGAAAGAGTTAAGAAACCTTCATGCAGTCTTAAGCTGTAGGTAAGATAATCTTTATATACTATGTCATCTATTCTATTTTACTACCACAGAAAGGAATCAGTTTGAAAACATCCACATCTGGTGTCAGAAATGCCTACATAAGGTGCATGAATGCTGCGTTTCATGGTAACTATTTGTTGTAATTGAACTTTAATTTTCAATTAAGTGATAATTCATGCACGATAGACTTCAACTAGACATTTTTATCTGATATAACTGGATCAAACTATTTTGAACCTTTCCTATATTTTGTTAATGATTGATGTGAACAGAAATTTGCTAATGTGATAGGGTCTTAAGATTTAAATTTTGTATACAGCCCTTCCATTTGCTACTTCTTCCAGGTGATACTCTCCAACAGGCAACCACTAGTGTCTTACCTATTCTAATGCAGACCTTAGATAAAGCTGAGAAACAGCCCACTTTGCCCCAGCTAATGGCAGAGGCTGTGACTGCATCTTGTCTGCTTATTAAAATTTCCATGGCAGACATTCAAGCAGGTCAGTTTGTCAATTTAATTTTATCTATTTCACTTTCCTGTTTCCATAAGGAATTTTTAAGATTTAAAATTTCTGTTGTATTTCATATAAATGTATATAAGTGCATTGACAGACATATTTTATTTAACATTAAAAAATGTAATTCATTAAATGTTTCTATTAAGTTGACTGTTGAAAAAATATGAGAAATTTATTTTAATGAGTTAAAACCTAGATTTTATATTCAATTTTTAAGTTCATTTGAGAATAATTTATCCATAGAAACCAAATTGGGCCCTTTTTGGAATATCATATTTGACAGCAAAAAACAGTACCTTGTCAATGAAAAGTTCCTTGCTTCTGCATCAGGAGAAAGTAAGTTTTATAAATGATCTTTTAAATTTTTACACATCTTTTAAAAAACAGTTGCTTTGAAATATTGTACATCACAAATATTGGTGGGCCATTTATGTTTGCGTTTATGTAATTGATAGAAATGAAAGTAGTAACAAATTAAAAAGTTTTTTTTCCCACTAGTATTTACAACAATCCTTTTTGTATCACCTGTGTCACAATCATTTTTCAGCACTTCAAAGCCTGATCTTTCTTATAGAAAGATTAATTTTGGACAATCCCACCAAGATGACAGATGAAGTAGCCAGGTAATTTTAGATTATTTTAAGACCATACCATTTAAATTTTTAAAAATTTTGACATAATTGGAAAAAATTAAATACATTTAATTTCTTTATTCATTCTACCTGATTTTTTGTTTTCTCTTTCAGACCATACTACAGGGCTCTCATTTTCTGCTTGTGTCGACGTTCATGGGCCGTGAGACATGCTGCTCAGAACACAACCAAAAAACTTCTAGCCTTGTTGGGGGGAGCCAAAACTGCCATTTCTCTGATCCAAGAGTTTCAGAGAGTTTTAGAAATACAGAAAGTAAGAAATAGGGTTCTGTTTAGTTTGAAAGATTAACGGGAGGTGCGGGTGAGAAATCGGCGAAAAGGTGAATTTTTGAGTATTTCTGGATTTTTACATATTTGGTTTCTAGAGCCATTTTTTTATATAAATAACTTTTAAAAATTTTGAAAATTATTTTAGAAAATATTGTAAAATATATTTTTTCTGACCCTATAAATGTGTAAATATTCATATTTTTACGATTATTCGGTGTTTTCAGCGATTCATTTCATGTACTAAAATTCGCTCAACCACCTCATATTTGGTATCAATGGAAAGTTTGACTTTTCCGGAATAAGATAAATATAGATTCCCGCCAATACGAAATTTACCGAACCCTTCAATCGCCTTTGTATCCAACATACAAAAAGGTGTTTTCCTGACCTACTTATGGAGTCTCCCATTTACGAATGCATAAACCTTGAACTTGGAATAAAGCAAGCATTTTGATTGGTTACAGCTGTGGAAAGTTACCAATAGTTCTACTTCCGTAAGTTCCGTTTCGAACCCTAGTAACGCCATCACTTCACCTCTAGATGCGGATGGAGCAGCTACAATCGTTATTTATTCAATGGAAGAAGTGCTTAGATTTTAAATTTAAATTTTATATAATTCAGTGATTAATGACAATACAACATTGTTATTGAAATGCCACGTAAAAGTGTTTCTAAACGTTCTCTGCATCTTGAAAATGCAAGGAAAAGACGTAAAATTGAAGGTGGGCCTGGTTCTTTGTCTCCTGTGTCTGTGGTCACTGTGGACGTGGATTTGAATCAGGCTAATTCTAATAGTAATAATAGTAACATTTTAAATAGTTCATGTAATTCAAGCACCACACCAACTACTAGTAGTCACTGTTGTACTAGTTTAAGCGCTAGTGATGGTGTAATGGCCACAACAAATGGTCCAAATAATTTTCAAGCTTCTCAACAAGCCAGCGTTTCATCGATACCAGTATCAGAACCATCTACACCAGTACAAGTGTCCTCTACCCCATGCTCTTCTCCGGGTACTTCTGCAGACAGTGAGTTAGATCTGACCCGGTCAGAGAAGAAAATAAATGCATGGATAAATCATTTCTCGGCCACAGAGCCACTTTCATCAACAGGCAACATAATTGTGAGTGTAACACAGTTACAAATACTTATTGAAGACTTTCCATGCCCAACCTGTGGGGCTAAACCACCTGTGTTAACAGCAAAAGAGAAACAAACAATGGGTATGGCTGTTACATTTGAAATTGTATGTACCTATTGTAAGGATATTATAAAAACCTGGTGGTCTTCGACAAGAGACCAAAACAAGAAAAGCTTTTTCCATAAATCATCAGGCAGTATTGGCAAGCCTCCTAAGCGGTATGGGAGCAACTCTTTTCAATAACTTTTGTGAGACATTTGATCTATCTGGAATGCACCACACGTCATTTCAGGCCCTTGCACGTATTATATATTCTTTAAACGGAGAACTTTGAGACGCTGTTTTCAGCAAAGCCGCATACGTTGTAAGGGTCGAACATAAGAAGCTTTTACATGATCAATCAGTTGAATCAGAAAATGAAACACTCGATATAGCTGTAAGCTATGATGGCACATGGCTGACGAGAGGACACACCTCTCTGATAGGGATCGGTTGTGTCATTGATGTCCTAACAGGCCTTGTTTTGGACGCCCATGTTATGTCCTCTTATTCCCAAATGTGTGAGAAGATGAGCAGCAAAAAAGCAACAGCACCAAAAGCTTACGAAGAATGGCAGAGAGAACATCTAGGTTCTGGAAAATGCAATTCAAATTTCAATGGTAATTATACATCCTTATTGATTTAATTTTATTACTATAATTCTTAATTAAAACATTTTAGGTGGATATAACAATTTCTCAATGCTCATTTTATAGTAATAATTCTTTCTATTTTTAATGAGTAGCAAACTAACATTAAATGCCTTTACTTATTTTTATTTTCAATATTTATTATTTTTAAAAGTATATTTGAAATTGTGAATATCTTAACTTTTTATTTAAATTAATTCTTTCTCATTATTTCTAGGAACTTCAGGTATGATGGAGGTTCATGCCACAAGAGTTTTGTGGATGAGGAGCATCCGACTACACAAGATGCGTTATACAACTATGTTGTCAGATGGTGACACAAAGGCCCACACAGAGTTGTGTCGCCTGAGACCTTATGGCCCTGATGTAGAAATAAAGAAAGAAGAGTGCATTAACCATGTATGCAAACGGTTAGGCTCTGCTCTACGAAATGTCGTTACCGACTCGTCCAAAAAAAAGGTAACTTTGGGGGGAAGAGGCAAGGGCAGACTTACTCAAAATGCCATAAGAAGGCTGTCGATTTATTATACAAGGGCAATAAGAGGACATAAGACTGCAGCAGATATGAAAAGGGCGATAATGGCATCCCTCCAGCATTGCTTTTCAACAGATACAAATCCACAACATACTTTGTGTCCCACTGGCGCAGACTCATACTGCTTTTATAATTCAGCGCTAGCTCGACATGAGTTTCCTGGATCACATGAACGCCATGTTCACACACCATTGGATAGGAATCTCCTGGAAAAATATCTTATTCCAATTTATGAAAGGCTTTCAGCACCAGAACTATTGGTCAGGTGTGAATTAAAAGGTACACAAAACACTAATGAAAGTTTGCATTCTGTTATATGGTCTCGATGTAGAAAAGACAATTTTTACTTGAGGCAGCGAGTGGAATTTTCAGCCTACGTAGGCGTAGCAGATTACAACTTTGGACCTTCATTTCTGCATGTTTTAAAAAGGGACATTTATGGATTAGAACAATCTGATTATTCTGACAGGCTGAAAAATAAACGAGCCAAGAAAAGACTGTTGCTAAGTCAAAATCGAAAAAAAGAAAAGGCGGACAATAGAAGAGAAAAGGTGAGAGAGGCCAGGAGGAAGAGGCAAGAGGAGCTAGAAAAAGATGAGGGAGGTCCAGCTTATGCTGCTGGACAGTTTTAGTGCCAGTTAAAATTTAAAAAATAAATTTTAAAGTCTATTTTCTATTCATTTTGTCGTTTTTTCCATTTTTCCGCAGTTTGTGTTTTTTGTCACATAAATGCTTATAACTTTTTCAATTATTATCCAAAGTAAACCATATTTTCACAGTATGTTCTTTATCCATAAATAAAGATTTGAATAACCTAACTTTTTGATATCTTTCATAGAAAAGAAAATACATTACAATCTTTCACCCCTACCCCTAAATTTTTCATAAAAAATAGTGACACATTTTGTCATTTTTTATTTTTGAAACTATAATAGCCATAGAAAAGTCCTGTTATTCAAAGTTTTATTACATGTCAAATGATCTATTTTTGAAATTTGAAAGTCATAACTTCAGACATAAAAAAGCCTTAGGGTTTTAAAATTCACACAAAAAAACAAAATGGCGGATGTTTTTATCAATTACCATGGATACCGAAGTAATTTTGTAAAAAAAAAATATTGGTTTTTACGTGGATTGATACCACCAACATGAATATTATATTTAAAATCATACCAGAAGTCAAATGTGAATTTTAGATTTTTCACCCACACCTCCCCTTAAATAATGCAAAAATTACCATTTTATTGATTTGAAAGTTAAGTGTTTTGATAATACGGCTAAGTGTAATTTTAAGAATTTTTTAAGAGTGACATAAACAATCTCATTTCCCTATGCATAGATTGGTTTGTTGGGTACTACTACTAATATCTTCAATCTCATTTAGGCATGTTTCTTTGGCTATGGGGGGGGGGGATGAGTAAGGTTTTTTTCTGTATATAGGGTGTTAGTGTGGAATTGGAATTGTGGTAGATATGTATAGTTTAACTCCTGGAAACACTTCATTGATTTAATATAAAAATTAAAATACATTTTGTACATTAAAATTTTTAATAAGAAAATGTAACATATAGTTCTTTTAAATCAGAGCAAAATGTTAGTTCTTAAGTTCTGCAAATGTATTTCATTTAACTTTAACAAAATATATAATTGCTACAGCATGGCCTTTTTGTTTCACTCAACTTTCTAGTATTGTGAACATAACACCTGTATTTTTATAATTGCATAATTCTTGATTTACTCACCTAAGATTTCAGAACTTCACCTGGCCCAGGCCAAAGAAGAAGAAAATACTAAATCGGAGGGATCTGAAAATGCAATGTTTAGCAAAGTAGTGAACCCTGCCATCATAGCATCAACTCTACAGACCATCTGTGCTGTGGAGAGGGTGGACCCTAAAGATGCTGAGACGATTGCAATGACCACCCTTATACCTGCTCATCATCCATACATTGGTATGTATTCCTTAACCACACATCACAAGTTCCCCAACCGTTAAAAGCACATGCCTCATCAAACAGAATGATAAAGTGTCATGTATATTGCAAACTGATTATAGAATAGTATGAAAAGCATTAATAACATTTTAAAAAATAAGCTATTCTGGTTCTTTATTATCACGCATCTTGAAAGTCCAAAGCAAATTTGGCTATTTACAGTTGGCTGACATTGATTTGGTAAAACTTTTTTGTCTGATCCATTAAAGATTGGGGTGAGGGCCACAGACTAGAAGGAAGATTAAAATTAGCAAAAAAGTTACCTATGTACATTATGATTGCTTGTTTATTGTTGTTTTAGTTTTTGAAAAGTAATTACTAAAATGGTAAATATAATCCAATAATTCTTAAATCGCCAGTGTATGTGAGGAAAGACTTGTGGATCACTATCATCAAGGCCTTGAACCTAGACCCAGCAATATTTGTGACAAAATATGCCCAGGAATGTTTGGCCTTGTTGAAAACAGGGGACAGACTTTCAGAGGTAACTCCTATGTACATTTAATGTTTTTCAAATAACATTTCTGTAGCTTTTTATGTGAAAAGATATCATATTTGTAAAATATAACCCTATTTATGATGATTTGGGGTTGCAGGCTGAAGAGAATGCAGTGTCCACCCTAGCTCTGGTAAGCCCTAGGGTCATCGCACCAGAGCTTGTTACATATGTCAAAGATTTACTGGCCAATCCAGCCCTGGCGCTGGTCACCAATGATGATTATGGAATCTTCCTAACACCCGACGGTGAGCTTTATGACAAAGCCATCCTTGAAAGGTATTTGAAATTTATTGGTTATTTATTATAAAATAATTATATATTTCTTATTTAAATAATTATTATGAATTCAACCAGTTTATTTTAAAAGTGCAATAGTGTTGAGAGGTTGACTTATTTTGGTTCATAATATCCTTGACAAAAATCCTATCTTTGTCTTGAAATAATTCTTTGGTAAGGAACAAATGTAAAATGGGCATTTCTTACTAGCCTTTTAATAATAGCATTTGATTTTTTAAATAGTTTTTATGAATTGTTTGTTAATGTGAAATGTTAACTTTACAGTGATAAATGTCGAATTATCTGATGAGGTAAGTGATATCAATATTTTCTTTCATGACAGTGCCCTGAAAAGTGCAGCAGGAGATCAGAACATTAGAAGAGAAAACAAACTCTACTCCTATGCTGATCAGATGGCTGAGCTAGAGATGAGAAAGGTATGAGTAAGGAACTAAATAATAAAAATAAAATGTTGTACAACTTCTCCTCTACAAATGCTGATAAAAAAGAAACATTACAAGGTTGTTTTTTAGGGGAGAAAGATGCAAACTTGAATTAAATCAGATCGAAGTATGTAGGAATTATATATTATATCATATCCACATGTGTCTACTGAAATAGTTTCACCAACCCCTTTATCATTTAAACCATTTGACCTAAATTGTCATGTCATTCCCCCCCCCCTTTTTTTTTTCTCCCTCTTTATTAAATATGATGTCTTTTTAACATAACTTGTCCCCCTTAATTGTGATGTCATCCCTCCATTTAATTGTGATGTCATCCCTCCATTAAATTGTGATGTCATCCCTCCATTAAATTGTGATGTCATCCCTCCATTAAATTGTGATGTCATCCCTCCATTTAATTGTGATGTCATCCCTCCATTAAATTGTGATGTCATCCCTCCATTTAATTGTGATGTCATCCCTCCATTAAATTGTGATGTCATCCCTCCATTAAATTGTGATGTCATCCCTCCATTTAATTGTGATGTCATCCCTCCATTAAATTGTGATGTCATCCCTCCATTAAATTGTGATGTCATCCCTCCATTTAATTGTGATGTCATCCCTCCATTAAATTGTGATGTCATCCCTCCATTAAATTGTGATGTCATCCCTCCATTAAATTGTGATGTCATTCCTCCATTAAATTGTGATGTCATCCCTCCATTAAATTGTGATGTCATCCCTCCATTAAATTGTGATGTCATTCCTCCATTAAATTGTGATGTCATCCGTCCATTAAATTGTGATGTCATTCCTCCATTAAATTGTGATGTCATCCGTCCATTAAATTGTGATGTCATTCCTCCATTAAATTGTGATGTCATCCGTCCATTAAATTGTGATGTCATTCCTCCATTAAATTGTGATGTCATCCCTCCATTAAATTGTGATGTCATTCCTCCATTAAATTGTGATGTCATCCCTCCATTAAATTGTGATGTCATTCCTCCATTAAATTGTGATGTCATCCGTCCATTAAATTGTGATGTCATTAATCAGGATATAGAGAAGAAGAAAGGCAAAAAGCCCCAAGAGGCACCAAAGCTAACAAAGAAACAAGAAGAGCAACTTGCGGCTCAGAAACAGAAAGAAGCTGACATAAGACAAAAGCTTAGAGTGGTAAGGTGTATTTCACAATGCCTTGTTTTTACAAAGTGATAGGATAATGGATCCAGGGAATCTTCTGTGTTTTAAATGATTTTAAAACATTCTGTAAGAAAATAAAATCTTTAAAAGAAAACAGGGGTGGGGGGGGGGGTCTGTAAACTCCCAATTGAATGTGCCAAAATCCATAGGTTCAAAGTAATGTATTTATCTTGAATTATCAATGATGTGCAATAATTTTGTTCTCATATTCTCATGAAATTACAAGTAGAAATATACATTAATAAATGCCTCACATGTTGAAAATTATTTTTTTTACTCTGTCATTCTGTTAGACAGGAGACATGCATGTATTTCATCATAGAAGTTATGTTATCTTTGCATCCACAGTTAAACAGAACAGTCTTGTGCTCTTGCACAATCGTCGAGGCCCTACTGCGGGTAATCAACGATGAGATCTCCACCTACGTGAAGGATGTGTATGACTCCATTGTCCCATTGCTCAAGTCACCATTGGCATCACCGCCTTGCTGCAATCTGTTTGTCAGCATGGGCCGTGCAGCATTTGAGGAGAAGAGTTTAGGTATTACTGCCAGATTGATTTTATGTTGAAGGGTTTTGGTTTGCACCTTAGTGGTACATAGATGGTTGCACTTGGCTCATTGTGCTACATAGATGGTTTCTGTTGGCTCTTTGTGGTACATAGATGGTTTCTGTTTGCTCTTTGTGGTACACAAATGGTTTCTGTTGGCTCTTTGTTGTACACAGAAGGTTTCTGTTGGCTCTTTGTGGTTCATAGATGGTTTCTTTTGGCTCTTTGTTGTACACAAATGGTTTCTGTTGGCTCTTTGTGGTACATAGATGGTTTCTGTTGGCTCTTTGTTGTACACAAATGGTTTCTGTTGGCTCTTTGTGGTACATAGATGGTTTCTGTTTGCTCTTTGTGGTACACAGGTGGTTTCTGTTGGCTCTTTGTTGTACACAGAAGGTTTCTGTTGGCTCTTTGTGGTTCATAGATGGTTTCTTTTGGCTCTTTGTTGTACACAAATGGTTTCTATTGGCTCTTTGTGGTACACAGGTGGTTTCTGTTGGCTCTTTGTGGTACATAGATGGTTTCTGTTGGCTCTTTGTGGTACATAGATGGTTTCTTTTGGCTCTTTGTTGTACACAAATGGTTTCTGTTGGCTCTTTGTGGTACATAGATGGTTTCTGTTTGCTCTTTGTGGTACACAGGTGGTTTCTGTTGGCTCTTTGTTGTACACAGAAGGTTTCTGTTGGCTCTTTGTGGTTCATAGATGGTTTCTTTTGGCTCTTTGTTGTACACAAATGGTTTCTGTTGGCTCTTTGTGGTACACAGATGGTTTTTGTTGGCTCTTTGTGGTACATAGATGGTTGCACTTGGCTCATTGTGCTACATAGATGGTTTCTGTTGGCTCTTTGTGGACATAAATGGTTTCTATTGGCTCTTTGTGGTACAAGATGGTTTCTGCTGGCTCTTTGTGGTACACAGATGGTTTCTGTTGGCTCTTTGTTGTACACAGAAGGTTTCTGTTGGCTCTTTGTGGTACATAGATGGTTTCTTTTGGCTCTTTGTTGTACACAGATGGTTTCTGTTGGCTCTTTGTGGTATATAGATGGTTTCTGTTGGCTCTTTGTGGTACAAGAAGGTTTCTGTTGGCTCTTTGTGGTACGAGATAGTTTCTGTTTGCTCTTTGTGGTACACAGATGGTTTCTTTTGGCTCTTTGTGGTATAAGATGGTTTCTGTTGGCTCTTTGTGGTACAAGATGGTTTCTGTTGGCTCTTTGTGGTACACAGATGGTTTCTGTTGGCTCTTTGTGGTATATAGATGGTTTCTGTTGGCTCTTTGTGGTACAAGATGGTTTCTGTTGGCTCTTTGTGGTACACAGATGGTTGCAGTTGGCTCTTTGTGGTACATATATGGTTTCTGTTTGCTACTTAGTGGTACAGAGTTCCTAGTTTCATAGACGGAATAGATATGTTACAAAAAGGATTCCCTTATTGCAGCTCAGTTTCTCATTCGGGTGCCTGGTAATGTCTCAGCTATTTAATGATCTGTTCAGCTGGTCTTTCCACTGTCACAGTTAAACTTAA
Organism: Lymnaea stagnalis; assembly: GCA_964033795.1. Classification (NCBI taxonomy): domain Eukaryota; kingdom Metazoa; phylum Mollusca; class Gastropoda; family Lymnaeidae; genus Lymnaea; species Lymnaea stagnalis. The sequence goes on from CAXITT010000168.1 coordinate 410,001, forward strand.
CTTTATGTACATTAGCTGCAGGAGGCATTTCAGAATGTTATTTGTGTGCACAGTCATTTAGAATATAACCTACTTGTTTTTGGAAAGTTATGGGAGGCATCATTTTTTTGTCCTGGTGCACATTCCAATCATTTGCACCATTTACAAAATTTGAGTTCCTGGAAGATTTGATTTCTATGTAAGTTGTTTTGAAGACAACCTGTTACTGTATTCAAAGGTTTGCTTTTGGTCTTCACTTATCTTATTACCAATCATGTATCACTAATTGTGTATGGTAAAGAATGGAATAAATTATGGAGATGTTGTTACATACTGCAACACCAAACAAAGACATGAGATAAAAACAAGAATGTCAACATGTTTTATAATTTGTGGTGGTTTTTTATTGAATATGTTTGAAAATTTTTTTCTTTCAATTTTAATAATAAAAAATTATATTTTTAAAATCAAGAATAATACTTCTTTATTTAGAAAAAGCTCTGCAAAGTATAATTTAATTAATGCAATTTTAGGGAACCTTGTGGCCTACGCCACACTCCGCTTGTTACAGCCAGCGTATCCCTTGAACAGAGCTTGGCTTGAGGAGAAACAATTAACCCAAACGACCAGAACTGTTGAAAGGCTATACAAACTTGCTGTTGTTGAATCAGAAGATGTGGATGAGATGACCTTGGACTATGACAAGGTTGGTCATTTTGTTTGTAATTATGTGATTCTTGTGTTGGACTCATTGATCTCAAAAACAAAAACAATTTATTTATTAAAATTAATTTGTTGTTGTTCTAAATAAAAAAAAAACAACAACATTAATATAATACCATATTTTGTTATTCTAGATAATTTTTAAAGCTTGATGAGTTTTTGACAAGTGCAATTTTTGCATTGAATAATTTAGGTTAGAATTTCCTTTCATAATTGACTCCAATCCATGTAGTTTCTTCAGCTGAAATATGTCATAGTTGATATAACATAAGATACTAGTAAGCTGTGACCTCTATGTAAAAAAAACATTTAATTAGAACATCCCTACCTCCACAGGGTCCAGTTTCTAAATGTTTTTCTGGACCAACTTTCTGCTACATCTTCTATCTGCTCCGATCTGTGTTGGAAAATGGGGGACATGCCGTCAAAGGAAATGTCGTTGCATGCAGACAGAGCCTTAAACTTATTCAAGAACATGTCAAGATGAGGCGAACATCAAAGGATCCACTTTCTATAGATAAGGTAATGTCTGAGATCTGATAACCTACAGATGTGCTATTTAGTACATGATAAATCAAACTACGTAGGAAGGAACATAACTTAAAAATCTCAGGGAACCTATGGGTTGAATCATCTTTTTATGGACATCATAGCACTTGAAAGTTAATAAATCCTGATAAAAAGGAACTCTACACAACTACAAATTAAAGTTTATAAAGCAATGATTTTTAAATATATTTTTTAACATTTGAATTTGTTTAAAATTTTTAATTTGTTAACATTGGAATTTAATTTGGATCTCAACTTATTATGAAATCTATCAAATAAAAAATAATGTTCACAGTCAGCATGAATGTTTTTAATGATGATATTGTCTACAGTTTGACCCAGACCTCCTGCCTAGACAACAGCTGCTTGAAGTGTGCCTGACGGTTGTAGGTACCTTCCCACAAGAGCTGCAACAGCTGGCCAATGACACATTGATTGAGATAGCCAGATCTGCCAATGGTGATACTGGAGCTACAGATGCTACACCTGGAGAGGTAGAGGTCTTGCTGAAGGCACTGCAAGCGCCCAGTGCAGCTGTAAGAGATATTGCTCTACAGGTATGTTTCTTGTGAGAAGATGTCTGCATTTATAATACTATATTTCAGTAATGAATAACCCCACAATAAAGCTAAATAAGGTGAAAAACCAATGGTGGTTGAAACCTTGCTTACATTTTATTGTGCTGGAACACAAATACTGAGAGAATCACTAGTTAATTTTACCAAGAAGTAATATTAATCTAATCTACTTCAGGAATAAAATTCGGTTCATGATTCCCTTCCTAGAGCACCCCTCAAGCCCGGATAGCGGCTACTTGTAGGCCGCTAAGCAGCACACTTGAAGCATCCCCTCCTGCTGAGTTAGCCCCTGCCCGCGACTCTACCGCAACCAATTGGCACTTCTGTTACAAACATATTCTTACTTAATAGGTTCATTGGCTTCGTTGTCTAGGGGTTTATTATATACACTTGACAACTATAATTCTTAGATGAAATATCTTTATTAATCAACTAATTCTTCAACTGCCGTTACTGTAATCAAAGAACAACACTCCACAACCAAATCTACAATAATAATACGTCGTATCCCTTTCCACACAATACGTCACAAGATACTAAGAATAATAGATAAAACAACACACATAATCTCAAACCAACACGCAATCACACTTTACACTCAAATCCCTAACAACTTCATTTCCGTCAAATGGCAAATTAGTATTCATGGTCCCTAACCTGTTTCTGCTGGATCTTTTTTCCAACTTTAGATAAAACTATAGTTGGTTTTAGCTTTGGGCAGATACTATGCATGACCTTTGTCTGAGCACGCAGGTCCTGTGCATGGAGCTGATGTTCCCCAGGTAGCGCTAGGAAGTCGACGGCAACTCCTCCTATCGCAGTCATGCCACTGCAGACTTGTTGACTGAGTTGTGAAGGGGTGGGGATAATATTAATAGACATTTCCATTGTGTAAATCAGGTAAGAGTCACAAACATTTGAGTCATGAAACAAAAACTTGCAATAATTTTTTTCTATTGATATGCTATTTTACAGTGTTTGTCTGAATTGAATGCAATTTTGCCACCCATGGAGGAAAATTATGAGCTGGGTCTGTCCATTGCCAAACACTTATGGATAGCGTGCAATGATACAGAGGAACCCATTCAACAGCTGGCCATTAGGTAGCATCTTCTATTATTCAAAGTATTCTTATACATTTTTTGTAACATTAATTATTGCAAATAATTTTTTTATTAATTTAATTCTTACAAATTCTTAATGTCTTGTTCAGTTTGTCTTTTTTTAAAATTATTATTTTTGTGCATTGCATGAAATAAGTGTAAATTTTGAGTGACATGTAATTCAAATCTTTAATAGTTTGAGGGAGGAGCTGGCCCTTGAGGAGCCATGTGAGGAACTCTGCAGTGCCATCGTCCTTGACACCATCCATGACCAGGAAGTCGTCCGACATGGAGCCTCCATTGCACTAGCGCAAGTGTTGGAGAGACATCCCTCAAACATCCCAGTCATCCTCAAAACTCTGCTTGACCAGTATGACACTAAGCTTTATGTAAGTTCCCTTCCAAGTTATGTGTATTACAAATCACAAAACTGAGTAGAATATAAAAATTTAAAAAACACAGATGCATTAAGATAGTCGTCTGCATTAAGATAGTCGTCTGCATTAAGATAGTCGTCTGCATTAAGATAGTCGTCTGCATTAAGATGGTTGTCTGCATTAAGATGGTTGTCTGCATTAAGATGGTCGTCTGCATTAAGATAGTTGTCTGCATTAAGATAGTTGTCTGCATTAAGATAGTTGTCTGCAATTTATAAACGTTCTAGCTGAAAGTTTTTGTTATAAAATAAGCCATTTGGTTTATCCTGTTAGTTGAAACTGCTTTTATCCCCTAACTTTGATCATGGAAAAAGCCAACTAGAAACCTTAGCAGAGTACCATCCTCTTTTCACATCATTTTTAACTGGCGCCACAGCCAGTGCTTACAAAAATTTGGTAGAACATTTGATAAAAATCATTCGACTGTCAAGAGAGATTATTGCATGGTTTGAATTAATTTGCAGTATAAACATGTTAAGAAAAAATTATTAAATAGGGATCAGGTTTTGTGTGCTTATTAATCCAAGTTATTATTTGTGTTTTCCCATCTCCTTTTTGCAGCTACCACCCCCAAAAGTAGATGAGTTTGGTCGACAAGTTGAAGAACAGCCCCCGGACATGTGGCCGTCACGTTATGGTGTTGCGTTGGCACTGAAGCAGATCTCCCCACTGCTTACTGAGAGTCAGATCCCTTCTCTCTTCTCATTTTTTGTGCCCAAAGCTCTCAGCGACAGATCGGCTGAAGTGAGGTCAGGCATGAGAGATGCAGCTTTGTCCGCCATACAATCTCATGGCAAGGTAATCATCATCTAAGAGATCATTCCCATGTTTAAAGCACATGCTTTAAAAGGAAAAACAAAATACCCTTATCCTGATAACTAGAATGACAGCTAATGATACCTGTTATGTAAAATGGTCATTAAAAATGCAATTAAACATTTATTGATTTTGCATAAAGGGAAATTTATATAAATGAGTGTGCTTCCTATTTCCGTTTCTATCAATGTGTAAACTTGTTTTTATCAGGGCTTGCTTTTAATCAGGAGTGAAAGTTGTGTAATGTTTGGACTACCATTATGTCTGATTCTGGAGAAGGAAGTGAATGGAAAAAAAATTACATTTTTAAGAAAAGTACCTATAACTTGATATTTTCTGAAAGGGTGTAGATTTAGTGTCTACAAAAACTGATGTGATAATAGATTGAACGAAATGTTCAGATTGAATGCAGAAGTTGAGTAGTAAAATTTTACTCATGGTGTCAAGGTCAATATATAACCTTACATAATATAAAAAATAATTATTTTTCAAACCATTTGATTCCTTATCCAGTGTACTTCCAGAAAACACAAATATGTGTAGGTCTCTTATTCAATTGTTATGGGATTTAGTTATTTTAGACGAGCGTGTTGAAATGCTAGAAACGGCTTGACGCCATAGAGAAAATGCACTTGACAGTTATGGGGTTAATTATAAAACCACTAGAATCAAATTTAATTAGCAAAATAAAATTTTGAAAATACGTGTGTCTCTTTTAATATGGTTGACTTTGTACAGCGCTTCGAGCCTTTGGAGATGAAGCATGATTTTCAAATAAACTTTATTATTATTATTAAAGATTATTCACCCTCATGGTAAATTTATCCTTAAACTTTTTTAATTCCCATTTTTTAAAATTTTTCATTCCAGGAAAATGTCAATATCCTTCTGCCAATGTTTGAAAAGTTTCTGATCTCAGCCCCAGATACGGCCAACTATGATCCAGTTAGGCAGAGTATTGTTATTTTGATGGGTAACCTGGCAAGACACTTGGATTCTGACAACCCTAAAGTCAAACCTATTGTTGCGCAGCTTATTGCGGCATTGTCTACCCCTTCACAAGAGGTGAGATCTCATGTATTTTATGCCCTCGATACTGTTTACTGAATGATATTTTCAATTTGGTTAGTCAATGGCATGGATAATTCTAAAGCTGTCCCTTGCCTAACAGGCTTTTAAATAGTTTTTATAGTTGATTAACAAAGTGATATGTGTCAAACACAATTCGCTATTTGTTTGTTAATTCTGTATTTCAAAACATTTTAAATGTGTAATAAAAAGCCTTGAATAGGTTGTGGGGATCAAATTGACTCTCACACAAAGAGAGAGAGAGAGGGAGGGTGTGTCTGAATATGTACCAGGGTTACAATGAAACTAGTTGGGATGATTTATTGTGCATGATAAATATATGGAGAGTAGACAAACAAGAACGCATGATTGGGAATTTCGGCCTTAACTGACTTCTAAAGCCCTTGGTTACGTTTTATCATTTCGAGTTTATGTAATATCTGCTACCTTTAAACAAAAATCTCATTGAAACATAAATGAAACATTTAATAACAATATTTTAACTTGGTTGTAGGAAATGTAAAAATGGGCTACCAGTTAAATGGTCTTCCAAATATAAGACACACTTATGAAGGATATAAATAACTCTTTTTGCTTCTCCGTTAATGGTGATGCAATGATCAATTAACTTTGAAAAAAAAGGGGGGGGGGGAGGTGTCATTAGCCTGAGATGATGGCTGTGGTGCTGGGCTAGAATGTAACATTTGTCAAAATCCACCAGAGAAAAATTGCCTTATGTAATTGCCTTATGTAATTGCCTTATGTAATTGCCTTGTGTTGCTGACCCTTCTTGTGTTCTATTTGTGTAAGGTTCAAGAGGCTGTGGCAAACTGTTTGCCAGCTTTGGTGCCCTCCATTAAAGCAGATGCCCAAGGCCTTGTAGCTAAACTTTTAAAACATCTGCTGGACTCTGAAAACTACGGGGAACGAAAGGGCGCCGCGTACGGCCTGGCGGGACTCATTAAAGGCATGGGTATATTAGCTTTGAAACAGCAAAATGTCATGGACACACTGACAGAAGCCATTCAGGACAAGAAAAATCCAAGGAAACGAGAAGGTATAATGAGCTTAACATTTCAATTTGACCTTACAGAGAAAGAAAGATTCAGTTCAATACAAATGAAAGGAGATCAAGGAGCTAGTAAACTTTATAGCTGGGTGGAACACCCTGATTCTTGAAGTAACTCAATAACAGCAAGAAATCAATTGTGATCATATTTGAATGACTATTTACGAAGTAATTATTGCTTTTATATAGGTATCCTAATTCATTTAGCTGGTTGTCTTCATTCCAAATCAGAGGTGTTCAATCTTTATGCTCCCGCAAACACCAAACAGATACACTGTTCAAGAATTAAAAAAATTATCAGCTGTGTCATTATGTAGCAGCATCCAAGCAAATTATTTCTTACTAGATTAGATTTGGTTAGATTCATAATATATGTATCGTCTTACTTCAAATGACCAAATGCCAACATTCCTGAATTAAAATATTTATATTATATAGATGATGTTATGAACATTGCATGGTAAATAAAGGTCACTGTTTATTGCTGTACTTGTGATCACCATTTAGGTGCTCTCCTGGTTTATTGCTGTACTTGTCATCACCCTTTAGGTGCTCTCCTTGTTTATTGCTGTACTTGTCATCACCCTATAGGTATTCTCCTGGTTTATTGCTGTACTTGTCATCACCCTATAGGTATTCTCCTTGTTTATTGCTGTACTTGTCATCACCCTATAGGTATTCTCCTTGTTTATTGCTGTACTTGTCATCACCATTTAGGTGCTCTCCTTGTTTATTGCACTACTTGTCATCACCCTTTAGGTGCTCTCCTTGTTTATTGCACTACTTGTCATCACCCTTTAGGTGCTCTCCTTGTTTATTGCACTACTTGTCATCACCCTTTAGGTGCTCTCCTTGTTTATTGCACTACTTGTCATCACCCTTTAGGTGCTCTCCTTGTTTATTGCACTACTTGTCATCACCCTTTAGGTGCTCTCCTTGTTTATTGCACTACTTGTCATCACCCTTTAGGTGCTCTCCTTGTTTATTGCACTACTTGTCATCTCCCTTTAGGTGCTCTCCTTGTTTATTGCACTACTTGTCATCACCCTTTAGGTGCTCTCCTTGTTTATTGCACTATTTGTCATCACCCTTTAGGTGCTCTCCTTGTTTATTGCACTATTTGTCATCACCCTTTAGGTGCTCTCCTTGTTTATTGCACTACTTATCATCACCCTTTAGGTGCTCTCCTTGTTTATTGCTGTACTTGTCATCACCCTTTAGGTGCTCTCCTTGCATTTGAGATGTTGTGCAACATGTTGGGTAGACTGTTTGAGCCTTACATAGTTCATATAATCCAGCACCTACTCTTGTGTTTTGGGGACAGCAACCAGTATGTCAGACAGGTCAGTGCACTTACACCTAATCGTCTGAAGATTTATGTAAATTTTCAGTTGATTATTTGGTTCTTACTTTACTTAACTTAAGAAGTAATTTTTGGACATTATATTTTAAATGTTTAGACATGGAATGAACAGGTCACAGATTTATTGAATGTTTAAAACATTGTATTCATCTGAATTACCTTATTAGTTCATTGGATAACACAACAGTTCATTTTTTTTGGTGACATACAAAAAATGTATGGTTTACTAATAATTAATACATTTGTTTACATAATCAGTCAACCATATTTGTTACATAATCGGTAGATTTTTTGGGTTACATCATCGGTACATTGTCTGGGTTACATAATCCTTAACATGGAGAACTATGTAATTAAAAAATCTTATAAAACGCTTTAGAGAAGATCCTTGGCTTTAATCTGTGACAGAAAGAATGTCTAAAAAAAATTGCCTTGTTTTTTAATCACTCCTTTACCACCCAAAACACTGCCTGTCATAATTACCTTTGAGACTGGTGTCAAAGTATGTAATCTTCACCTATCCACCTTTTTTTTTTAGATATGTGGGGACTGACCTATTTCATTTATCCCATGACTATTCAGGCAGCTGACGACTGTGCAAAGTCAGTTATGAGGAACCTCAGTGCTCATGGAGTAAAGCTTGTCTTGCCGTCGTTGCTGAAAGGTTTAGAGGAAGACGCATGGAGAACAAAAGCAGGTCATTGGTGGAAACATTACAAGTCTGGAGATAGTTTAAATAAATAGTGGAACAAGATATTGTTTAGGCTTAACAATAAAAGACAAGACAATTAAGCGGACATTTCGGGCCAGGTGCTTTCTACAGCAGACAGTACAACAAACAGATAAATTTAAATTTAAAAAATAAAATAATGGTTTCAAAGATGTCTGTAAAGTCCATGTAGCTAAATGTTGAGAGATTTTAAACAAACTCCTTCTATAATGAGTTCTTTCATTTGAAATAATTATAATAAAAGTCCGATATGATTATATTTTAGGTTCCCTTGAGTTTATTTTGTATGCTTAAAATATCTTCTTATATAATTAAAGATTAGGTTCCCTGCAGATGATTTGTTATTATTACAATAAAGTCTGATATGATTATATTTTAGGCTCTGTGGAGTTGCTGGGAGCCATGGCTTTCTGTGCACCAAAGCAGCTATCTGCCTGCTTACCCAGCATTGTTCCCAAGCTCACCGAAGTCTTGACAGATTCTCACCTCAAGGTACAGAAGGCTGGATCACAAGCTTTGATGCAGATTGGCTCTGTTATCAGAAACCCTGAAATTCAAGGTAGTAGGAGGGTTTATTTGTATATCAGTCATGAGGAAATAAAATAAAATGCTGTCCATGGTAAAACATCAATTTATTCAAAAATGTTAAAATACAAGATTTCTCATAATTATTTTATTTTTGGAAATGGGTTTCAATTAAACCTTTTTGAAAACATCACTTTTAACATTATATTTTAAGCTTTAATTGTGATTAGACAAAATAAAAAATTTAATGTTTCTGCTACGGCCTTATCAATCAGTACATCAAAATACATTAATAAAATTATAAATTATGTTGACCAAATGTATAAATATCCTAGCTATACTTAAAAAATAAAACAATAAGAATGGGCACTTGTGCCTGACAAAAACAAAGATCATAAGAATGGAAAGAAATTGAGTTGTACAATATAAACTTTAACTTTAATGAAATTTTGGTACTAAAATCCATTCCGAATACAATTGACTATGTTGAATCTGTACTTTACAGCTATCGTTCCCAACCTGCTGGAAGCCCTTCAAGAGCCAACAAGGAAAACCACAACATGCCTAGAAAAACTGCTTCTTACAAAGTTTGTTCATTTTGTCGATGCCCCATCACTGGCTCTTATTATGCCGGTCATCCAGCGAGCATTCCAGGACCGGACAACAGACACACGAAAAATGGCCGCTCAGATCATGGGAAACATGTATTCTTTAACAGATCAAAAAGTTTGTATAATATGTGTCTCAGCATCTGATCATTTTGTCACCTTCTATCTATCTAAACGTTAAGTCCCTATGCATTGGATCATTTTGTCACCTTCTATCTATCTAAACGTTAAGTTCCTATGCATCTGATCATTTTTTTTTACCTTGAAACCTTAAAATAAAATATTATTCAATTTTGAATCATGACCTATTTTTAAATCCTATATATTAAAAATTTCAGCATGCAGTTTTTAAAAAAAAATTATTTACTTGGAGTTTTTTTGTTTCTTTGTGTCAAAATCTTCAGAAGGCTAATTGACCCACTTCCAATCATCCTATCAAACCCAACTGAAACTTGGCACATAGACTTGTTGCCAATGACAACACATTCTTTCCAATTTTTTGCCCCAACCCCCAAAATTAGTTTTTCTTGTTTTTTTATGGGGAAGATGCATGAAATAGTATTTTTTTCAATGGGTTCTTGTTTTAGTGTGGAGATTGTGTAGCTAATGCATGTCATTTGTATTTGTGATGTATTTGTGTTTAAATATATCTTTAGTCTATTGGCTTTTGCAAAACCACTAAAAATCCATTGCTACAATCAGATAAATGATCACATACAATTAAATAAATGTAAACAAAAGGATTTACAGGAAAAAACCTTGTTTTTAGGGGCTGTTTAATTAAACATGAACTTGCCGTTCACATCATCTCTACTTCATCAAGTTATTTGCCTATAAATTAAAAGCAAATGGTGTGTTTTGCTTTTTTGATAGTTAAAGAATAACGCTTATTTAATGTTCATTAAACAGACAATTTAAAATAGCTTAAACTTCCTATAAAGTCGATTCAATTGAATTGTTCCCTCTGTGTAGGTTAAGATCAGTTATGTTACATTAGTCAAAGAGTGATCTTTTGTTGTTAGATATAACAGCAGATTTTACATTCTTTCTGAATATACTTCCTGGAATATGCAAGTCATGTTAAGATTTGACATACTTAGTTGTTTCAATAAGCTTTGTGTGAAATAGTCTAGACACTTGTGTAAAAAAAAACAACTCTAAAACTGTTTAAAGCACACTTGTAAGAGATATTCTAAAGTCATTACAAATACAATTGACTAAAATGTTCTGCTTTTTCCATCTTCAGGATCTATCCCCTTACTTGCCATCGGTCATTCCGGGCCTGAAGCAGTGTTTACTTGACCCGGTACCTGAGGTCAGGACCGTGTCGGCTCGAGCTTTAGGTGCCATGGTGAGGGGGATGGGTGAGAACACATACCAAGATCTGCTCCCGTGGCTCATGGAGAAGTTGGTCTCGGAGCAGAGCTCGGTGGACAGGTCGGGTGCCGCCCAAGGTTAGTGCTGACAATGTGATGACTGCTTGTATCATCAATTTTTTACAAAATCTATCTGGTTGGCCATCAAAATATTAAATACTTCAGAACATAGATTATCCAAACTGATTGCGTTTTGGGTCGGATAACCTATTACTTTTTGACATAACATAACTCTTCCATAAAAAGTTGTGTTAAAGAAATGGGTGCATAGAATACAATATATTCTTACCTTATACAAGTATGTTGATACAGTGCATTTGTACATATATCATTTGTTTCATATTTGATTGTGCAACAGTGGTCAGAATTTTTTTTCTGGTATTTGTAGTGTGTATGCATGCAATGCTCCATACTTGAACTTTGCCTAGGATAATAATACACATTTTTGGAAAATGAAATGCCTTGTGCTGCCAATATAATTGTCTTAAGATAGGATTTCTTGAAGAATCTACTTAACTATTTTTGCTTGTCAATATGTGTTTTGTAAATTCCAGACTTGATTTAAAATGTTTCCTTCAGGTCTTAGTGAGGTCATTGGAGGCATGGGTGAGGACAAATTAAAGAAATTGATGGGAGACATAATTCAGACAGCTGAGAGATCAGATCTCATGCCCCACGTCAGGGACGGATATATCATGACCTACATATACCTGCCTTCAGTGTTTGGGTCCACATTTGTGCAGTACGTTGGTCCAATTCTGCCTTCAATATTGCAGGTTAGTCTGTCTTTACAATTTTTTCAATGAACCAAAAGAATATTTGATATTTTAGATACAATTTTTCTCTTGTAAAGGCAGCATTGAAAAATTAATCAAAATAAACTCTTCTTCATTGCATTTATTTGACACATTCCCTCATGCCCATACCCGACCCCAAAAATACAAGAAATGGCCTTGAAAGCATAAAAATTTGATAACGTTTCACATGCGAACAGTACATTTACAACTTACACGTAACGCATAAAACCTGATAAGACATCCAAACGACAATGCCATGTCACCTCTTGCATTGCCCAGCAATCCATGACTTACACCTTAACTGCCCACCAAAGATACCAGACCACTCCCAACACTTTATATACAAACAAAGAACATCTGCAGAGTTTGTAAATCCCTCACCGTGGCCTCAGGCTAAACAGCACATGCTACAAAGGGAATGCCGCCAATGGCCACTGAATGATGATTTTCATGATGATGTATTTATTTGCGTTTGGTTATCCCATAACACAGCGCATTGATTATATCTGACCTCTCTGTGTTTGCACACCAGGCTCTTGCTGATGAAAATGAGTTTGTTCGTGATACGGCCCTCCGTGCTGGCAAGCGTATCATCAACCAGTATGCAGAAACAGCTGTGGAGCTTCTGCTACCAGAGTTGGAGAGAGGTCTGTTTGATGACAACTGGAGGATCAGGAACAGTTCTGTGCAGCTGCTCGGTGATCTCTTGTACAAGGTGTCTGGTAGGTGCCCATCGCTGGTTCATTTCAATTCAGTGGTTCTCAACCTCTTTCTGCTCATGGTCTAATTTAACATTTTTTAAAAACTTCTGTTTGCCCCTTCCTTGAAGTTAGTATAGAAATATTGCAATTTTTTTTATACATTCTTTTTTTTTCCCAAAAATTTTTCATTCCCCACAAAAATATGACCTACTTTGAGACCCACTGGTTTTATTAAGTTATTTCATAAATGTATAAATGTTGTATACATTTTGACGGTTTCAATATTTTAATGAAAGAAGGGACAAGTTCTACTGTGAATCTGCACGCAAGGGAAATTTAAAAAATGAATTTTTGATAACCTTCTGCCCATTTGTTGGAGATAAAAGATTAATAAAAGAGAATACAAAATTATTTAAAAAATAAGAAAATGCTTATTTTTATCTAGCCTTAAGTTGTTTTTAGACCTTCTGTTACCATACTTACAAGAATTTTTATAGTTCTGAAAACTTACTCTCCCAGGCGTGTCAGGAAAAATGACAACAGAAACAGCAGATGAAGATGATAACTTTGGTACAGAGACTTCCTACCAGGTAAAGTTGATACAAGAAAAATTTGTTTGGGTTGATAAAATGGTATTTATTAAATTAAAAAATAACTTTTTTTATTTAAATCAAATCCAGAATGCAAAATATTAGTACTAAAACAGCAAGAAACAAGTTATGTGAGTTTACATATCTAAAGATGTACCTTTATTTTTCTCAATTATACAGGCCATAATGAGGGCACTGGGCAGTGAACGTAGGAACAGGGTGTTGTCAGGTTTGTATATGGGTCGCTCAGACACAGCACTGATGGTCCGACAAAATGCTCTTCATGTCTGGAAGATCATAGTGGCCAACACGCCCCGAACACTGAGGGAGATTTTACCCACATTGTTTCAACTGTTACTTGGTTGCCTTGCTAGCACCAGCCATGATAAAAGAACCGTAAGTCATTTTAGCCAAGTTTCATTGTAGTTTTCACCATAATCTTTTAGTTTATAACATCCCTTTTCTTAGATTTAAACACGTGTTTTGTTGCAAAACATAAGGATCCATCTTTTTTTTTTTCTTGTGTTCAACCTAAATTTAAGTGTTTTATTTTTTTAATTGTTAATATATTTTTAAAACTAATATAAAAAGGTTAGTGTCAGAAAGCAAAGTAATGCATGGATATTTTTTTTTTGTAGAAAACCAAATACATAAAATGTTCAAGGGAATTTCTTGAGGCCAATATGTTACAATTAGAAATAATTTCTTAATCCTTTTACAAACCTTTTTCTTAACAAATAATTTATGCTCAAGGTTGCTGCCCGTACTCTGGGTGATCTTGTGCGTAAATAACAAATAATTTATTCTCAAGGTTGCTGCCCGTACTCTGGGTGATCTTGTGCGTAAATAACAAATAATTTATTCTCAAGGTTGCTGCCCGTACTCTGGGTGATCTTGTGCGTAAGCTTGGTGAAAGAGTTCTGCCAGAAATCATTCCTATCCTTGAGAGTGGCCTGGATTCAACAGAAGCTGACCAACGCCAGGGAGTTTGCATTGGGTTGTCTGAAATCATGGCTTCCACCAGCAAAGATCATGTAAGTTTATTTTGATCTCTTGCATAAAACAGTTCTGGGCTACCCATGGCAATGCTGTGGCAGCCTTATCTCCACTGTTGTTGTATATTCAGGTATCTAGGGATTAACTGGATAGACATTTTCACTGCTCCAAGTTTTCTTTACTGCCATTTGCCAAATCTGGGTGCAAATCCAAGTAAAGTATTATTTGTTCCATATACAAAGCTACAATGGATGAAACTTCAGTAGATTATCGCCCATAAAGATATTGATGTTTAATGCAATGTCCATGTATACTGCAATCTGTTAATCTAATAATACTACAACAAGAAGTAGCAAAATAAATCTTTATTTAAAAATAAAAATGTCAAAATCTTTTCAATTACTATAATATTTAAAATGAATTTTGGTCGTACTGATACAACTATTTTAGCAGAGCTGCTAAAATTATTGGTTAAAAGCTCAGATACTGTGTGAGCTCGGTCCCTAAATGGTTTCATAGGTATTAGTATATTTCATTTACCGGTAATGAAAAATTACTTACACTGGCTTATGATGCTGACCCCCAATTTTAATACTTTATAGCTCCATAATATAAGATAAGATTCCTTATGGATCCAAATAAATGGAAATGTTGTTTGATTACATTGTATATTTTCATTTTCAGCATATAAAATAAATAACTACAAATTATTTTAACCAAGACATTTTACAATGATAACAATTTAAACACAAGACATCTAAAGTATTTCTTTAGCGTAGAAATCAGCCATCAATGAACTCTCTTATTGACAATAACGACTTAATTAGTGATCATTAGTAACCAGATGGATTTGTACAGACTAGGAACAGAATTTGTATATCTTTCGGTCCTAACTTTTAAGAGTTTAGCGCAAAGAGTTAAAAAAACAACCACCACCACCACCTTCAATCCACATGATTAATCAGACACAAACAATTTGCGTAAATAAACCAATATAAAGTCAGCTTTAATAATGATCATACAGAATACAAATGTAGACGTTACGGCAAATGCCTTCATCAGTACAAAAAACAAACAAAAAAACTTCATTTAAGGATAAATTAAATTTGTTGTTCGTCAGTCGGGAGTGGACCATGACCACTTTAAGCATCAAATTTGTGCTAGTTCTGTCTGTGGGTAAGCAGATGACTAATGAGGCAGATTCCGGGACAAAATTTACATAATATATATAGAGATATTTTTATTTCAAAGTTTTCATTTATCCATTTAAAAATTATGTAAACTTGTTAAAATGCATGCGCAGCTAAGGGAGATTATTCATAATTATGTTATTTTTATAAAGTTTTTTTTTTCCATGTGCTTTGCTGGTGAACTCTAATCCACAACTTTGAAATTGAAGTAATTTAGACTGAACCGGCACAAATTTTAATGTGCTAGTTTATTAAATCTCTTTAATTTTCCAACAAATATTCTGATTTCCATTGTTAGTTTTTGCAGTGGCGGGGGCCAAATGTCTAATGCAATTACCAGTTGTTCCCTACAGCGATCTGTATGCTAACAGACTTATCCCCACTTTTGTTCTCTACCAAGGTATCTGTGTATGCTGACAGTCTCATCCCCACTGTTCGTCGTGCACTCATCGATCCCCTATCTGACGTTCGTGCTGCTGCAGCCCACACCTTTGACAACCTCCATCATAACATAGGACAGAGAGCTTTGGATGAAATTTTGCCAGACTTGCTTAAAAAACTTGTAAGTGTAACCTGGACATTTAACCTTATTCACTGTAACACCTTGTCTTGCTTTGATTTAATAAGAGATTTCAAGTACTCTAATCACTTTCTACTTAAGATGGTGCAATTCACTTAAATGATGGGTACCTTAAACTGTACAAAACATGTTGGTTTGGTTTAAAGTATAGGAGAAAGTCATCTCATGATTTTTCTATCTACAGAATGAACCTAAGATATCTGAAAGAGCACTTGATGGTTTGAAGCAGGTTATGGCTGTTAAAAGTCGTGTGGTATTGCCTTATCTTGTTCCTCAGGTAACCTAGGGAAGAAAATTGGGGGATGGAAAAAGCCACTTTTTTAACAAAATTATTTATTCTTACAGTTTATTTTGAATAACTAAATGATACATAAAGTTGTTTTTTTAAATACTGATGTGTTTCATTCATAAATGACTTAATAAAATTTGGATTTAGATTACAATAAAGAAAGAAATGTTGAATGACAGCTTTCATTCGCAAGAACTTAAATAGTGTTGCATAAATTTTGTCTCCAGCTGACTGCCTCACCAGTTAATACTCAGGCGTTGTCCTTGCTTTCGTCCGTTGCTGGTGAAGCCCTTACCAAGCATTTGGGCAAGATTCTCCCTGCCTTGATGTCTTCACTCAGTGGACGAATTGGAAAACCAGAAGAGGAACAGGTCAGTTAGTTCAGGGCTAATTTGGTCAGTTTTTTTGGTAAAAATTAGAAGACTATCTATATCCTGGCTAACCATAAATTTTAAGCTCGAAACAGGGATCAATGGAAGTATCACACACGAAACATGCGAGGTTGGGTATTAGAGTGCTGGAGAGACCAGGCCTACGCCTCCCACCAGCTAGCTAGACTCAAAGATTGCTAGAGAGACCAGGCCTACACTTCCCACCAGCTAGCTAGACTCAAAGAGTGCTGGAGAGACCAGGCCTACACTTCCCACCAGCTAGCTAGACTCAAAGAGTGCTAGAGAGACCAGGCCCACACTTCCCACCAGCTAGCTAGACTCAAAGAGTGCTGGAGAGACCAGGCCTACACTTCCCACCAGCTAGCTAGACTCAAAGAGTGCTGGAGAGACCAGGCCTACACTTCCCACCAGCTAGCTAGACTCAAAGAGTGCTGGAGAGACCAGGCCTACACTTCCCACCAGCTAGCAAGACTCAAAGAGTGCTAGAGAGACCAGGCCCACACTTCCCACCAGCTAGCTAGACTCAAAGAGTGCTAGAGAGACCAGGCCTACACTTCCCACCAGCTAGCTAGACTCAAAGAGTGCTAGAGAGACCAGGCCCACACTTCCCACCAGCTAGCTAGACTCAAAGAGTGCTGGAGAGACCAGGCCTACACTTCCCACCAGCTAGCTAGACTCAAAGAGTGCTAGAGAGACAAGGCCTACACTTCCCACCAGCTAGCTAGACTCAAAGAGTGCTTGACACTTACACAAGTGTGTAAGAAATGTTGTGGATAAACAGTGACATAGAACAAAATACATTTCTACCAGGCTTCATTTATAAAATAATTGATTAAATCAATTTGAGGAAACATCAGAGATACACACACACCTACCTTTCAAATTAAATTATTGTAACAAAAAACCAGCAGCTTATGGTCACCAATAGCCATATCAAATGCGTTATCGGGGACGCAATAAGTGTAACAAGCTCCCTTAAAACATCCTAACCACTGAACTTGAGGAATTCTGGAAGAGAAACAAGAAATCAGCTCAGCAGTTAACTTTGCAAACTGAATTAAGTTCATCAAAAAAATATTGTGAAGTGATGGTAGAGTAGTCTGAATTGAGTTATGGTGCAACTTATCACCACCTTGCACATCGAACTTAGATTGGCTAGTCATGGACTCTTTCAAGTAAAGCAGGAGCCTTTAGCATCTGCCTCCTTTTAAGGGAATGGCATCTCATGCTGTATTTGGAACCTGCCCACACCTTGTTTTCTAGTGAGCCACCCCAGAGTTAGTTGGGACACCTGCTTGATGTTTGATTGACCTTTGTCTCAGACCTTCCCAAGGGACAATTTTGGCAACTATGTGCCTGTATGTTGCCCTTTCATGCAAGCATTACCATCACCTCATGGCAGTAGAAGTGACTCTCAACTCTAAATAGTGGTTTATGCTGTAAATTTACAAAGTAAAATTTTTAAGAAAAATTTTTAAATAAATTGGTTAAGTGGTTATTAAACATATCATGTCAATAATTTCAACGATTTAAATGAAATTGTGCTGTACAAATGTATTCTGGTTCATTTTATATCAGATTTTAAAATCTTTTTAGATGAACCTTTTTTATAAATGGGACTTGGACACCCTTAACACTCTTGTGGGAGTTGTCCCCCTTTCATTAGCCATTTTTATCTCCCTTGTAATATAAACTGTAACCGTGAATGCTTGGATTAAAAAGAAAACACATTTTATTCAAATTATTTCATAATAATTTTGCATTTAAGATAAATCTGTTTCTGTTTGGGTATATTTTTTATTTAATTTTTTTTAGGAGTTAGAATACTGCAAATCTGTTGTACTGTCTGTAGAAGATGACTTGGGTATACGCACCATCATGGAGGACCTCCTCTCTGTAATCACCCACAATTCTGATGCACCTGTGTGCACAGCTGCTGTGCTCATTCTAAACATGTTCTGTGCCAATACCTCAGCCAACGTCACAGAATACTTGCCACATCTGTTCCGTGGCTTGATTGGTCTGTTTGTTCGCACCGATGAACGCTTACTCTTGGCAGCCTGGAACTGCTTGGATGCCATAACAAAGGTAGATTTAACTGATTGTATTAACTTTAATCATGATGGCTCGTTGGGTCTTAATGATCTAGTCACAAATAGGTGAATTTGTCTGAGTTCAATATCATTTAGTTACACCACAAAGCTCAGTTGCTAAAAGATATTACATTTTTCAAAGACTTTTCTGTTGCCTGATGTAAATTAACTTTGGTAAAACATGTAACCAATTAATGATAGTTGGCCTTTTGTGACAGGGAATGCTTGAGATGACCGACCATTGTCCTGCACACAGGCTGCCATAAGTGCATTATTGTTACTAGATAATCTTTTATTCTGTAAACAGAAAATTGATTTGACTGAAACAGAGGAGCATATTGCAAGTGTAAGACAAGCCCTTAAATTCACCTTGTCAGATTTCAAAGGAAAAGAGTTACCTGGATTTAGCATTCCCAAAAAGGTTGGTAGTAGAACAATTTTTACATAATAATAACTTTGCTTGTCTTTTTCTTCTTGTCAATAATTTAAAATAAAAAATAAATATATATTTATTTATGCTTGACCATGTTGCATACACAGAAAGTTTGTGGGGTTTTTTATATATCAGGTTTAATTGCCGTCAAACCCCTATAGAATTGCCTAAGTGTACACATTAAGGTATTAACTGACCTATTATACAACTGTTGTCAAATATAAATTTATTATTTTCGTTGTGTACATTACTATATTTTGAGTAAAACAATTATGGCCACACGTCTTTAGTTTAACAAAATTAAATAATATAAATTGTTTAAAAAAAATTTCCCCAGGGCATAGCTCCAGTTTTACCAATATTCCGGGAGGGTCTCCTCAATGGAGGAGCTGAAGTAAAGGAAGCTGCCGCTCTTGGTCTTGGTGAGGTCATCTCCGTGACCGGTGCTGAGGCCTTGAAGCCTTCTGTGGTGAACATCACTGGGCCCTTGATTAGAATTTTAGGTGACAGGTTTGCATGGACACTCAAAGTTGCTGTGCTGGATACACTGTCAATGCTCTTGGTCAAGGTAGGGAAACAATTTTCTATTTTTGTAACCATTCAATTTTGACTTCGTAAAAACTATAAAACAAAATAAACAAAGAATGAATACTCAAAGAGGGAATACTCAAAGAGGGAATACTCGAGGAATGAATACTCAAAGAGTGAATGCTCAAAGAAAGAATACTCAAAGAATGAATACCGAAAGAATGAATACTCAAAGAGTGAATACTCAAGAGTGAATATTTAAAGAATGCATACTCAAAAGGAGGAAAACTAAAGAGAGCCACTACTCAAAGAATGAATACTGAAAATGTCACATGGGAAATGGCGGCGGTGGGCCGCCAAGCATGAGCTCTTAATGCCTTCCCCACGGCACACACCCACATGGGCCAAACGCCGGGTTTCCCCGTCTCCAGACAGTGCGGGGACATGCTGGGAACCTCCCCCCTGGCCTGGGAATGTCTGGTCGACCGAGAGCGCTACGTTTAAAGTGAACAATGCATTTAAAGCGTTCGCAGCCCACTCTCCCTAGAATCTGGGTGGGTTTGCTTCCCCTCTGGAGGACTGGTTTTGAGTTACCACCCCCCACAACCCATGGAGTCTTTCGGTTGGGACGAAAAAGCTGGGACGAAACGGTTACCTTGGAGCAGAAAATCCTGTGTGGGCTGCCCCGAGTTTCCTCGGAGATGCAAAGAGTCAAGACTACAAGAATGAATACTCAAAGAGCTGAACATTTTGAAACCTCAATTTTTTCATTTTCTATAAACTTTTAAGAATGTTAGTTTTGCACAATTCCATACCTTCATATTGAATCCTCTGAACTTCATTTCATCCTTACCTATAAAAGTCTCTTTGAGAACTTTGTAGTTGTATTTACACTTATATAAGTGCTATTAAGGGCCAACTTATATAACTGCTATTAAGGGCCACATATGTAAGAGCTAATAAGGGCCAACTTATATAAGTGCTATTTAGAGCCAACATTAATCCCGCCAGACAAATCCAATGTTCCTTCTTTAAACTGCTCTACATCAAATATTATTCAAGGACCTGTCAGATTTTAACTTTTTAGAATTTGAGAAAGTTATGTTTTAAAAAATGACCTTTATATATGTTTTAAAAAATGACCTTTATATATTGGAACAGACAGACAATGCTCCTGGATAGAGGAATAAAGTGTGTAACTATAGTGTCAGGCATTAAGGATAAATAAGGATGAACCAGTTTTTTTTTTTCCAATTCTTTTGTGGTTTCAAAACATTTTGTTCTCAAGCAATGTGTTTTGATACTCCATTTGGATAGACTATTTTGATACTGCAAATATTTTAAATTTAGCAAGTTTAATGCTACATTTAATTTAAATCTTTTTTTTTCATAGAAATATTTAAAAATGAGAGACATATGTGCCTGGTGTGCATGTCTTGGATTCAATTTCAATCTTTCATTATAAAACTGCAAGGATTGAAAAAAAAATAAAATCTTTTAGATTTATGTCATCTTGTTTCCATCCTTTTAACTACAACACAAAAATAAGAATCCAAAAGATTAGAGGAAGAGAATATTTAAATGATTTGTTTGTCTCATAAAACTGCCTTCTCAGGTTGGTGTCATGCTGAAGCCATTCTTACCTCAACTCCAAACCACTTTTGTCAAAGCCATCAATGATCCCAATCGTACAGTTAGACTCAGGGCGGCCTCAGCTTTGGGAAAACTTATATTGATTCACACCAGGGTGGATTCTCTCTTCAATGAACTCATCGCTGGTTTCAAGAGCACAGAAGATTACAGTATCAAGTGAGTTGGTCCAATACAATGTGTTGTTGCATTCATGTTTTTTTAATCATGATCATAACTCCTTGACGACATAGTTCGTCTGAAAATGACTTATGGTGCATCTAAACACATAGTAGTGCAGACAGAACTAAATTAATTTCAAAACTAACAACCAATTAGTCTTGTGGATATTGACTTGTAATTTTTTTCACACCATACGTTGTTTATTATATCTGTTGAGGGTTAGTTTTGTTGCTATATGTTCTCAGCGCCATGAGGCTTGTGATGTATTGGTGACTTGATTTTATGTATCGGTGACATAGTGTCAAGACTGCCTTTGAGTATGGGCAATTCATTTGGTAGTTACTGTCTGGTTTTTAGAAAGGGTTGTGATTGTTACCCTCTAGCAAGTAGCGCATATTTGAATTATTGTGTCTTCTCTTATGCCTTTTTAACCCCGTCTGGGGCATAGGCCATCCACAAGAATTTCCCATTCATCACGGCCCTGTGCTTTCCTTTCCAGTTGCTTTCAGGTGTATCCCATATTTTGCGTGTCTGCCTCTAGCTGGCGTCTCCATGTATTCTTTGGCCTTCCTCTCTTTCTTGTTCCCTGTGGATTCCATGTTAGAGACATTGGGGGGTGATGCTATCTGGGGGTTTTTGGATTATTGTTTAACAATGATAAATAACTTGGATAGACATTTACGTTGTTCTTGGAATAGGACTTGCGTTCATTTTTAATGTGCCAGTAAAAAGGGAAGAGAGCAGTTACATCACTGTCCCACTTGCATCTAAAATATTAGTATTTATCTATCTCACTTGTTATCATTAATTGGATGGCAAAATGATTCAAACACGCTTTCATTAAGACATAGTTTTATTCCACTGGAAGTAAGCATTTTTCTATTACATTATTAGTGCAGTCAAAATAAGGATCTACTGAAAAAAAGATGTATTATCATTAGCCTGACTTATTTTGCACTCTGTATGTAACCCATTTTCAAAAACTTTCTAAAGTATTATTTCATTGAAAAAATTTAAGTTAAAAATTAATCCTTTTTGCACATTGTGGTTAAAAAAAATGTAGCAAGGTTGTTTTAAAGTGCTGCCTGCATCTCATTGATCATTTCATTGGTTTGGTCTCTCTAGAGATACATTTGTACAGGCTATCCGTGCCTGCCTCCAGGGAGCTGGTTCAAAAATTGCAGACGCTGGCCGCAAGCAGTTGACTCAAACACTCGTGGCCCTCATTGCATCTACAGAAGACAGCACTCGAATGACAGCAGCTGGCTGTTTGGGCACCTTGTGTGCCTCCCTTCCTGATGTCGAACTTTCTGATCTGATGATTCAACATCTTTTAGGTAAGATTTTTTTTAAATTCAGAAATTTATTGTCAGAAATTTTTTTTTAGGGCTGCGTTCCCTAAAGGGTGGTACATGGACTGACACCTTTCTGCGAGCTTAACATTGCTGGCTCAAGCAACATCAATATTTATGGTCAAATGAAGAAAATATAATAAATTAATCTGGCACAGGCCCCTGGTACATTTTGGAAACTTGTCCACCGGTCCGCCAAACTTAAAATTTGGGAACCACTGTTGTATAGTTTAACACTTACATTACCAAGGCCTACCTGATTCATTTCCCGTCTATACTAAGCCTGTATTGCAATGGGTAAAAGAAGGAAATAGTGGAACGGGGTATGTTGGAGCTAGAAGTGAAAGGACAATAAAAAGATCCGGTGAAAGGAATTGTTTTGCAAACCAAACAAAAAACAAGGAAATAGACATGAGTTAAGAACCTTTGTGTTGGTAGTGCCCTATGGTGTAGACAAATGCTAGAGGCGGAAGTGTTATATTATTGGCATGAGTTTGGTTATCCAAAACCAAACATCTGTACTGGCCAAAAGATGACACAGAAATAAGGATGTGACAAATCATTTTTAAAATCATTATAACTAGACGGCATAGCATTTTTTGGGGGGTTTTTCTTGGCACTGTTCTTGAGTGTTTCTGTATACATCATTCAAACCTTCTGACTTTCTCATCAAATGTATCTATAATATGGGTTATATGTGGAATGGCGTGAAGAGTCACTAAATGTAGGCTACATTTACTTAAAACAAGGTTACCAAAAAAGAGAAAGGATCTACTGTGTCAGACTTAAAAAGCTTAATTTTGAAAATGCTTTGATAACAACCTGATAAAAACAACTTATTATTTGTACCTAAGGCATTAATTGTGTTTAGCCCATTAGCTTAACAAAATTGTAACAATTCAGTTTCGTGAGTTTTTATTTGGAGTCAACAATATTTCATCTCTCTTCCAACTGAATTAAATCTTTGTCGTTTTAATTCTCAGACACAGACCCAAGCCTGGACTGGACATTGCGCCATGGACGTAGCATGGCTCTGAGTGTAGCACTGAAGGACGCACCAGAGAAAGTCCTGATGACGTCTCTGAGGAAAAGTGTTGAGTCAACCATTGGAAAACTAGTAGCAGCTGATAGAGTGAGTTTCTTGTTCAGTGCTGCATAACAATGCAATTTACATGACTGTCTTTTATGTTATGTTGCGTTCAGTTCCCAAAAGCCAGTTCTTAACTTTTTAATGGCAATATTCCAAGGCAATCTCTGTTGGAACTTGCCCATATGTACAGCTTTCCATTACCCTCTACTATAGTCTTCCTAAATCAGATTATGGAGAAAATAATTTCTTTACCATCGAGATGGCAGCACCAGATCGAGGGAACTCTGGGAAATATCACAGCTGCCTCAGCACCATGATCAGGCTATGGACAACTTGCCTCAGTACTATGATCTTAAGTGTTGCTAGAAAAAAAGATGTAGACAATAATTTAAATAAAAAAGAATGGAAATCAATTTATAGTTAGCATGCTTTAAATGTCTTACTTTATTTGACCTCTTCAGAAATGCTCACCAGGAATTTTTAATAGTGTCAATTCAATTTTTATCAATATATTCCACCACCCCTTTTTCCAGATTCCTATAAGTCTCAGTGGTCTGAGGGCTGCTGGCTACCTACTACAATATCTCTTGAAAAATGACAGTAGCTCACCCTCTGTGGGAGAATTTGAGACAATTCTTGTCAAGGTTTGAACAAATTTTAATATTCTTAGAAAATGACTTATGGCCCCAACATTTTTCATTCTATGGACTTTATTTCAACATTATTCAACATTTCTACACATTGAATGAATCCTGTCTGGACAGAATTAAATATTAACACACATCCAACTTAAATTTTGTGT
Source organism: Lymnaea stagnalis (assembly GCA_964033795.1). Lineage (NCBI taxonomy): Eukaryota > Metazoa > Mollusca > Gastropoda > Lymnaeidae > Lymnaea > Lymnaea stagnalis. The sequence goes on from CAXITT010000168.1 coordinate 434,570, forward strand.
TTGTGGGTGTTCATACACTACTAAAACCAATGCTGCAACCTCTATTTCATTGCCGTATTCAAGATAATGCTCTGGCATCAGTTGATCTCTCTGTCAATTTAATTGTTACTGCTGTTTCAGAGTATGAAGGCGGAATCCAATGATGTCAAAATTTTGGTGGCCCAGATCATCTCTTTCTTAGCTGATCAGCAGGAAGGAAGGTTTCCTGGGGATGTGCAGCTGGTGCCAGCTCTAGTGATGGGAACCAAGGAGAAAAACTCCATGGTCAAGTCCAGCTGCGAAGGGGCCCTTGTGCATCTCTTGAGGTTGAGGACAGGAGACCAGTTGTATCAGGTACATCAGTTGTTAGAAGTGTTGCTGGAATGACACATCCTAATTCTGAGTAGCCCAATTTTACTGGGGTTACGACTGTAACCGCTCACACTGTTGTTGTTAATGCAGGGGTGATAGTTAGCCAAATCTAGAACACAACAGTCACATCCACATCAAGACATCATCAACGTTGTCAAATGAATTACAGAGTCACATGATAATCAAATCGGCACTTTATTCCAAATAAGACCGTATACACATGATAAATAAATAACGTCCCCATCAGTGCAGGATTTCCATGAATATATTTATATTCACTTCTCTGTATTAAATAAATATCTTTCTACCATCCTCACAATTATTACACACTTTACAATAGCACAGAATCAACACAACCTCTTCCAACATGGATGCCTAAACCTGTCCGTTATATCGCTACAAAATTGTGTCTCAAATGATAAGTCTTAACATCAATTTAGCATGCATAAAGTCATACTGTTACAAAGACATGTAAAGAATCCATTTTGTTTTGATAATAGTATACTTTTATCAAAATGCTGCCATTCTATAGATGATAACCTGTTATCTGCAAGCTCATCTTTGTCTTTAGAATTATTGGCAGATTCTTAAATGTCTGAAAACATAATTGACATATGTTACATTTTATAAATTTAAATCTTTGGCACAATATGCATTTAACATTGGTTATATTTATATGTTTGACTTACAAATATTTATTAGATGTAATTCACTTCCAACAATGCAGAAGTTTTCAAATGAAACCAGCAAATGCTCCATTTCTTCTAGCATCGTCTCAATACAAGCTGGGAAATTAAGCTTTCTGTTTGATACTTTTTTAACTTGAGAGTGCAAATATTCAATTTATTACATTATTTTGATTTAATGGTAATATTTTTTTAAAACAATATTAGTTTCAGAAATGAATTTCTGTAGAACCCAGGCTAATGAACTTAATCCGATCTATGACTCCTTTCTTAAACCGAAAACTTTCACTGACCTAAATAATTTTTATTTTGGAATCAATGTAAATTCAAGTAATCTGTTCTAGCCCAACATTTTAGTTGTGTTTCTTTAATATAAAATATCATTTGATTTGACCTAGCAGCCTCTCCATGTCTTACAACACAACGAGTTCCACTTCTTCGGCAAAGTTGATCAATCCACTCTCTACTCAATTTCAAGTCTTCAGTTTATGATCCATTTTCATTTATTCAAATTAACAATAATTTTTCTACTTTTTTTTAACACTTTAGACCTTAGCTTCATTTAGCTACATCAGTGTGACATCAGCAGCCTTTATGCCTCTTTTTATTTTGGATTTGTAGAGATGGTCGATTTTGCCATGTTGTATTGCTTGGGGATGTAGGAAAATATCATATTTAAATATAATTTCTTTATTTACTGCCATACTAACAGGATCCCTTTGAATAACATTTTTCTCCTTGTGTGCCATAATGAGGGATAAACTACAGAAAATCATTGTTATTGAACACAGCCTTTGAACAATTGATGTTTGCTGGCAACACACCAAAGCACATTTGAGCTAGGGGGAATGTGTGTTTTGTGGACAGGCACAGTCATCTGCTCGTAACTCCAATTATCATTCATTAACAAATTTTGTTTGATTGTACTATTGGACACAAATTTTGTTTGTTAACCGATTTGTTCATTAATCCGAGGCTCCACTGTAGTTACGAAAGTAAAATTACTAACGTTAGCTGGAGTTATCCTTTTAAACCTTTATTTCTTCAGATCATTATTTATTTACTAGATATAGCCTGCCAAACATTGGCGACAGCAATGCGTAAACTTCCCATCTACTAAAGTTACTTGACAAAAACGTGAACTCTATTTTGCTACACCACCCTCCCCTCCCCCTGCCTCCCCCCCCCCTACCTTTTCATGATACGTCACTGCACACTTTTTATTTCACTCCCATGAACTCTATAAATATACCCGACCCGCGGCTTAGCAGACGCCGTGAGCTTGTTGGGGTGTGCGCGTGGCTGGCAAGCAAGGGTGGTCTAGGAGGGGAGGGGGGGCGGTAGCCCCACCGCAGTGCGCATGTCTCGAGACCAATGATGGGCAGGCAAGGAAAGGGAGGGTAGGGTTTGCCTGCGTCGTGCTTGCTCTTGCGTATGTATATATAGCCTGCGTGGTCGTTGTCTTCTTGTTTGCCCTACTTCTGGCGAATTATATATATAGATTGTACTATTGGACACAATTTAAAATTTAGCTCTACTTATAGTTGCAGGTTGGGTGGAAACAGAAAAAAAATTTTTAGCTTAGCACTAATAGATTTTGTACCAAAAGTGAAATTCTGACGCTATTTGAGATTTTCATGGCAATGGCCACATGACATCACTTGATTTCTGGAATGAAACCGATTAGCTTTATGAATGTGATTTGTTCAGGAATAATAAATCAATCTGTTTAATTGAGAATTACCCAGTTTAATTTACACTAATAACATTTGACTATTTCATTGACAGGAAATGCTCTCCTCTCTTGACTTGGGCATGCAGGATTCTCTCAAAGAAGTTGTTTCCCGTTCTCTGAGAAAAATTGCTTCACAGCCTGAATCCCCAGTGGAGGAAATTGATGACACACTCTTGAGATGATTATTGAAACGGTTTGAAAGGGACAGAAGAAACCAATTGTGTTTGATTTTAACTTTTTCCCTGGCATCAGTTTGTATTTATATGATGGTAATTTTATTTTACTGCAAAGTCTTTATGTCATTAGCAAGGGAATGTAATTTTGTTGTTTGGCTCTTTGTCAAAATTCGGCACTGAGCTGATGTTGCATTTATGCATGCGTGACTGAATGAATACGAGTTGAATAAAAGCGTCAGAGAATTATACATTTTTTTTTAATCAAAGAAAAAATTGCCATTTACAAATGAACTTTTGGGGAACATGGTGGCAAAATATTTGATATATGATATTTTCCCAGGTTGTTTGTTTATTTACTTCATTTCTGTTAATTTTTTAAATATTAAGTTAATATAAAGCTTTCTTTAGAACGGTAGCAATATTTTAACAAACATAAAATCTTATCAACTGAGTTAAACCCTAATATTCATCCACTGCCTTCTTCTTCATCATTTGGCATTGAGGTATCAACTCAAGATTTCTGGGACCTTTTTTTTTATCCTCCTTTTGTTGTGTCCAATTTTCAAGCTCAAATTTTAATTAATAATGTGTTTAATGACCATTAGAGATTGTTAGTGAGTTGTTTGTCATATCTTGTATTCATCCCAACCCTCATTGAGGCACTGTACATTAAATATTCTTGTTTTTAAATTAAACCTCAAGGAGATATTGAAAATAAGGTGATTATAGTTGCGTCAAACAAAAAATGTGCACATATTTGTTTTATTTCAGTTTTTTTATTGTGTGAACAATTTTAGTTATTTCTTGATTTGCATATTTCCTGTATTTTCATCTATAAAAAGATAATTTAAAGGGTTTTAGGGGCCTGTTGCCTGTTGGCTAAGTGTAGTGAAATGAAACAAGGTTCACTAGTAAATATAACTTGACTATGTTATCGATAATATCTTGAACCCCTTGGAATTGAGATCATTACATGTTCTTTCTTTTTTTTTTATGTCTTGAAGATTAATTTAAGATGTTTAATGATATCCTGTGTGATGTCTGAAGGAAATATAAGATGGATTTTGTAAGCAAAGAAAATAAAAAAAAATTACTGATAGGCTTACTACATGTTTTGCTGACATATTTAATCTTCAAGATAGAATTTATTTAAAAAAGTTTTAATTTAAACAAAAGCTAATTAAAATATTTTACCACTTTATACCGATTTATTGTTGGTTTCGAAATATTTATTGAGTATTCGCCTATAGGGTCTTCCTAGAGGGCCCATAAGAGCCATTGATGCTGTTCGTTATAAAAAATTGTCATTGTGAGAATAAAAACCATCATCTAATTGAGGTATTTTTAATGAACCATGAGCAAGGCCATTGACAAAAAGTTTTCACTGTTTGTTTGATTTATTTAAATTTGCATGTCTGCTAAAGCTTTTCAGGACTTCAATGCTGGAGCAGTGTTGCACCCCACATGTTTGTTTCCTTTAATAGAAAGTTTAAACTAAAAATTCTTCTCTAGCTATTCAGGTGCATGCCGAGTTTATTGGAGGGTTATACGATTTCGTACGACTTGAGAATCAGTAAGTTGTACCAAAGATAGAATCAACTATACAAACTGAGAAAAAAAACTATATTAGAGTAATCTCACACAGATTTAACAAATTGTAACTGAAAAAATACTGTTTATTTTAAAAAATCAAACTTCATGCATAAACTTACTTAGGTACCGGTAAGTTATTTATCAAAATAAATAAATAAGCCAAAAATGAACCAGCCATATGCAATTAACACCTATATATTTCTATTTGCAGCTTTATTTTAAACTTTAAGAATTAATGCATCTGTGAGCTTAATAAATTGATACAGAAAATGAAATAATTTTCATGGTAAAAAAATCAAGGGTTGTCATAAATTATTTTTAAATGATTTATTTTATGCACAAATACAACCAAGTCCCATTCTATCCCCCATTTTCCAAATTCTTATTAAATTTATTTAAAAAAATTATATTCATAGTTAGCTTAAAACTCGTGGAAATGTGGTATTTCTTTTTGCAAGACAAGTATTGTAAGTGAACTACGGTGATCAAGTTAGACATATTTTATTTAGGCATTTTTTTATAGCGCTTAACCTTACAGCTCTAAGCGCTTTACAATTATTAAAAATATGTAAACTATTTAAACTGCTAAAGAAAGATAAAAATGAAAAACCAGAGACACTACAATAGTAACTACAATGTGAAAAATGACTATAGAAACAGTAGCTTAAACATTAAAATGGCTATAAAAACGAGTACACTTTGGCACGTTTTGGCCTATACTACAGGATCAACCCGAGACAGAAAATGAGGCAGGGCAAGGAGGGTGCATCACAGGTCATAGGCAGACCTAAACTGATATTCCACATCAGTGATGCCTCCTCCTCCTGTAATAAAAATTACAGCTACGCATACTATTTGTTTTTCTGACAGATTTAATCTTCAAGATAAAATTAATAATAAAAAAAATTTTTGATTTTTTATACACATTTATTGTTGGTTTCAAAATATTTATTGAGTATTTGAATTTTCCTTGCAAGATTCTGTTTAACCGCCATTAACTTAAATTTTTTAATGTACATCAAATAATGTTTAACCCACGAACTGTGGCATGCATCATTCTGTGGTGTGGAGCTTTTCAGAGCGTTTTGAGTGGCATTTGAAATTTCATTAAATGACATAGAAATATTGATACAAGACCCTTATAAGTATATATTTTTAGAAAGGTAAATGGATGGAGTAAAAGTTGACCATATTGCCCACCCAGTAAAAAAAATTTACTCAGTGTCCCTGACCTTGGAGTTCTCAAGAAAAAAAAGTGACAAAATGTCTTGCTTTCAAGTGCTCATAACATCATTAATTTTTATAGATGCACTTAAAACACAAATCTAAATGTTGTAGCCAATTCATTTATCTTTTAGAAAATGTATAGTTTGCTATGGTTTTGATTGCAATTAAACCTCTGAAAGCAATTTTAGTAGTTTTAGGTCATTTATATTAGAAACAGGGACCACTGCTAAAACCAAATACAAAATCTCAGGCAAAATAGTTATTATTGACTATTTATTAAACATTTAAAAAGGAACTATGGAACTGTTTTGGGTTGTTTAACTATAAAATTTATTAGTTCTGAACTATAGTCTGTAGCTTCTGTGACTAAAATTCAGTCAGTCCTTACCCAACCTCCGGGCCTGGCTCGAAGTCTAACAGTAGCCTCAGTAGGCCTACTTCTGTATCAGTATAAAATTCACGAGAAGAATAATCTCAACTGATTAACATCCGTCATGGGGAATGTTAAATCATCATAAATATCACTTAAAACCTCTCCTAAAAAGCTTTCAAACATATTTCTATTAGTTCTTGCACTGAGTGACCCCAGCCATGGCTTCAACCATTTTAGCTTTAAAAAAAAATAGCGATATAAAACTCCGATTAAAAAGTATTTATTTTCAAGTTATCAAGAAACAGCTTGAACCGGAAGATGATTTAATTATTAATAAAAGGACGTGGCGATAATTCCGGTTAAATATTGGATTGCAAGTTGCTATCGGACCGTGTCTTTATCGGCAGCCACAGTACAGAGCGAGAATGTCAGCCGTTTTTTTCGGCCGACCACAGTTTGTGGGTTAATAAGAAGAAAGAAACATTAAAAATATTAATTTTAAACACACTTTTTTTTTGGCATAGCTGTTGAGGCACTAGCAGTATTAGATTTATTAGGTTGCTGGTATTGGGAACTGAGTGTTAGATGCAATTACCCATTAAATATCATTTACCGGTACATAAATTGAACAAACTTTGTTTTACTCCTTTCTAAAATTAATTTCGTATACATATAGAAAATAAATAAACACGCTTGTTTTCATTTCACAATTTTTATTTCATTGTAAAAAAAACAAACATTGTGAAAATAATGACAAGGCCAAATTTTATTATGGATTTTATTACCTACACTTTATACAACTAATGAATGCAACATTTGGGCAATTACTCATGACAGTGATATTTAGAGATACCTTTAGAAGAAATTCATCATTGAACACACACCTTCACTCAGTTTAACAGTGATACTTAGCAGAAATTCATCATGATTTAACACACTCCTTCACATTCAGTATGTATATATTTCTTTTATTACTTCATTACTCAATTTTCACCACAAAACACATAATTCAAATTCTTCCCTTCTATTCAAGCAGTAGCGCTGAAGTTGTTTGACATGTTCATTTCTGAGTGGTCATCAATATCATAAATAGTGTTGACAAATGACACAAAGTACTAGAACTTATGTTGTCTGAATCATGTCTAACTGCTCCTTGTATTCTGTGTATAAACGTTGAAACTTGAGATCCGCTCCAATATTGGTTAAGTTGTTACGTAAGATGGTGTGCTTATCTAGACCCTGAAACAGTAATGTATCAATATTAAAGAAGAGGTTTGAACTGCTTGTACAGATACACAAATGACATAAAGTTCATAGTGTTATTAAGTTATTTTTGGATGAACTTTAACTTATACTAAAAGCTTGTTTCAGTTTTTTTAAAGAATTCAAATTTTAATTACTTTCTTTTTTCTTTTTTTTAAAAATATTCTCTCCCCCCCCCCCAGTTTTGGGTTTTTGACAGAAATAGAAATGTTCAAAATTAAAAAAAAAATTTTTATATTTTATTATATTAATTTATTTTTGGATGAACTTTAACTTATACTAAAAGCTTGTTTTAGTTTTTTTAAAAAATTCAAATTTTAATTACTTTCTTTTTTCTTTTTTTTAAAAATATTCTCCCCCCCCCCCCCCAGTATTGGGATTTTGACAGAAATAGAAATGTTCAAAATTGAACAACAAATTGTTATATTTTACTGTACAAAATATACGAAAATCAACATTTTATACACACATAGCGAATATTGTTCATAGAGTTAAAGAGCAAATAAAACATCTATCCATAAGACTTTTTCTCCCAGTTGGGTTAAAAATATTTGGACAATACTGATTTCACTTCAATTATTGAAATCATTAAATACTAGAATCTGAATTACTACAGCTAGCATACTTAACCAATAAATTATCTATAAGAACATATAAATTGCAATCAAATTCATTATCTGAGGCCATTTTTGACAAAATTACTATTGATCCGTGTAAAAGAAATCAAAATTTGATGGAAATCGGACAAGCTATCTTCATTCATTTTAGTTCAAAATTCGCAATCGTATTCATTTATGAATGAAGTAAACATGCATGTCTGGCAAAAGGGAGATTATTCATGAATTTTTCTTGTTGCTATGTTATATGGATGCCTTTTGGCAATGTGTCTTTGATAAAACGGTTAAAATCGTTCATGTGGATATAAAGTGTTAGGATTATTTTAAAAAAACATATACATATTTGAAACACAATTTAATTTAACTTAAAAATTTAACAAGAAAAGTATGCAAGCTGTCATACCAGTATGTGTTGAGACCAAGCTTTTCGACTCTTTGATCTGTAGAGTGGACCTAAAAGTTCATCACAAATTTCTCTCAGCTTGTCTTCAATACCTGGAAGAAGAAAAAACAAGCTATCTATTCATACACATGCAAAATAATTTTCAGAAAATAGACAATTATTTGGGTATAAAATCAAACCATTAGGTTAAAAAATGCTAAAATACTAGTTAAAAAAAGTCTCGTTAGAAAAAGTCTAAAAGAAAAGACTAAATCTTTAGACATTCAAATTCCATTGAGTACAAAGATAAATAAGAACAATCATTTGGTATTCAATATGTTCATTGATTTAAGAAATTAACAAAATAGAAATTACAGTTGAAAGAAGGGGGCATATAAATTTAGTTCTGAAGAGCATATAGTAGGAAAACTCACCTTCCTGGGCCAGGTAACGTATGTAGGTCTCCAACCAGAACAGATACTCGCTAGATGACTTCAGGGCTAGGCTTGAAGCCATCTGTGACTCCAAATGACTCAAAGTTATGGATTGCTGAATACCTGGGTTGGACTGGAATGATCTGGATGCCTGGTCACTGGATCTGGTCAAACAAAACCTCAAATTAATTTCAAGTCAGGATATGTTTTGTTTTGTTTTAAATATTGATTAGTCAGCAAGTCTGATATTCGGTTCTCTTAATATTTGATCAACAGCCCATAAACTATTGCATTTGTAATTCTAAGGACACTGGAAAGTTGCACAAATTTTTGCCAAATGAACCAAATGGTCAGACTAAGCTAATGAGTAGATTAGTACTTCTTGTTCTACAATTATAAACCAATTTCAATGAAGTACCGTATTGAAACTGGCATACGTTTGAAAAAAAAAATTTTTTTGGATTAAATATTTATAATTTCTTGGTCAAAATCTTTGGTGGCGATTATTTTAATGATTCTTCATGGCATATTTTTCAGTTCATTTTTGTTTGGGCATGTTCTGATAAATTAATTCTTTCGTTCATACTGATTGAAACATCACTAATGACCAATGTCAATATGAAGTTGCATTATGAAGAATTTTATTGATTTAATTTACTGATTGATCCTTGAATCCTCCAAATGTTTCAGATGTTTAAAAACATAATTAAGAATGAGTGAAAAAACCCAACTGAACTGACCTTGCTGCTTTCTGCAATGAGTCCAGTGGACCAATCGGTCTGTGTTTGACTGGTGTGCACTGGTGGTGATTGGAGAAACTTTGAAGCTTGTCTTCTGCATTGCTGACCAGAACCCTGGGGAGGATTCCTTTATTTTTTATTACATGAGGTGGATGGCAAATGTTGGTTTTTGAAAAAAGTAAATTAAAAATTCATAATTTAAATGAATTTAAAACATTACATTTATTTCTTTATTTATAGCTTTATTCAGAAAACAGTAGTTTATTTTTATTTTATCTAGTATCAGTTTTATCTGAACTTAATAGTTATTTTCTTTCTCTTAAAATGAATTATAACACTGCGTTAAAAGTATAAATTATGTAAATTATGTTAGGGCCGGTAATGGAATTGGAGATATATTATTGTAGTCAGAATTTATCCTCAAACCCAATTTCAATAAATTGAAGATTAGATTCATGAAATATTCTTTTATATTTCAATTACTTGGAAAACATTGCACGAGGAGAATGTGGTGGGGAGGTGGGGAAAGAGGTGGGGGGTGCGCATAGCGTGAGTCTTGTACAAGGAACTCAAGTCACAGCCATTACAATTTTGTCTGCCTTAAAATTTAATGTACGAACATATTGTTATTTTTATCATAAATGATAACTCGTTTCAAAAATTTAATATATTAAATTATTTTTTTTAAACAAGTGTTTAAACAAAAATTGATTTCCGTTTTATGTCTACTAGAAGAAAATGTTGGTTTTACTCACCAGTCACCAATATTTAAGGAGAAGCAGTAAGACTTTTTGTTGGCCAGTGTAACTAACGGGACACCATCTGTGGTTAACTGAAACTGATCAACAGTGTCTCGCTCTAGGAGTTGGGGAAAAAAAAGAAGGAAATATCACAATGAATTTTTAAAATAAAGGAGGTATTCCTCAAAAGATAACCAGATTTATGGAAAGATCGCACTTGATCTTGAAAATTCACACTTTTTACTGATGCTACTAAAATTTGACATTTAGATTTCATGCAACTCATGTGACGGAAATCAAAGAAATTCTTTTAATTTTCCAGATACCTTCATGTTAGAAACTTCAAATGTCCTAAGAACCCTTTGTTTAAACTGTAACTGAAAATGGGTGCATATTTTTTTCCTATTTGTGCAGAACATATGCTGATGAACAATCCTCAAATTTTAATCTGACACAAAATTTTATTAAGGTTTAAAATGTTCCAGAAAGATGACTTATTTACCTGACATGACAGCAAGGAGAGATTCTCTTCTAACTTCCTCCTTCAACAAATGACAATTCCTGGAATTATAACACCCACATCTATCAAATCTTTCAGAATAAACTTTAATGGACTGACAATGATAAAAATTGTTACAAAAATAAAGAGGAAAATGGTGATACATATTTGTTAAAATTGGAATTGCATCAATTTATGCAGCTGAATATTGGCATTTCTGTACCTTCCTGTAAACATGAATAACTACTTAGTGACTATATCTGCCGCCGCATTGATTTTCATCAGGTCTGATCAGTGATTCATGCATATAAATATTTACATACATCAAATGTATCCTTACCATACAAACACAAGACCCTTGGTGGTAACAATCATAACATAATGACCCTTGCACGTGAAATATGCCGGAGGTGCTCCAACAATGAGGTAAGGCATCAGCCTTCTACCTCCTTTGCTGTATACTGAAACCGTTCCATCAACACAAGCGGCACACATGACATGCCTGGATAAAATAAACACATGATATGGTTGGATAAAATAAAAACATGACATTTCAAGATAAAATAATAACTTGTATCATTTTTGCTATCTCGTTATTTTATTGTTAAGACACAGAAGAAAGTGAATGTCTCCATCTGATATGATACATCAGTTCTGATATCAAGTAAAATAAGTTTTCAACATACTCAGAGCCAGCCACAGCACTAATCTTTGATGTCAACATCTGATCCCACATGACCTTGCCCCCGAGCATACACCTCAACCTATGGACTTTGGCCGCTCCTAATTCAAGGCCATTCTCCACCTCTAACACAAGCGCATGTGTACCTCCCATCTGACCTTTGACCTGGAACACAGATATACTTATTTGAAGTAAATTTGAAAAAAATATAAATATGTGTATTAAGTATATATACATTCTGAAATTTCATCAGACAAACATATTTTTTGTTTTGAACATATGAGATGGTATAAAAGCTTAAATTCTCTTGTCCTCATAAAAATAAGCCATACCTGAACAATAAGAAAGAAGTACTATTTTTACAGCTATGAATTCATAAGGATAACTGATAGCAAACTGAACTGATTACATAGTCTCATAAATGGAAGGATTTCATCAAATGTGGAAACCAAGTTGGTTAAATCACTGCTTTTACTTACTGTCAGTGTATCTACGGTAATAGGTATAGCAATAGGTATAGCATATAAGTCACTGTAAGCAATCAAACTTTTTAACACTGTGATAGATAAATTACACACCCCTTCCCACCCCGGGGTGGCGTCAGACGCCCTCTAATAAAGTTAATACAAATGGCTGTGAATAATGCCCTAAGTAGCTGGGACGAAACGGTTGCCTAGGAATACTCCTGGCAGGCCACCCATGCCTCATACCCTTCAACCGCAACTAGTAAAAAAAAAAAAGGGGGGGGGGATGTGACTAAAAGACTAAAATAGTCTCCATACAAACAATTTTATTCATAATTCCCCAGCTTTGAGTGTCCTTGAAAGCTTTAGGAATCAAAGAGATTTTCAAACCCTTTGATATACAGAGATCAATATTGATTGTGGGAGACTTTCCAAAATGTAATTCCAGATATTCAACTCACCACTTTGGAAACTGTTTTCTCAATGGTCAGAGCAGGTAAATGAAGGTCAGGCAACATAGACACAACCCTTGCTTCTCTCTGCATACAAAATTTTTAAAAATTATTGTTTTGTAACAATTAGCATAAAATCTTAAAAAGAATTTTTTTAAAATATATATTTACCAAGTATAGCTCCTTTAAGTACACATAAAATATTGTAGAATAAATACAGGCTATTTTACTAGGTTGAAATTCATAAATTTCCTAACCTAGCCAATATCATAAAAAAAACTGTTAATTTATTTTTTACTTTATTTGTTTTAAAAAAGTATGTTAAGACATTCATGAAATAAGCAGAGGAAGTGAATAACAACATAATTTAAAACAAATGAAACATACATGAGCTTATGTGGCTCACTCTATGGGTAAGTGTATTTATCAAAATCCAAAGACTGGCATTTGTTATTAATGGAAAAAAAATATTTTTAAGAAGTTTTTTATCGTGCACTTGTAAAGACAGATTTCTTTTCACAACAGATACCCTTTGTTTTTTCTACCTGCGTGCCTGGAGCAGACCCCAGTGAAGTGATTCCTGAAGGTGCATCTGTTCTAGTTACATTGATGGTGCTGACTGCTTCTGCAGCAGCGGCAGCCATTGCTGCCTCACGCGCGGCCTGGTCCATCTTACTGGGTCGACCACGTTTGCCAGATCTTTCCAATAAAATGTTCACTCGTTAAAATTTCATTTGTGACAGAAGTTCAAGGAAATTATTATACACGTCTGCCTCAAAATAAAAATGTATTTTCAATTAATTTCAGAGTTTAATTTTTTAAAATTATTTATACCAGTACAGCTTGTGGTCAATGTTCCCTCTAAGATTTGTTGGTTCGTGTGCAAAAGCGTACAGTTGTTTGCAAAGTTTTGCAGCATCCATTTTTTTATGTGCAAAATTGTACAGCCCACAAAAACAAACACACACTTTCATGGAAATCTGCTGTGCGGATACTCAAAACTGCTGCGCGGCGTCTGTGAGATAGGGCCGCGCAGCTTAAAGGGAATGTTGCTTGTGGTATCTGACACTGAACCCAGGGTCCCAAAATCTGGGTTCTGTATATGACCCTGACCCAAGATTTCACTTCTGGTACATGACCTTGGTCTAAATATCAGAATTCTGGTACATAACTGTGACTCAAGGTCCCAAAATCTGATCAGAGTCTGGCAAATGAAACATAGTGTTATTGCAGACAAAATAGATCAGATTCTGGCAAATAAAAATAGTGTTATTGCAGACAAAATAGATCAGATTCTGGCAAATGAAACATAGTGTTATTGAAGATAAAATAGATCAGTTTCTGGCAAATGAAACATAGTGTTATTGTAGACAAAATAGATCAGACTCTGGCAAATGAAACATGGTGTTATTGCAGATAAAATAGATCAGATTCTAGCAAATGAATCATGGTGTTATTGAAGACAAAATAGATCAGATTCTGGCGAATGAATCATGGTGTTATTGCAGACAAAATAGATCAGATTCTGGCAGATGAATCATGGTGTTATTGCAGACAAAATAGATCAGATTCTGGCAAATGAATCATGGCGTTATTGCAGACAAAATAGATCAGATTCTGGCAGATGAATCATGGTGTTATTGCAGATAAAATAGATCAGACTCTGGCAGATGAACCATGGTTTTATTTTTGATAAAATAGATAATGTCATTAACTAAAATTTATTTCTGTTGTATTTTAACAGGTTTCGATTGATCAGGGAATTGGTAGGCCGCCCTACATTCAAGAAATTTTTGCCAAAACTTATACCACCATCAAACCTCCTATGCACCCAAGGATCTTGTTATATATTGAAATGAGACTCCAACTTGTTATAGTCTGGATCAATTTAAACACTACAACCTTTGTTAAACTCCAAGTGGGCAGTCCATTTTTTTCTATCTAGTATTAACTAGTAGTAAGATTCTAGGTGGTTTCAAAACAGACTTTCACAACACAAAGGAAATTCTAGGTGGTTTCAAAACAGACTTTCACAACACAAAGGAAATTCTAGGTGGTTTCAAAACAGACTTTCACAACACAAAGGAAATTCTAGGTGGTTTCAAAACAGACTTTCACAACACAAAGGAAATTCTAGGTGGTTTCAAAACAGACTTTCACAACACAAAGGAAATTCTAGGTGGTTTCAAAACAGACTTTCACAACACAAAGGAAATTCTAGGTGGTTTCAAAACAGACTTTCACAACACAAAGGAAATTCTAGGTGGTTTCAAAACAGACTTTCACAACACAAAGGAAATTCTAGGTGGTTTCAAAACAGACTTTCACAACACAAAGGAAATTCTAGGTGGTTTCAAAACAGACTTTCACAACACAAAGGAAATTCTATCATTTACTTTCTTATTTCAATGAAAAGAATTTTTTCGAAGACAGAGAGAAAACATTTAAAACCTTTGAGGTTTCAGATTGATATAAAATTCAGGCTGAATAATATGAGAAGAAATAAGTCAATGCCCCACTGGTGACTGATATAGAAACATAATTAATGAATTCATGTTTTTATAATTACCAAATATTAACAAACTAAAGGTTTCAAGGTTACTGTTGTGTAGTATAACAAAGAAACGATATGAATGCGATACATGTAACAACTTGTCTTCTTACATTTTAAAGTACCACAAACACTATGTATGGGGTACCATATAACTCTTGTCTCCTAACATTGCACAGTACAAGACATTAACATTGTGAATGGGGTACCCTGTACTTCTTGTCTCCTAACATTGTACAGTACAAGACATTAACACTGTCAATGGGGTAAGCTGTACTTCTTGTCTCCTAACATCGTACAGTACAAGACATTAACTATATGTATGGGCTACCCTTTGTCTCCTAACATTGTACAGTACAAGACATTAACACTGTAAATGGGGTACTCTTTACTTCTTGTCTCCTAACATTGTACAGTACAAGACATTAACACTGTGAATGGGTACTCTTTACTTCTTGTCTCCTAACATTGTACAGTACAAGACACTAACACTGTACCTGTACCTCTTGTCTTCCAGCTTGTGCTTCAGACTGCCAGTAGACAGGCGAGATTTTAACTTGTCTTTAATCAATATTCCGTTTTTTACACTTTCGGATTCTTTTTCTGGCGCCTTGAGCTTCTCTGTGACAGCTGCCGTTGGAGTTTTGTCTGTGGTGACTGTTTGTGGAGTTTTATCCGGTTTTTCCGTCACGGCTGTTTTATCAGTTCTGAGGTAAAATGGTTGATTGGTAAGTAACAATTAACCAAGGCAAACATGGAGCATTTGTTAAGGTTGGGGTGAAGTAACGGTTAACACAGAAATCAAAACATATAGAGTTATTCAGAGTCCAGTAGTTTATATAGAGTAGTTTAAAGTCAGTTATCCATAAAGAGTAGTTCAGAGTCAGTTGTGTAGTGTTCATCAAATTAAGTGGAAATTGAGAACTTACTTACAGTACTTACATGGTTAGCATATCTGTTCTGAGCTTAAGCTGTCAAGTACTTACATGGTTAGCATATCTGTTCTGAGCTTAAGCTGTCAAGTACTTACATGGTTGACATATCTGTTCTGAGCTTAAGCTGTCAAGTACTTACATGGTTGGCATATCAGTTCTGAGCTTAAGCTGTCCAGTACTTACATGGTTAACATATCTGTTCTGAGCTTAAGCTGTCCAGTACTTACATGGTTGGCATATCAGTTCTGAGCTTAAGCTGTCCAGTACTTACATGGTTAACATATCTGTTCTGAGCTTAAGCTGTCCAGTACTTACATGGTTGGTATATCAGTTCTGAGCTTAAGCTGTCAAGTAGTTACATGGTTGGTGTATCAGTTCTGAGCTTAAGCTGTCCAGTACTTACATGGTTAACATATCTGTTCTGAGCTTAAGCTGTCCAGTACTTACATGGTTGGTATATCAGTTCTGAGCTTAAGCTGTCAAGTAGTTACATGGTTGGTGTATCAGTTCTGAGCTTAAGCTGTCCAGTACTTACATGGTTGGTATATCAGTTCTGAGCTTAAGCTGTCAAGTAGTTACATGGTTGGTGTATCAGTTCTGAGCTTAAGCTGTCCAGTACTTACATGGTTAACATATCTGTTCTGAGCTTAAGCTGTCCAGTACTTACATGGTTGGCATATCAGTTCTGAGCTTAAGCTGTCAAGTAGTTACATGGTTGGCATATCTGTTCTGAGCTTAAGCTGTCAAGTACTTACATGTTTGGCATATCTGTCCTGAGCTTAAGCTGTCCAGTACTTACATGGTTGGCATATCAGTTCTGAGCTTAAGCTGTCCAGTACTTGCATGGTTAACATATCAGTTCTGAGCTTAAGCTGTCCAGTACTTACATGGTTAGCATATCTTTTCTGAGCTTAAGCTTTCCAGTACTTACATGGTTGGTTGTTTTTCCATCATGTTCTCATATTGTGTTCTACTCTTTGGTGTCTCCATGATTGAGTCAGGCAAAGGTCTCTGTCAGCAACAAGAAACATCAGACATTTCAATTACTGGAAATCATTTACAGTCTATGTTAAGATGGTTTCGTTTTCTCATAATATATCCAAGTTAGTGGATTACAAGGAAAATAATATCCTCCCTGTAAATAAGAAATAATCAATACAAGAATGATGTAACTGAAGCTTTTCCTTTACAAAGGGCTTTTCCGCGACAAATTAGCATTTGATTCAACTACCTGGACATCATCGCTGAGTGGACCAAACACATCCCTGACAACCGATGCCATCGATGGGATCTCAGCTGTTTGTGGTGGGGAGGGCATCGACTTGGAGCCTGATGAAGGGGAGAGCATTCCAGGAGCTGTAACTCTGTTCTGCCTCTCCACCACAATTTTGCTCTTCTCAGAGGATGTGTGGAACTCAATGTTGGAGTTGGATGAGAATGGAAGGGGGACCTCACTGTTGAAACATGAAGAGAGTCAATAAAGCAAGAAAGATTTTTAGGAAATTTACCATAAAAAATGTCCTTATTTTCTAAATAACATCAAATTTCAGTGATGGTGGCTTAACATAAGGATGTGAAAAATATGTCATACTATATCTTTATACAGCCTAAAACAAAACAATATTAGAAATGATTACTTACCCTTTGCTCTTAGATTTAAAAATAGTCAAGAAAAATCCTCAGTGTAATTTACTAGTAAGCTTTACTGTAGTCAAATAGAATTAAGTTAGAAGACTCACCCGACTTCTGGCTGAGGTGCAAGAAATATAGGTGTAATCCTGCGTCTACCATCAGCGGTTCGAGTCTCAATTTGCTTATCTGTGGGCTGGGGGAGAAAATAAACAGTTCATGAATTCAACACTTATATAATTTACAAAGACTGTTCTTTACCACTTTCAAAATTGTAGCTTTATTTTCTAAAAATAATGTGCAAAGGTTGGTGTAAATATAATGTTATGTAGATGAAGTTTTTACGTCATGAAATCTAGCAGACACCAAGCAAGCTCAAGACCGCAATTAAGGTGTGGCTAAATAAAAATAGTCTCTTGCCCTAAATAAAATGAATAGTCTGTATCTATTAGAATTCTGTAGAAGAATCTGGAGCGAACTGGAAAGGAAAACAATGTGTAAGGCGATTCTAGGTACATCAGTAGAACAGACTATAAAAAGGGGACACGATCGATTTTTGTACAAGCATTTATCACAAGATATTTTAACTTTATGGGAGGACAGATGAGAGTTATTTTGACAGTGTGTTATCCTCGATAGAGCTGTGTTTACTGTATATGTGTGAATTCCTATTCATCGTTGTTCCTTTTTTGCACATTGTATTTTCATCAACTTTGTACAGTTACAAGAAAAACAGTACTCTGCGAGTCAAAGATTTTAATTGTATTTCTTTTATTTTGTAAGTTATTAGTAACTTAATAAAACTTATTAACTGTAATCAGCCCTGGTTTGAGTGTCGCATTCTTTGTTATTGTATCTATCATTTGGTATCGTCTTTAGTTATGTACTGTTGAAGAACGAGCCTTACACTTAAATAAGAGATTAATTTCTCCATACAGATAGCAGTACATAACAATAAATGTCATAAAAACCAATGGTCCTTCAACTGGTTTCTTACAAGATATTTTCATGGCTTGCCAAATATTAGTTCTCATTCCTTCAACCTGAACACAGTCCTCTCCATATTAAAAAAATACTATTGGCTTAAACTTTAAGTACTCTAATAACTATAAGTAACAACTTTATGTAGTGTCCATATAAAACCTTCAAGTAGTGACTATATAACAATAACTTTAAGTAAACACTTTATATAGTGACCATATAAGAACTGTATGTAGTGACGGTTAACAAATTTATGTAGTGACCATATAACAATAACTATATGTAACAGCTTTATGTAGTGACCATATAAAAACTTTATGTAGTGACCATATAACAATAACTATAAGTTAACACTTTATATAGTGACCATGTAACAACTTTATAAAGTGACCATACAACAACATTATGTAGCGACTGGATTGGCGAGGTGTAAATGATAACAAAATTATTGTAAAAAAATTCAAAGAATTGAAACATAAAAATGAATCTGAGAAAGTTCATGAGTTGATTTTTAACAACATATCCACAGGGCTTTACATAATATTAATAAATATGATAATGATGGGAATCAGAGTACTTTTTAATCATAAAAAAGCAATATACAAATTCTTTAAGAGACTTACTTCAATTTTAAATTCTTTAAGTTTTCAGAATTTAATTGCTGTTTTTTTTAAAAGTTTAATTCAAATATACCATTGTTAGAGAAATGTTTCCATTTATTTAAAGCCTCAATAGGCAAAGGCAATTAAAAGTTTACAAATTTTAAGTACCTTAAATGGAGCTCTCTCAGCACTGGAGGACATCTGAGATGACATATTACTGTGTTTTTTTGGTGTGAGACTGAGCATGGAGTCGCCACCCGTGTTTTTCTGCTGCTGTAGATTCAACATTGCTGCCGACTCAATGATCTGACTTCCCTTAGTGACTGCAGCATGAAGAGATATCCCCTTCCCGTAAATGTTTTCAAGTAAATTTGTCTGAAAAAATATTGAGAAGTTGATGAGAACATAGAGCCTTGTCAGCCAATTCACTGGCCAGGAGATGGCAAATATTCTTGTTATATGGACTTAGTAAGAGGATAGTTGAAATAATTTTATGCTTAGTTTTCTCATGTCATCATTTTAGATCAGGACAAAGAGGTAAAGACTTTTATTTTCAATTGCATGTACTTCATTTTCACTTATAAATGATGCTTTAATGTGATAAGAAAACATGTACTACAAAGAAAGACTAGATGTTTCTCACCACTTCATCGCTGGACAAGGGATGACCGATTTCTTCTTTCGAGAAATCTAAGAAGGCCACAGATCCATCTATTGAGCAACACATCAATTCTAACCCATTTTGACTCCTAAGGAAAAGACATGGCAAACAACTTGTTCACTTCAGACCAAGAAATATTCTTCAACTCAAAAATCAGTAGATGGAATGGCTATTATGATTTTTTTTTAAATTTTCCATTCCCTTTGATTAAAAATGGATTGATTAGTAGCTGTTATGAGATTGAAGATCAAATTTTTACAGTTAAATAATAGCTGCTATGTGATTGAATATAAAACTGTGTACAGTTAAATACTAGCAGCTATGTGAATGGAGCTTAAGTTTGATAACACAATAAGTTATAAGCAAGCTTTGCTTTACTCACCATGACAAATCTAATATAGAATTCTCAAACAAATCGTGCATCACAACCAAAGGTCTTTTTAAGGCTGTCAACTAAAGAAATGAAAATGAAATAACACTTCTTTTTAAAAAATTCACACAGTTTATAAACATACTAAAAATTGTTTATTTAGCAAGATATTTTTTTTAAAATGATGGACTGCAATTGTATACATTTTATATACCGATAAGAATAGATAATAAAATATAATATAAGAACTATACCCATATTGATAGTGATCTGTCTTTACTGCCAATAGCACAACATGAGTATTGCTGTGACTGGAGAGGGAAAAAAATTAAAAAATACAGATTTACAGTTCTGCTATGTAAAGTAAACGAAGGTCAAGGTCACACAGGTGATTAAATTGTAATTTTACTGTAAAAATGTCTTTTAGAACCTGTATACAGTACAGGCACCTGTTTTCTTCAAGTATAACTAGTTAAACTGGCACAGGAAAATCCTATGAATGAGATAATGAATTTAATGTATTCGCCATTAATGTCAACTTAAGAATCAATGGGTTAGGGCTACAGATAACTGTGTTTATGGTAAATGGGGGTGGTCTAGTTATGTTTGTGTCATAAAATGTTTCTATACTTCAGACTATGTACGGCGTCATTAAATTAACGGTGGGCTTACCTTTTCACTTTTAAACTTTTTGGAGAAGATGTTGGGATTGAATCTCTGAGATTAGAAAATATGGAAGAACAATATGAGAATTAAAGCAGTGGATCATCCTAAAGGAGAAAAATTATTCCATCAAAATAATGATTAAGATTATATGTTAATGATTGGCTTACAAGCAGAATAATTAACTAGTAAGGTATCAAAACACGTTTTTCATGCCTCTTAAAATTTAAATTATCCAACAACATACCACAACTGTGACAGCTTTACGATGGCCTACAAAATCAAGGCTGGCCTTGAAACCTGCCCTTTCAATAATCTGTGCCGTTGGTCCAGAGTTGTTCATAGCGTGAGCTGACACGATGTGGTGACCGTCTGGAGACCAGTTCAGCCTTAAGGAATGAGTTGTGCCACCACACTGAGGAAAGAAAAAAAAGATTTCAGGAAAATGGGTTTCTTTTAACCTGATCTGCTTGCAGGTTAGTTTTCTAAAGCATTTCTTTTTTCAAACAATGAGAATAAAAGTATTTTGTTTTGAAATAAACTTATTAGCTTATAACCTTCAAGCACATTAAACAAATAATATGGATTTTTGTATAATTATAATGAAATGCAAGCAAAAGATACAAATGTTTTTCATATTGTTTAATTTGAATGAAAAACTCACTTCTTTAAAAGGCTCTGTGATCACAGCTTCCTGTTGCCAATCCATGGTCCTCCAAATTCTAAGAGTGCGGTCATCTGACTAGAATAATGATGGTTCAAGTCTTATTTTATAATTTTTTTTTTAAAAATATTTTGGCGTCTCGTTTAAACCCAATTGACGCTCTTTAATAGTAGTCTAAGATCTTCCTTGAAATAAAGCCCAATCTGATGGTATTGGATATGGCAGACATTAAAAAGGGATATTTGTTAACACTCATTAACTAAGATTTTTAAGGTAACTTAATCCTCTCATGCCATAAGCTCCCCTTTTACCTCCCAAATTCTCCCTAGCGCCTGCCTACAAGCCATGTGGATAGTCAAATGTGACGCTCTTTAAGGCAGCCTAGAAACCCAACTACCATAAATTCATCTACTAAAATTTACTGCACCACTTGTGATTGAAGCTCTTTTTTAAAAGAGAAATCTGTATGTTTTTTTTTCTTTGTTCATTAAAAAGTTATGAGAGTTCAGCATTGCTCTCCAAGCTCATTTGTGACAAGTCACTCAGCTTACAAGACTAGCAAGTTTAGATGAGGAAGCATTCGAACAAATCAATGAAGAATTTATTGAAATTCATGCAGAAATTAATGATGATTTTACAGCGGAAGATATATCTGAAACAGACGCTAAAAATCAATACCTTTACACCGTCATCTGGTAGATAATACTAGCAGGCTATGGTGACCATGGTGAATTTTTGAATATGTAGCAATATTCAATATTATAATTAAAAGGTTATTCAGTTATTCTCTAAATAACATTATTTGGGGATTATAATGTCTCATTTATTTTTATATTTAAAAACAATACCATTTCTTATTTTATACTTATGTCTCTTTTAAAAAATAACAAAGATTTTAAAACGGAGCTATGGTCCTTTGTTTAGAAAAAATGCTTTTCTGAAAAGACAAACTCCTTTTCTGGTATTTTAATCTAATAGACCTGTTTACCCGCAGTGTTATAATTCATTTTAAGAGAAAGAAAACAACTATTAAGTCCAGATAAAACTAATACCAGACCTGTTTATCCCCAAACTCTTAAAATCGTACAATAGCATCACAAAATCGTTTAATACGTTATACTTATAGTAAAAAATAAACATACAGTATATACAATCTATACACCTCAAAATCGTACATTGTACGCCAAAATCGAAATAGTAAACAGGTCTGATCTAAGACATAAATGGAGAGCTTGAATAGACTATTATTATAATTTAAGAACTGAACATTTTAATAATTTTAAAAAAAATAACAAAACTTTTCACAATTTGTTAAATACTGAGTTATATCTCTACCTGGGAAGCTACATATTTGCCAACTGGATCCCAAGTGACGCCTTTGACTAGCCCAGAATGACCCTTTAAAGTAGTTAACTGCTCTGGAAGACGAGACATGTCAAATAATAGTATAATGCATGTTATTTCTAGTCCTCATTGAAATATATCAATTAAAACAAAACAAATTGTTATGAAAATTGATTGAAATGGAATTTTGTATATTATGTGTATAACAATAGAAGCATATAAAGGATTTATAAATTTCATTAAAAACAATGGATCAAATTTAACTGCATTTTAAAATACAAGGCATCAAATGTGTATAGGTCTAATTTAACGCTCTTCTGATTTATTACCTTTAAGAATAGAAAGTCTTAGACGGAGGGGAAAAAAATAACACATCATAACTATTCTAATTAACCCTTTGACATTTATCACAAAGAATTTATAACCTGGAAATTTAAGTGCATTCCAGATGGCAACAGTATTGTCAACGCTGCAAGAAGCTAACCACACATCTTGTGGGGACCAGCTCAGATCTAACACATCTGAAAGAGAATTGAAAAAATGGCACAAGCATGACAAAAGGGTGGATTGGGTGCCATATAAATTAGGAAAAAAAATAATTAAATTTTGGATAAAAATTGATCTGTTTTGTAAATTTATTACTTGTTTCGGTTTACAAAATGATTATAAAGTTTAACTGTTCAATTTTTTTTTGTAGTGGAAACTAAGTCTTACATTTTGTGTGAGGAACCTGGTTTTTTAAAATTGATGCCATATGGTACAACAGGTTCAGTTATTGTATGAATTATTAGTGGACTTCAAACTTGTACTCAATAATATCTGAAGCCGTTAGCAAAAAAAAAAAAAATGTAGGACCAGCCTGATTTAACAGGAAATGAAATGTAATAGATGTTAGTCTAAACTGAACTTTTGTTTTTAAAACTGAATAGCAGATTATTGTGGGGAAAACCTACCGTAACATTTTTATGATGAAAACTATCATTTAGGAAATTTTACATTTTTGATTTTATACCCAAAACAAAAGCCCTTAATTTTAGGTATAAGGTAAAGAAAGATTAAATACAAGATAAATATTAAGATATAATAAATTTGTCTAAGTAACAATAAGTGCTAACTAGATGCTTTCCAGCTCATCAATACCTCCAGAATGACCCCTCAGTGTAAATACTGGTCTCCACTGTTCATGAATTACTACACTGCCAGTTGAACCAAATGCTTTTGATGGTCCAGCACCACGACTTGTCTGCCAAATCATAATGAGCTTGTCGTCCCCACCTGATGCCAAAAATTTGCCACTGTGTGACCATCGAACACAGTTTACACAAGCTGAGGAAGTTGATTGTTATAAGATGATTAATTAACGGAGCACAGAAAGATCAAAAGGAAAAAAAATATATTAAAATATATATGAGTTATTTTATTAATGATAAGTTATTTGGGTGGAGTCCACAGCTACAACTAAGATTTTTTACATTAGGTTTTCTAAAATATTAATCAGTTCTTGCTGTTTATTCATTACCAAAATGATTATCCATTTGGCACAACATTTTAGGTACTTTTTCATCGTTCTCAAGAGACTTATTCCTTAAGGGCTCCATATTCCAAATAACAATTTTTCCATAGTCATCACCTGTAATGTAGAAAGTGATATACAATGTTAGCTGAAACATTATCTCAAAGTGAAAATGGTTTTCTCCTTATGTACACACCCTCAAACAAGAACACTATTATGTCTTAAATTTCCCCAAACTAACTAAACGCAGCTACATGTTTAAAATGGCTAAATAAAGTTTTTAACGCAAACGTAACGTGAACCCATACATTTTTTTAAGCTGACAAGTATCAAGATAAAATATTAGTGTTAAGTTATCCAATAGAGGGTGGTTCTCGTTTTGATGTTAAAATAAAGTTGAATACAAGACTAATATTAAATTAGAGAACCAAACTGCCTATCTTCACAAAAGTTTTGCATGAATTTTAAACTCTTCCAAGGCACCAAAATTGCTAACTGACGTTTGTCAAACCAGACAAGTTTTTAATAATTAATGTAAAATATTAACATTAAATGAAAAAATAAAACCAAAGTGTTAATTTACCTTGGCCACCAGTTGCACATCGAGACCCATCAGGATGAATGTCCACAGAGAATATTGGTTTATCTGCATTGAAAATTATTTTTAAATATTAACAATTGTATATATCAATTAATCATTCATAAAAGGGGCCTGTTAGCTTTTAACGAATCTATACAATTAGCCATGTAACTTGTCCCATTTCTTTATGAAATAGTGAAACGAGGTATGTGGAAGCTTGAAAAAAGGTAACAGGACAAAAAACAAGGACGTTTCGGCATAAAGCCTTCATCAGCCAACAATAGAAATGAAAATACAACAATCATTATTACAATTCTTTAGCAGGGTTTAACTTTTGTACAAGTCCCTCACAACCCATACATAACCTAATCACCCTTATTCCTCCTCTGTGATGCTTTGACCAATTCAGAAATATTTGTAGTTAAAATTTCATATACCTTTGTCTTTTAAAAAAAATTGCTTGTTGCTGCCCTGAATAAAGAAAAATAAGAAGAAATCTCTCGCCAATTAATCAACGTTTTTCTTAATAAGGTTCCTTTATATCCAAATAAATTATTTTCCTGGAAAGGCTTACAGTTGATTATTTACTTATAAGCAGGTAGAATACAATTTCTTTTAAGTGTACATTTTTTTTTAACTGCTGAGTCAATGCACCTTTAGTAATAATACATGATTAACTTTGCCATGTTTACAATATTCATAATATACCTTTTATTTTTATCTATTTAAAATCGAAGTGCCTACATGTCCGGCGACTGGACAAATAATTTTCAAGAATTATTCCTCCGGCGACCAGGTCACATGACCTTCAAAACAAAGTTGGGTGAGATATCTGTCCGTCAGCCTTGCCACATGTTCACTTATAGTCGATCATAAAACTGGCATCGGAGTTGCATGGGGGGGGGCACAAGTATTATAATACACTTCATTTCAAGAAATAAGTGGGGGGGGGAAGCAATGCAACTAGAAGGAAAAAATACTGTGAGCGAGAGAGAATGGATAAAAATGATAGTGAGGGTGATAAATAAGGCGGGGAGGTAGAAAGTTCACAAAGACCCTACATCTTAATATAGGGCCAAAATACTTTGCTGTTGGGGTAGCCTACTTCTCACACAATTTTAATAGCTTAAAATAAAACTTTTTTGACAGTAGATCTATTGACAGTCAACTGGCAAGTATTGGTCATATTTTCTTTGGTTCATATTTTAAATTTAGGCTACTAGGTAGAGCTTTATAAGATAGGCTATTTAAACCAAGATAACTGACTTTTTAAAAAAAATTGTGACGTGAACTCTTGTCACATGACATGTCTGCCGGAATAATAACACATACTATGCGTCCAGCGGGCACATGACATGCCTGCCGGAAGAATACCTCCTGCACTATTTGTCCAGTCGCCAGACGTGTAGACACTGCCATTTAAAAATTATTAGTTTCTTATTTCTTACTTGTTTCTTTGCCGGTAACTCAAGACTTTACTAAAGTCTAAAACTATACTTAAGTTAATCTCAAGAAATTTGCACACGCCCTGTCTCTGAATTGTCACTCCTTATGAGCCTCCATTGACATTGGGTTGGCTCAAACTCAAACTGTCAAACTCAATTCATGATCATTGCATGAATTCACACTTTCACATTATTCTCACACTTTCTAGGCCTCGTCGCTGTCTTTTTAGTTTAGCTGACAGTGGTTTCAAATAGTGTTATTATTTCAAAGATCTGCATATAGTGAAGATTACGTAGAAATTTAAACTTAAACAATAGAGTAGAAAGTAGATTTTTTTTAAAAAATTAGAACTTACCATCGTGATTTATCCATCCCGGCTTTACAACCCTCATTTTACTTCAACTGAAGTAGTGCCTGTGTAAAAAGCAAATATTTTAAGGATTCTCCTTTCAAAGCCAAGTTATCTATAGCTTACTAAATGCTTAAATTACTTAAATGCTTTAGCCCAAGCATCTTAAAAAATTTCTTTGCTTTTTATTGACAGAACTTAAGAGTGATCGGACGTTAAAACATCTATTTTTATTACAGCTAAACAACGTTAAAAAACTAGACTTATGAAAGTCATACAGCCGAAACGGAATAAATAATGAGAGCATGAACGACTGAAAGAGTTGTTTTTGTGTGTGTGTGTGTTTCTATTTCACTTTTCAAAGTTGAAATCATGAATATATAAGTTTCAGTTTATTTAATTCATTTTAAAACTTCATTTACAGGATAAATTGTAATAATGATTGCTTGCAGTTGCAGTCAGCAAAACAGAAGTTAAAAGTTAAAGTCACTGGGACGACTGGGAAGAGTGGGTTTTGCCTTGCTCCAACCCGTATTTCCGGGAACAATGGATTAACGTTTTCATCAAACCGAGATAAATTAATATGAGAATATATTATAAACTGGGTTAAAATATAAAAGAGTTTATTTTTTATTGATGTTGAATTGTTATTACTAGTTGAAGAGGCGTCACTAGGGTTTCATTAGAGTCACCCACTGCAGTAAACTCATCGTGTCACCAACCACCCACTTTCAGGATCCCCCCCAGACCTTCACCGAGTAATTCTTAACCTAATCATAACGCTTGTAGTAGTGTCTGCAATTTAAGTATTAAAGCAGCAAAAGACAAAAGAATAAAAACAGAGAATTTGAAGAAGCCGCGTTTAAAAAAAACGAAACAAATGCAACAAAATTACTCTTCATTGAAACATAAACTTATGGCTAAAACGTTACTTTCGTGGTCTTAAAATATGCAAACATGTCAATCACACTTCATCAAACATGTCAATCACACTTCATCAAACATGTCATTCACTTCAGCAAATATGTCAATCACACTTCATCAAACATGTCAATCACTTCAGCAAATATGTCAATCACTTCATGCAATGTCAATCACTTCAGCAAACATGTCAATCACTTCAGCAAATATGTCAATCACTTCATGCAATGTCAATCACTTCAGCAAATATGTCAATCACACTTCATCAAACATGTCAATCACTTCAGCAAATATGTAAATCGCTTCATGCAACATGTCAATCACTTCAACAAATATGTCAATCACACTTCATCAAACATGCCAATCATTTTACCAAATATGTCAATCACTTCATGCAACATGTCAATCACTTCAGCAAACATGTCAAGCCCTTCAGCAAACATGTCAAACATGTCAATCACTTCATCAAACATGTCAATGACTTCATAAAAACGAACATTTTTGTGTACCTTATCACTTTCAATTTACAAGATCGCATGAGCAGAAAGACTGGACTTGTCCATGGTTGGTCGTAGAGTCGTAAATAGTTCAAATTATAAGTTTCAAGGTTTAATGAGAGGTTTGAGAGAGATTCTATAAAGTACCATTCAGATATGAATTTCAAAACTTCGAATGTTGACCAAGCTTTGTCTTAGTCGAAATATGTAAGCCTACATCCAGGGGCCTTGGTATTTGTACTAAAAGTTCCCTTTCAGAAAAAATATCCATAGAAAGCGGTTGTTTTGGGAATGGACACCAGTCGCTCTTCTTCTTTTGCCAATAGAAGACTCTAAGCTTTGACAGCCTCAAAGATATCGGGGACTTCCTTGATGGCTCTTGATATGAACCGGAGTTCATATTGAAAATGATGACTATGCTCAAACATCACGTCTGGTGTGTTCTGATTGGATCCCTGTCATTTTCTTCACCCCCATCTAGACTTCCCATGTACCCCCTCCGAAACTGACTGCTTTTTGACACCCTGCTCTAATGAACTTCCTCCGATCCGACTGCTCCAATGATACCCTGCTCTAATGAACTTCCTCCGAGTCTGACTGCTCTAATGACACCCTGCTCTAATGAGCTACCTCCGAGTCTGACTGCTCTAATGATACCCTGCTCTAATGAACTTCCTCCGAGTCTGACTGCTCTAATGACACACTGCTCTAATGAACTTCCTCCGAGTCGGACTGCTCTAATGACACCCTGCTCTAATGAACTTCCTCCGAGTCTGACTGCTCTAATGAACTTCCTCCGAGTCTGACTGCTCTAATGACACCCTGCTCTAATGAACTTCCTCCGAGTCTGACTGCTCTAATGATACCCTGCTCTAATAAACTTCCTCCCAGTCTGACTGCTCTAATGACACCGTGCTCTAAAGACACCCTGCTCTAGTTGAAACCTTCTAAGTTGTAAATTGTTTTGTTTTTAACCTACCAATGATAAAATCTAGCGAGTCCTGTTCTATTGGCACCATTTTCTGGTGGCACCCTGCTCTGTCTAGTGAGTTCTCTTCTGTTGGCACCCTGCTCTGGTGGCACCCTGCTCTGTCTAGTGAGTTATGTTCTGTTGGCACCCCTTGCTGGTCTGGTGACACCCGGCTCTATTTAGTGAGACCAGTCCTGGTGGCAACCTGCTATGGTGTTTATCTGTTCTGTTGGCGCCTTTCTCTGGTGGCCTCCTGCTCTGTCTAGTGAGCCCTGTTCTGTTGGCACACTTCTCTGGTGGCATCCTGCTCTGTCTAGTGAGTCCTGTTATGTTGGCCACCTTCTTTGGTGGCACCCTGCTCTGTCTAGTGAGTTCGTTATTTTGCCTCCCTCCGCTGGTGACACCCTGCTCTATCTAGTAAGACCAGTTGTGGTGGCAACCTGCTCTGGTGTTTATCTGTTCTGCTGGTGGAACCCTGCAATGATGACAACCTGCTCTGGTCACGCCTAGATCTGGTGGCGCCCTTCTCTGGTTGCGCCCTTCTCTGGTGACAACCTGCTTTGGTGACACCCTGCTTTAGTGACACCCTTCTTTGGTGACACCCTGCTTTGTTGACACCCTGCATTAGTGACACCCTGCTTTGGTGACACCCTGCTTTAGTGGCACCCTGGTTTTGGTGACACCCTGCTCTGGTGACAACCTGCTTTGGTGAAACCTTGCTTTAGTGACACCCTTTTTTGGTGACACCCTGCTTTGGTGACACCCTGCTTTAGTAACACCCTGCTTTGGTGACACACTTGCTCTGGTGACAACCTGCTCAGGTGTTACTTCATTTTCTAATGCTTATCCATGGTTTAAAAAAAGGTAGTTAAATACAATGATCGCATCAAATATGTCGTTAACAACACTACTGAAAATCTAGTTTTAATGTTTTCATTTACTAATTTCGCGGTTAGTGTCGCTTCACTTATGTATATATGTGGTCGTAACTAGACAGGAACATGTGTACTACTAGAGTTACTGAGCTGAAGAATTCAGTGCAGTAAACTAAACTTTACAGGTTCTGACTTACAGCGTCCATTGGTAACACTCTGTGACTTGCTGACATTCAAATGATATTTTTTCTTTAATTTTATCCTTAGCGTGTCTCGCCCGCCTTTTAGTGAACTGGGGAAATGTCCCGAGAAGTCTTTTGCTCTAATAAAAATCGTGCCGGATCGCAGGAGAGAAACTTTAGTGTCCATTAAAGTGTGGAGACTGCAGTGTTCAGTTATGATGACATCACCACGACAAAACATAGATGTAATCACAACGACACATTGATGGAATCACAACGACACAACATTGATGTAATCACAACGACACATTGATGGCATCAACACGTCAAAAACATTTATGTAATCATAATTACACATTGATGGCATCAACACGACACAACATTGATGTAATCACCACGACACTTTGTTGGCACCACCACGACACGACATTGATATAATCACCACGACACATTGAGGGCATCAACACGACATAACATTAATGTAATCACAACGACACTGTGATGGCATCACCACGACACACCATTGATGTAATTACAACGACACATTGACTGCAACTCCACGACACAAAATTGATATAATCACCACGACATATTGAAAAGGCATCAACACGACACAACATTGATGTAATCACAACGACACATTGATGACATCATCACGACACACCATTGATGTAATCAACTCGACACTTTGATGGCATCACCACGACACAGCATTGATGTAATCACAACGACAAATTGATGGCATCAACACGACACAAAATTCATGTAATCACGATGACACTTTGATGGCATCAAAACGACACAAAATTGATGTAATCACAA
Organism: Lymnaea stagnalis; assembly: GCA_964033795.1. NCBI lineage: Eukaryota > Metazoa > Mollusca > Gastropoda > Lymnaeidae > Lymnaea > Lymnaea stagnalis. The sequence goes on from CAXITT010000168.1 coordinate 465,539, forward strand.
TAATACTTTGATGGCACCACCACGACACTTTAATGGCATCACCACTACCAAACATTGATGTAATTACCACGACACATTGATGGCATCAACACCACACAGCACTGATGTAATCACAACGACACCTTGATGGCATCAACAAGACTCAACATTGATGTTATCACCACGAAACATTGATGGCATCACCACGACACAACATTGATGTTATCACAACGACACAATGCTTGCGTCACCACGACACAACATTGATTTAATCACCACGACACTTTGATGGCACCACCACGACACTTTGATGGCATCCCCACGACACAACATTGATGTAATCACAACGACACATTGAGGGCATCAACACGACTCAACATTGATTTAATCACAAAGAAACTTTGATGGCATCACCACGACACTTTGATGGTATCACCATGACATAACATTGATGTAATCACCACGACACTTTGATGGCACCACCACGACACATTTATGGCACCACCACGACACATTGATGGCATCAAAACGACACAGCACTGATGTAATCACAACGACACTTTGATGGTATCAACACGACACAACATTGATGTAATCACCACGACACTTTGATGGCACCAGCGCAGCACAACATTGATGTAATCACCACGACACAACATTGATGGCATCACCACGACACAACATTGATGTCATCACCACGACACAACATTGATGTCATCACCACGACACAACATGGATGTCATCACCACGACACAACATTGATGTAATCACCACGATACTTTGATGGCATCATCACGACACAACATTGATGTAATCACCACGACACTTTGATGGCACCAACGCAGCACAACATTGATGTAATCACCACGACACAACATTGATGTTATCACAACGACACAATGCTTGCGTCACCACGACACAACATTGATGTATTTACCACGATACTTTGATGGCATCACCACGACACAACATTGATGTCATCACCACGACACTTTGATGGCACCAGCGCAGCACAAAATTGATGTAATCACCACGACACAACATTGATGGCATCACCACGACACAACATTGATGTAATCACCACGACACAACATTGATGTAATCACCACGATACTTTGATGGTATCACCACGACACAACATTGATGTAATCACCACGATACTTTGATGGCATCACCACAACACAACATTGATGTAATCACCACAAAACTTTGATGGCATCACCACGACACAACATTGATGCAATCACCACGATACATCACTGACATCACCACGACACAACATAGATTGATGTAATCACCACGATACTTTGATGGTATCACCACGACACAACATTGATGTAATCACCACGATACTTTGATGGCATCACCACGACACAACATTGATGTAATCACCACAAAACTTTGATGCCATCACCACGACACAAAATTGATGTAATCACCACGATACTTTGATGTCATCACCACGACACAACATTGATGTCATCACCACGACACAAGATTGATGTCATCACCACGACACAACATTGATGGCACCACCACGATACTTTGATGGCATCACCACGACACAACATTGATGTCATCACCACGACACAACATTGATGTCATCACCACGACACAACATTGATGTCATCACCACGACACAACATCTACAGCGCTGCATTAAAAACACTTGAGAACGATACATTTGTTTAAAAGAGGAAACAATCACCTTTAGGACAGTTGTAGCTTTCTTCAGTTAACTCTTCAAGTTTTTAAATTTTGAAAAGATATAACTTTGAACACTAAAAAAATCAAGCTAATTATTTTTAAATCAGAGAAACTTAATACGTTGTAGAAGAATGAGAACGCTTTCTAAAATGTAAATAAGATAAGAACATATATTTTTATTGATCCAAATATGCAAATTTGTTTGGGTTTTTTCGTTCTTCGTACATATTTTATCAGCCTTGTAAATCCTTGGGTGAGTATTACGTTGCTCCTTAAACTTAGTCTGAAGCAAGACTTTCGTCGAATAATTTTGCGGTAAGAGTAACTGTTGGGTTCTTGAGTGTGAGTTGTAGTTATGAACATAAGTCTTGGCTTTGTTGTTTGAACGGAGTTCTTGTTTTTTTCCTTCAGGATCACGGTCACTCATTATGGCTATAAGGCCATCTGTCTGTGACACTCATTATGTCTGTAGGAAAATTATCTGAAACACTTCTTTTGTCTGTTAGCGATTTGTCTGTGACAATCCTTATGTCTGTAGGCGATTTATCTGTGACACTCCTTATGTCTGTGGGCCATATGTCTGTGACACTCCTTATGTCTGTAGGCGATTTATCTGTGACACTCCTTATGTCTGAAGCCATTTATCTGTGACACTCTTTATGTCTGTAGGCGATTTATCTGTGACACTCCTTATGTCTGTAGGCGATTTATCTGTGACACTCCTTATGTCTGTGGGCCATATGTCTGTGACACTCCTTATGTCTGTAGGCGATTTATCTGTGACACTCCTTATGTCTGTAGGCCATTTGTCTGTGACACTCCTTATGTTTGTAGGTGATTTATCTGTGACACTTCTTAAGTCTGTAGGTGATTTGTCTGTGACACTCCTTATGTTTGTAGGCCATTTGTCTGTGACACTCCTATGTCTGTAGGCGATTTATCTGTGGCACTCCTTATGTCTGTAGGCGATTTATCTGTGAAACTTCTTAAGTCTGTAGGCGATTTATCTGTGACACTCCGTATGTTTGTAGGCCATTGTCTTTTGATGGTTGTCATATATGCCCAAAAAAATAAATTATTTTCAATGTGAAAAAATGAATGGTTCGACATAAAAAGATACCTGATGAAAGTATCGCCTCAGTCAACTTGACATGTCTCAAGACACACAATGAGGACCAGGGCCTTGGGAAGGGGGTTGAAGTGCATCAGTCAACTTGACATGTCTCAAGACACACAATGAGGACCAGGGCCTTGGGAAGGGGGTTGAAGTGCATCAGTCAACTTGACATGTCTCAAGACACACAATGAGGACCAGGGCATTGGGAAGGGGGTTGAAGTGCATCAGTCAACTTGACATGTCTCAAGACACACAATGAGGACCAGGGCATTGGGAAGGGGGTTGAAGTGCATCAGTCAACTTGACATGTCTCAAGACACACAATGAGGACCAGGGCATTGGGAAGGGGGTTGAAGTGCATCAGTCAACTTGACATGTCTCAAGACACACAATGAGGACCAGGGCATTGGGAAGGGGGTTGAAGTGCATCAGTCAACTTGACATGTCTCAAGACACACAATGAGGACCAGGGCCTTAGGAAGGGGGTTGAAGTGCATCAGTAAACTTGACTTCAAGTCGCATAGATATTTTGAATTTGCGTAGAAGAAAGAACAGTTTATCTTTGAGGTTATATAATAACGTGTGGAATAATACCAATCTAACTGATTAAACAAAAATAAGTGTCTATCAGGCGTGTGTGGTGGGTACGCTCCTATATGGCAGCGAAGTGTGGACCACATATACCAGTCAGGCAGGGCGGCGCGTTAGAACATGTCTATACTTCGATTGGCATAGAAATTTGAGTTTGCATATTTATTTATGATACATTTGAGGTCCAAAAAATTTGAAAGATCTGGCACCGGTCTGTGGTGCGATGGGATGCGATGTTCTCAGGTCCATCAAAACTTAAAAGTTTGGAAACACTGATGTAGAAGACGCTCTAACAGATTCTTGCAATCAATTTAACTATGGCACACTAAGTGTTATCGATCATGACGTTGTGTAAAAAGTCTTGAGGGTAATTTCCAGTTTATGAAACTGCAGGCCTATGTAATTGTCGTATCAAGAAGTCTCACTATGATGGTCTCTTTAGATACAGAGTAAAGATTGGTTTAAATTAAGGATGTTAAGCTATATCGTATTGAGGACTTAAGCTATAGCTTACTGGGGCCCGTAACGTGAGCTTATTGAGGTCATAAGCAGTAGCTTAATGAGGCCCTAAGCTTTAGCTTCATGAGGCCCTAAGCTTTAGCTTAATGAGGCCATAAGCTGTAGCTTATAGACGCCCTAAGCTATACCTTATTGAGGCCCTATGTTGTACTTATTTAGGTCCCAAGCTGTAGTATAAAATTGCAACTCTGTACTACCGCTGCTTCCATGACTGGGCACCGTCCTATCTCAAAGCGTTCATGACGACTTATGTACCCACTAGACAACTCCGCACATCCGATAGTGGAAAACTCTCGATACCACGTGTTCGCCTTGAGACTTACGGAAGGCGCACTTTCGCATTTGCTGGCACAACAATTTAGAACACATTTCCTGTCACTCTCAGAAACATCCAAACACTCGAGTCTTTCATAAACGAATTGAAAACACAACTATTTCGCAAACAACTGCTAGGGTGATGTTGTCTATCATCTTTTCCAGCTAGCTAGTGTCTCCTAGATGTATATTGGCCTGTGTTGATTATTGTTGTAAGGGATGAAGACTTAGAATGGGTATTCTTGTATGTAGTTTTTGTAATGTTGCGTTTTCTATTTCAACGTGGTATAATATAGATTTTTTCATTTCTCTTTTAATATGGTTGACTTTGTACCGCGCTTCGAGCCTTTGGGGGATGAAGCGTGTTTTTCAAATAAACTTTATTATTATTAGTTTATTGATGCCATAAGCTTTAGATTATTTATCTTATAGTAAATCCGGGTCTGTGGTCCACGCTTGGTCGAGAAAGATAAGCCGACATGAATGGTGTAATGTGGAACACTTGCCCCATTGTGTGTTAGGCTTCAACTTTGTTGCAATGTGTAGTCTCCGATTAAAGGCGAATTCTCTTAATGGTCTAACACAAACCCCAATTTCTGATGACAAGGTATCTTTCTGAGGTGTTGAGATTTCGCAACAATATACTGCTTAACTGTGTTACTTAGTGTCGCCTTAAAAAATCTCTTCCGGATATTGTTCTGATCAAATGTTCAAGCTGTGATCCCCATTCACAAAAACTACTAGGAGCCAAAATAAGACTCAACTAGGACTACTCATTCCTCCGTTGAGAGACCGAACTATCCAACATATCTTCTTTTGATTTCTGGGAACCCATGCATACCTGGGCCATGCACAGTTGACGAACAAATATACGAACGCATATACGTGTTCAAGATGCGGAATTTAGAGTACTGTTTTTACTGGTACTTTCTGTATCTATTTGTTTGTTCCATGTTTACCTCTCCTAGCAAAAAACTTCGAAACCACGCACTACCAATGACGTCACATTAATCTCTAATTCTAAAGTCTTTGAAGTCGCTGTTCACAACAGAATCCATTTCCCGAAAGAAGATAGCAATGGCGAACATGAAGCTGCTGTCTCGACTAGGAGCAGCACCTATAAAGTATCTGGGCACTCCAGCCGCACGTGTGAGCTGGCAATCAGTTACATGCAGACTGAACAAGGTCCATTCATACCCCAAGCATCACGATGTGTTCGATGGTAACATTAATTCTGGTTAACGACATTTTTAAAAAGTATTTACACTTATTTATAATATAATAAATATATTATTTCCAGCTAGTTAACTATATTTTAACTTGAATTAGTATTTTATCACTAAGCAAGCGTTAAAATTCAGTATGAAGCTAACAAAAATGTATCGCCATTATCATAAAAGGTTTTAAAAAACGAATGGCTTCACTGTTACTATAAATAATTAATTGACACTTAGCAACCACTCTACATGGACCAAACCAAAACCCTGGTGGGGCGAATCTTGCTCCACGTCATCAACGCATTTCTGGCTGTGAACGCCTTGACTCACTAGGTGGCCTGCACCCTGGCTCCACATCATCTACGCATTCCTTGCTGTGAAACGCCTTGACTCACTTGGTGGCCTGCACACGCTAGGTGGCTCTCGGGGTGTCCCGCATATGCCATCCACTTTCAATACTTTGGTTGGATCTTGATTAATTTGATTAAGTTATTGGTGGGTGAGCACTACGTACTCATATCCATCACTGTCCTGCATAGGTCAGTACAACAGACTGAGGGATTTACATTCAAAGTAAGTATGGTAAGGGATTTTGACATTTTAGATATTGGTCCTTGTCTCTGGATGAAGTAGTCGATTTCAAAATTTAAGATTTAAGTTAAACATTTATCTTTGTGACTATCTAAATCAGGCCTACACAACATACGGCCCACCGGCACCCACTTTGAGGCCGCAAAATAACGAACTATTTTTTATTTGTATTATTTTCTTAATAGCTCCCCCCCTCCCCCTTTCCAATCTCCCCTCACTGGATAAAATTATCTTTTTTTTTTATTTTTTTTTTAAACCCCCCCCCCCCCCCCCCCCGGTCCTATTATCATTTGGCACACCCAAGTTTTATAAAGTATTACAGCCCGCCTTACATTTTGAGTGCAGACCTGATCTAAATTGATCTGAACTTTGGGTATTTATTCACAGGCTAAAATATGAACGGTTCTCTATTGTTATCTTTCGAGTGTGCTCGTGTATTGGAACTGATAGATTATAATAAAAGTCTGCTCTCAAAGTATGTCTTTTTATATCATGATGTTATACCACGTATATCTCTCTCCCCATACCTCTCTCGCCCTCAGCCTATCTCTCTGCCGTCATCAAGTTTATTACATTCTCTTAAGATGTCCTTGCTTTTTTTTATCTTCTGCTGTATATAAAGCTTTGTTATCTGCAAGTCTTAGATGTTGTAACGGTAGGCCTCGTACAATTTCTTTTGGTTTTAATCAGTTTAAATTTATGTGGACTTATTTGTTAGCGTTCTTCCGGTGTTATCAAGAGCAATGTTCGTATACACTTCTTGTCATGCGAGGTTGAAAAGTATACAGGAGTGAGACTTCTTGTCTTAGACCTTGTCAAATCTGGAACACCATTGAATACCATCTCTACGCCATTGCTGTTTGCTTGTGTGTAAACCAGTTAATCATGTTGTAGGCGGTGGTGCCAACCATTAGAGTCTTCGCGGATCACTTTGATAGCGAGTAAAACTTTCGCCTACTGCATGCCCTTAACACTAACGTATAAAAGTATTAGACTAAACAAACACTTGGTGGTGTAAAGAATTGTTATTAAAGACGTACTCTCTACTCGCAATGCCATCCAGTGTGTGGGACGGTATTTTTTGTTTACACACGTCACATTTTACGGTTCAAAGTGGCTATTCGCACCCGGGTACCAGAAGTGAGAGGTTGGGATTAAAAAACTATTTAAAACATTAGTGTTGGGTTTGTAAGACAAATTGAGGTATCAAATGAAAGATAACTGAATGGACTGTATGGTTGTAAACTTACTTCTTCAGTTTAACTAAAATAAACTACCACAAATGACATCCGAATAGCATTAAGTCTAATGGGACCCGGGTGCAAATGGTGCGTGTCCGGGTCCATTTTGGGCAGCGAAGCGGCACGTTGCAGGTCTCCCCTTGCCAGGACAGCCCCCACCAGCACCCACTCGATCGAGTACCAACGGAGACCACCCCAATCCAAGGACATCCGGTTGGCCAGTGAGGCTGCTCTCACAGTGTCAGCACTCGATTTCCCAGTAGTCGCGATGGTGTATTTACGTCCTAAAATCTTCCCCCTCCCATCCCGGGGAATCGCCAGAAGCCCTCTAAAGGGGAATGCTACAGGGAGTTGCTACCTTGCAAATAATTTTCGAGGTAGCTGGGACGAAACGGTTGCCTAGCAACAGGTACCTCAAAGGATGTGTCATATCCATGAACGGCAACATGTCATCATGATCCTTCCCTGTTTCTGCCATTTTATTTCCAGCGGCAGAGTTTCCGGGTAACGCCAGGAAGGTAGAAGACATCTAAGAAAATTAAAGTTTTCATTAACTAGTTATTCATTAGAACTCTTATTAAGTAGACACCTACAAGATAAACTCTTAAAAAATAAACTCTTACAAATCTTCATTTCAGTAAAAGAGCTAAACTCATTTCGCCCCTGGGAGACAACTCATGTTTGTAGAAGTGGTCAGCCCATTAATTCCTCTTGGGGACAACAAGAAAGGAGAAAGACTTCACAAGATGGCGTCCAGGTTTGAGATTTATTACTTTAAATATTGTAAATATTTGATTCAAATAAAATTGTAAGAACATTCTTTGTGAACAAACAAACACAGATTATGTCAATGGATATTTTTGTACAAGATTTTTCCGCATCTAAAAGCAATGAATAGGGAATGATGTTTTCAATTCATCATTAATAAGGAGGATTATTTGAACATTTATTATTGTTGAATAACAAACATGAAATACAAAATACTGCTATTAACGGTGTGTTAAGCTTGTATAATGATAATTTGTAAAATTTAATGGTTTGAGATTGATATATTTCAATGAGTTAAATGAATGTTGTACATTTAATGGTTTGAGATTGATATATTTCAATGAGTTAAAGGAATGTTGTACATTTAATGGTTTGAGATTGATATATTTCAATGAGTTAAAGGAATGTTGTACATTTAATGGTTTGAGATTGATATATTTCAATGAGTTAAAGGAATGTTTTACATTTAATGGTTTGAGATTGATATATTTCATTGAGTTAAATGAATGTTGTACATTTAATGGTTTGAGAGTGATATATTTCAATGAGTTAAAGGAATGTTGTACATTTAATGGTTTGAGATTGATATATTTCAATGAGTTAAAGGAATGTTGTACATTTAATGGTTTGAGATTGATATATTTCAATGAGTTAAAGGAATGTTGTACATTTAATGGTTTGAGATTGATATATTTCAATGAGTTAAAGGAATGTTTTACATTTAATGGTTTGAGATTGATATATTTCATTGAGTTAAATGAATGTTTTACATTTAATGGTTTGAGAGTGATATATTTCAATGAGTTAAAGGAATGTTGTACATTTAATGGTTTGAGATTGATATATTTCAATGAGTTAAAGGAATGTTGTACATTTAATGGCTTGAGATTGATATATTTCAATGAGTTAAATGAATGTTGTACATTTAATGGTTTGAGATTGATATATTTCAATGAGTTAAAGGAATGTTGTACTAAATGTCGTCATCGACTTAATGGATGTCCGTCCATATCTCAACAAGGTGACCTCATCTTATAAATGGAAACCAAAACACCCTCAGAACAGTGCCCTATTAGGTCATCGAGGTCATGGCATACTCACATATTTGAAGTGTTGCCTGGGGCAACTGACACAACACATGGTGCCTGTCCGTCACTACAAGTTCGAGTATCCTATACCTGAAAAACTAGAAGTATGTTTTTAACAGCAATATCTTGTCTGATGTTATCTTATGTACCACCATGATAAATTGGAAGTGAATTTTTACACCAATATTATCTTGTCTGATGTTAGCTTATGGAACAATATGATACCAAAATAATATCATGTTGCCTATCTTCTTACCACAGCCCTTACACTTTAAAAAACAAATTACAGAAGAAAAGAGAATGATTCTTTTTTAAAAGTATTTCATACATTTTTAGAGTTGGAAATTATTTTCACCAGCCATATCTTAGTCTTAAACTTTTTTTGAAATAAATATAAAAAATGATTAACTGATGTTTACATTAAAACAATAAATCAAATTAATGGTAGCACACCCAATGTGTCAAACTTATTATTGGTAAATGACCCAATGTGTCAAACATATTATTGGTAAATGACCCAATGTGTCAAACATATTATTGGTAAATGACCCAATGTGACAAACATATTATTGGTAAATGACCCAATGTGACAAACATATTATTGGTAAATGACCCAATGTGACAAACATATTATTGGTAAATGACCCAATGTGACAAACATATTATTGGTAAATGACCCAATGTGACAAACATATTATTGGTAAATGACCCAATGTGACAAACATATTATTGGTAAATGACCCAATGTGACAAACATATTATTGGTAAATGACCCAATGTGACAAACATATTATTGGTAAATGACCCATTGTGTCAAACGTATTAGTGCAAAACGACCCAATTTGTAAAAAAATGAATGATGAGTAGTTCATTCATGATTAAAAAAAATTGGAACACAAATATGTCTTTCTGAATTTTTGTATCCACAATAGAAAAAAGTAGTGCTTTTTTAAACTTACAATAAACATATTTAGTTACAATCTTTTGCTTATGGCTGCAGCCATGGAGTTTCCCTGTAGAGCAACTTGGGACTACATTCACCAGCTACCTCAGTGATCAAAATGTGGAGACAATTAGAATATTGGCCCAAGCTGAATTTAACTTTTATTACCGCCATCACTTCTTCTGGAAAACAGTTAAGGACCTTCTCGAGGAAAACAAATCAACTAGAAGTAAGTATGATGGCTTAGGAAAGCTGTGTGCTTTATTTGAATGAAATAAATAATGTTTTATAAAATTATCCTTTACGTAATTTTACCATGGTTTGTTTCTTAAAATTTGGGGGCATTAAATGTGAGAAAATAATAGAATAGTATAGACCCAGTGATTAGGTCCATTGAATAGACAATTTCAATAGACCCGTTAAATATTCCAATAGCCGAGACAAAGTGAATTGTCCAAATTAATAGACCATTGAATAGAATAATTTAATAGACCCATTAAACAAAGCCATTGAAAAGACCAATTAGACAAACCCATGGAATAGACTAGCTGTAGTATTTACGTCAATAAAATATTTGACAAAAAAATAAATAATTAAATAAAAAAATAATGAAACTGGAACGTTGCCCCAGAATTAATTTTGTAATTGCAGCAATAACAGTTTTTAAGCGAGATCAGGAGAAGCTAATTGTTAAATGTTCATTCAAATGATCCTTGAGAGAAAAAATAAGATCTTTTAGCCTTATGAAAGGTCATCAACGTAACCAAATTGAATTTAATGACATCCCTTCAAGGAAGTCAACGGGGGATCGCAAAACTTTATTTTTAACTAGCGAGTACCCGGCATGCGTTGCAATGCCACTCAAAGAAAGAAAGTGTTTGCATGTTAATTATGTTTCTTCAAGAGCTTTTAAATAGTCAAAGTTTTTCTTGGTTTTCCATCTGGTATACACACGAATAAATTTGAAGATTTTCCGACGTGAGAGCAGACCACATACATCTGTCCATGGGCGAAGCATGGGTTTTCCAAATTTAGTCCGCAAACTTGTAGCGATTGTCCCTGAGCTTTGTAGATAGTCATTGTAGACGCGTGTCGCATCGGAAACTGTAGGCGTTTGAATTCAAATGGCATATCTGTTGGAATCATTGGGGTGAATGGCACAAGTACATCACCTAGTTTAAATTTTCCATTTAAAATAGTAACTTCAATCGAACAAATTTCGGAAGATTCATTTGAACAAATGTACCGTACCTAATGCTTCGATATCAAAGTGCGTTTCTCGTTGCAACTCAAGAGCGAAAAGTTTGTTTGCAGATTGATTCCGAGAGGTCATTCCCAACTCATGAATCATCAATCGATATGAATAGTATTTCATGGCACTGACTTTCTTATTCGAATTTCTCAATTTGATGTCAAAATGATATCCATCTTCTCCTTGCCAAAATAAAATAGGATATTGCAATCTATTGTATGAGCGATGAGTTTCCGAGACTCGATGAACATCCCCACTTCTGTGATGAAGAATTATATCACGTGAGTTAAATTCTTCGCCAACTTTAACGATTGCCACTTCATCAATTGTTGGTGCATTGTATCGTCTTTCATGTTGGCCGACAGGTGTTTAGTCTGCTCTTACTATGACTTTGTATTCATCAGTCGGCATCTTTTCAAGTGCAATTCTATACATTTGAATTAATTCTTTGTGTTGCAAAAATAACATTTGCATTGCAGCGACGATTTCTCGTTTAGTGCCCGTATTGATATGACAATGTTGATCGATTTGTTCATCAGTATTCCCCATGAAATCATTTGAAGACATTTGTGATCTGTGTTTGGCATTGGCATCAGAGATCCTACACGATGGTAAATTTGGCCTTGCACTTTCCTTTAAATGTTGACATGTAATTCTCGCGCACGATATCTGTTGCACCGAACGATGTCATTTGGAAACATGAATTGCATTTGCGTATGTTTGCCAAGAAATGTTTCGATTGGCTATTGTCACCTGATATCAACGTTGATAATGGTTCCGATGGTGAATGTAACTCTGGCAATTTCATTTTCCCATCCGCGCAGCAAATTCCCGGTGTTTCGTTTTTAAATTTGAGTGCACTGCAATACACGCATATTTGATCTATTTTTCCAATAACCATTATTGGATTAAGACTGTAATCATAATTAACATCGTAATTGAAAGTACTAAGATTTAATTCAGCGTGCTGTGTTCGCCTGGATTGAGCAGTTCGTACTCTATCGGAATCCAGTCTTGTTTCTCGCTGCTCGAAATAATCAGACAATTGGGTTTCAGCATTGCTTACTCGGCCGGTTTTTATTCTTGGTTTCTATTGCTCGACTGTTTCAGGTGAACTGTATTGAGCATTGCGTACTCGAGTGGATTCTAGTGTTGCTTTCGTTGATCAACTGTTTCGAAAGATCGGCACTACTTTTCCTTTCGTGCTTGAGGTTTAGATAGACCCAAAACTTTTTGTTTGGGTGGCATAATTGATTTGGCAGCGAAATTATTGCTTTGTGACATCTGTTATTAGCAATGGTATTTCACAATTAGCACAACTTGTTAGGTCACAAACAAAATGAAATATCGCTGTTTGTATTTGATTCAATTAATTTACAATATTCCTAACGTTCATAATTTTCACAAGTTAAGATCTCTCATCTTTTTACATGAAAACCTCGCACAATAGGTACGTTCATTGTTGGCAGGAGATTTCCAGTTGTATAGTTTCTCATTAATTTATAAATCGTAAATTCCAGCGGTAAAAATAAACATACCTCAATACCTACGCTGTCAAGTGTGTTATTTAATTACTTAACAAACCATCGATTCATGTAAAATGTATTTACATAACACAAAACAACTCCGAAATTATAAGACTCTATTCAAGAAATACTCTTAGTTGCAAAAAAAAAAGCGATTTCGATATCATTTCCGATTCTAAAATACGTCACAAAATTCAAGCTTATTTATACACATAACAAAAATACTCTCTACACTAAAAATGTAAAAACGTGTTTTCTCTGCTTTACTACAAATGTGTCATTTGTTCAAGGGCGGTAGTGTTGATATCTTCGTTATAAATTATATTGATGAAGCTCA